>CAOKZL010001018.1:0-442284 GCA_948472985.1 Iguana delicatissima
CCAGCACTGGCGATGCCAGGATTGCCACAGATCATTGCATCAGTGAAGTTTGATGCGGAAATGGCCAATGTCTTTATATTTATTTGGAATTCTTTTCATTTTAGTGTGTTCATATATTGCTTCTGCCGTAGGACAGGATATTCAAAATAAAAATAAAAGAAGATTTTCAGTAAAAATAAAATCAAAATCTTAATCTGGTTTCCTGAAATGATAAATGTATAAAATCGGAACTGTGAGAACTTACTTTCTTTGCAGTCTTTGGAGTTTGTGTCCCACACCCAGAGTTCAGATCAGTCATGTTTCCCAAAATAATTGTGACAGGTGCTCTGAATCTGAACAGGTCTCAAATTTAATTGATATTATTTTCCAAATTTTTGAACTCAATTAAACTCCAGAAAGCTGTTTTCAGCCCAGGCTTCGTCTTCTTAGGAATTAAGTACTAAAAATCTCATCAAGCAGATGGCACTATAATTGTGTACCTCTAGAGTATAGACTGACTGACTCCTCCAGTTGAAAAGGTTCATAGCCAAGAGATATCAGTGAATTCTCCTGTCATTATTATAGTGTGTTTCTAAAGCCTCTTGGTCTTAATTATGAATACAATTATGTCATATGTCCATTACTTGCATTGTAAAATTTCCCAGCTCTTTGCCATCAATTGGAATGATGCAGAGTCCCTGGATTCTCATTGCCCAAGGTCATGGCATGGTGCCTAAGCAGGTTAGGTGTAGGAACCACTTACACAATAACAAATGGCACCATATTATTAGTGTATGTTATGTTATTAAAATATACCTACTTCTTTATTTGTTTTGACACGTAGCCTTTTACAGAATGAAAAGGAAGATCAACACAAAGATGGAAGCTTACGATCAGGGAAGATTTTCTTTATCTCCTTCAAGATCAACATTTCCCTCCTTCCATATATGAGCAGACATGCACACAGATCCCAAAATGTAAATGCCAGTTTGTAAAATCATAGCTGATAAAGGGCACCTTCTTGCTTAATGGGCCCACTGCATCTTTGTTCCGGTCCACATTGCAAAGGCATCGAAAGTCAAAAATCCACAGTCCTGATGAATTCATGCTGCCAGGCATTGCAGCCTAGGTTTCTAGATAGGAAAGAAGCAGCTCCTTTTGTATCATTGTAGTCCAGAGGTGGACTCTGTCCAAAGATCTTTGTTCCCAGAGATCAAAGGGCCAGAGGCAACCTCTCTTTCTCTATGGGTTCTCTCTTACAAGAAAAATAGAAAGGCAGCCTCCGTGCTGAAGGGAAAGGAATCATGTGCTGCTGGGATGGGGGCATCAGCTGAGAGAGGCCTCTGAGTGGAAGGGGACAGAGAGTGACAATGGGTGGGAGGGGTCACATTAGAAGGAAGACAGAGGCACCAGAATCATTAGCATCCCTGGATAGTCATTGATGAGCAGGGAGTGAGATTGGATCCTGTGGAAGCAAAGCAGTCCCCATTAGCTGATAGCCTAAGACTCAGCCCTGTGAGTCCAGCAAGTCTATGCCCTGAGAGGTCTCATTATAACCGGGTTTCTTCAGCTCACTCCATCCCTAGCATAGAAAGGCTCCCACAGAAGAAATGAGAAACACATCTCCAGATGCTCAAAAGATAGTTGCTTAGAAGAGACATATCTCAAAAAGATGTTCAAAAGATTATTTAAAACAATCATCTTTTGAGCATCTGGAGCTGTGTCTCTCATGTTTTCTGTGCATTCCATTGGATTCTCCCTAATCTCTACTTCTTTTAATAGGAAAATTTATATGGCCATTTTCCCCCCTACACTTTTACATTGGTACTGTTCCACTTTCAACATCCTGTGGAATTCTGCAGTTTGCAGTTTACTGAGGCCAAAGAGCTCTCTGGCTGTGAATTTGAAATGCCCTCCCTAAACTGCAAACCACAGGATTCCATCTGATGTTGAAAGTGGAATTATAGCATCGTAACAGTGTAGTGCAGAAATGGTCTACTTTTCTGCTGTGTCCAAATTGTGCAGTCAGACTGGATTTTGAAGCCTGGACATCACTAGGATAGCACCTGTTGTTGCCGCTTTCCACAATAATGGCACAGTCTAGTCAATGATCATCAGTAGGAGCAAGGCCAGCCCTGTTATAAGAGATAGTGAAATGCAGCTGTGGAGACAGACATTTTGGGCTATCATGGAAGAACAGCGACTTGTTATTTATTCACATTGTTGCTGCAGTTTAACCAGCATGGCTGTGAGGAGCTGCTTGTGGGATATTCTGCTTCATATGCCAGAATGACTTAACTGGCTTTGATTGCAATGCATCTTGATTTTGGTGGGTGATGAAGGGCTGCATTTGCTGCTTCCCATTAAGAACCAAAATATCTCAGGATAGCACTGAACCAGACAGATTTGACACAGAAGAACTTTACACAGCAAGTAAGTTAGGTGAATTCTGCCCCATAGCAGCAAGGCAAAAAGGAAATAAATGAAGGTGTAGAGGCAGTAATAGGCTTTGCATGGGATTTTAAAAAAAATACTTTTATTGAAAGAAATGCAATTTAACAAAATTCAACAGAACAAAAAAGTATGATTTCGAAGCTGTGATTATCCCACTTTGTCAAATGTTAAGCTTTGTGAAAAAGAGAATGCAATCTATAATCAAAGGACAACACATCCTTTTGCCTCTGTTTCATCTGTCTGACCTAGTATCTCTGAACTTTACAAGACAAAGAATATTTTACTTCTACACTATGTGTAACCCACTTTTTTTTTACCAAATGCAGTCTTTGTTCTTTAAGGCTCAAGTCTCAAATCACTCTTTTTTATGAAGTCTCTTTATGTCCACTCAGTCTCTACCTGTTCCTCCTTGTCCTCTCTCTAGATGTAAGTTTTTTAAACAGCATCAGCACTGGGAGAATTGGCAAAGGAAGGCTGAGGAAACACAGACTTTTAGCATAGCATTGCAGCAGTGTGTCTGCAGTAAACAATTCAAGAAAGCTTGAGATAGGAAAGAACAGGAATAGACAATCCAACTTTAGCCTTGTGTGTAAACAGCAACTGACTTCAGAACCCTCTACTGATGATGCATGAAGAGCAAACCAGAAGAGAAGGGTGAAAGCAGATAAAAGCCTGCCTTATCAGTTACCCACAGCATGCCAAAAAAGGATAGATCTATAACCAGTGGCATATCAAGGGTCAACAGCATCTAGGGCAGCTGCGGAAATTGCACCCCTAGGTGCAGCTTCTCCTGCCGCCCTGGGCAAGGAAGACCCCAGTGGGAGTGGGGGGATAGTGGCAGGCCAGGTCCAGGTGGAAGGGTGGAGGGTCAGCTTTTTGCAACCCCTGGCATTGGTGTCCAGGCCATGTACCCCAGTTTCCCCACCCTAGACACAGCTCTATCTATAACTATGTCCACCAAAATGGAAATAATAAGGAAATTGGAGGTTGGTAAAAGAAAAGAAATAATCTCTGGAGGCATTTTGGCAAAAGCGGTCAAGTGGTCTCCAGAAGGGACAATATGTTTTTGTTTCAAGGCTCATCTGACCTGGTAGCTTCATTTCATATGTGAATAGCATGAGTTTTGAATAAAAGTTTGCTGAAATATTTTGAGCTGCTCTTCTTTTTGGTGATCTAGGACAGCGGTTCTCAACCTGTGGGTCTCGACCCCTTTGGGGATCTAATGACCATTTCACAGGGGTCACTGCTCCTCTATCCTGCCCCACCCCCTCTTGAAAGAAGGCGGCCTCACAGCCAATGGGAGCGCTGTTTCTGAGACCCCGCGCTGGGAGGAGGGGAGAGAAGGCATGCTGGGTGTTTCCCCATCTTTCCCTGCCGGTTGGTGGGGTGGAGGTAGCGAGAAGAGACCCCATGCTGGCAGGAGGTGAGAGGAGGCATGCTGGGCATGTGTGGGGACGTTTCCCCGTCCCTTGGTGGCGCAGTGGTTGAATGCCAGTACTGCAATCACAAGGTTGTGAGTTCGATCCTGCCAGGCTCCAAGGTTGACTCAGCCTTCCATCCTTTCGCAGGTCGGTAAAATGAGTACCCAGCTTGTTGGGGGCAATTAGCTAAAATACATTGTAAACCGCTTAGATAACACTAGTTGATAGGCGGTATAGAAATAACTGCTATTGCTATTGCTATTGCTATTTTCCTGCCGGGTGGGGGGGCAGAGGTGGGGAGACCGAGAGGAGCTCGCAGGTGTAGCATGATCGAGGGGCTACAGCGGGTATCGCACCCCACTCCCGAGCCCTCAGAGAGACGAAAGGAGGAAGGAAGGGGTGCCCGTGCGACGTGGGAATGAGAGCATCCGAGCAGCCGCGCTCCCTTTAAGGGAGGGAGGGAGGGTGGGAGTGCAACAAAACGCATCTGCTTATGCCGCCACCATCTTTCCTCTCTCCCTGTCCTTTCCTCCCTGTGCCTCGTGTAAAATGTGGGTTGTTTCGGCATTGCCTTTGGGAGTGACTGGCTTTTTGAATTGTGGAAACCTAGCATTCAGAACTAGAACTACTGCCTTAATTCTGGCATTGATGGACACTTTCTGTGCTTAAAAAAAAAGGGGGAGGGTTACCAGTTTTTAGGTATTAGAAGTCTATCCAGAGCAGTGATTTAGAGCAGTGTTTCCAATCTATTCGATGTTGGAAATAACTAACTAACTAACTAACTAACTAACTAAGGAAGAAAGAAAGAAAGAAAGAAAGAAAGAAAGAAAGAAAGAAAGAAAGAAAGAAAGAAAGAAAATAATTTTATGGTTCGGGGTCACCACAACATGAGGAACTGTATTAAGGAGTCGCAGCATTAGGAAGGTTGAGAACCACTGCTCTAGGAACTTATCCCTATTCTTTCTTTGTTATTTCTCTCTCCAGTACCAAATTTTCTGTTAAAGTAATGCTCAGGAACACATCTACCATGTTAACTGAGGTGTACATGTACCTGTAAATGAAAGGACCCCACTTGGTGATTTTGCTTGGCTATTAAGCAGTCTTCTCATGTTCTTATAGGTCCTCTGGTTGGATTTTACTTCCTTTCTTCTTGTCCTTAAATTACTCAGAAGCAATGTCTAATTTGTTTACACTTTGGTGAAATTGTTCAGTTGAGATGTAAGTAATTCAAAGTTGCACCAATTGAGTGTTAAATGTATTAAGCGCAAATGTCTCTGATCCAAAATGCTTGAGGATTTTGGAAGAGAAGTGTGTTGGCTATGCATGCAAAAATAAACTCACATTTGATATCATTTATGTATGTATGTAATCTAGATTATTTTTAGACTTTATTTATTTAGATGTTTCCTCTGATCTATGAGAATATCTCATTGTCCACTGAACTCTAACAATACTGCTAGGTAAGTTAATATTTTAATATCTGTGTCCAGGCAAGGAGAGGAAGTCTGGTATATGTATATGTCCTACTAAGACAGCATCACAAGTCTTTCTCCTCCCTCATGCATCCTGTTCCTTTTTACCAAGAGATGTAGGTGGAGTTCAAAAGTTCTGTCCTCAGTAGGTGTGGCCCAAGGGGCAAAGTACCAAATGTTGCCTCCCATACATTTACCTTATCATGGTGTATTATCCATAGCCAGGTAAGTTTTTTTTTCCAGAAGAGGCAGAGAAAAATCCTGCAAGCACCTTCTATACACCTCTTACAGAAACAACAAAAATCTAAAAACTACAAACTGTATAACTTCCATGAACCTCAAATCCACTGCCTGAGGCAGCTGCCTCACTGCTAATGGTAGGTTTGAAGGGAGGAGTTGGGCAAGCCTGCTGTCTGCCAGCCAATACCAGAGCTATGAAGGTGGGCAGATAGGGAGGAAAGGATACAAAACTGAGGTTTTTCTTTGACAGAAGGCAGATAGAGATAAGATTGTAGAAAGATACGGGAAAGATGGCAAAAAGCTGTAATAGACATAGGATAGTTAGCCAAGTGAAGAACTGGATAGAGTTTTGGGGAACTGTAAATGATTAAATAGCTCAAGGTTTAATGTGTGATATAAGTGTATATTAATAAACTTCTGCCTGTTTATTCTTTTTTTACAACTGTGGCCCTTTTCGCATGGGCTTTCTCTCGCGCAAGAGCCCAGTGAGCTTCGCGGGAGTGGGAGCATCGCTCTGCACAATGCACTCCCACTTCCGCGGTGCTCACGAGGCTCAAGTGGTGCGAGCTCGTATTTTTTTATTTTCAGCTTGAAGCTGAAAATAAACCGTGCTCGCGCAATGCTCGTGGCGGCGTCCTGCACTTACCTGAAGTGCGGTGCGCCATCGCAGACGAGCCAGTTGCACTTCCTCCCCCAGTGCCACCTGCGGCTCCCAGGGTGCTCTGCGAAAGCTGGGGGCATGACTGAAGAGCGCTGGTCGCGCAAGAAGAAGCCAGCTGCAGTAAGGAGGCACGGGGGGAATGGCGGCGTTTCGGGAGAGGCTTTTCGTGAGAGCCACCCTCCCCCGTCGTGCAATCGCCGGCGCTGCAACAAGGGCCAGAGTCTGGCTGTTTCTGTTAAATTTTAACAGAGAGCTTGGGCACACTTACCATGATGAACCCACTGAACAACATATCCATCCTTGAGGCCCAAGTACCCAGTCCAGGAAGGGATGTTGAAAGGAAAAGGTGAGTGAGAGGAGCACAAGGGTTTGGAAACTGCAAAGCCAATCCAAAGAGAGCACACATCACAGCAAGGTTATCCCTAGTATTTTCCACAAAGTTGTGCTGCCACCAGTGTGCTACTAAAGAGAGTTGTTATAACAAACAACCATATTGTTACCCTGGCTTCTGGGGGTCCTCTGGGGGACACCTTGATTTGCTCTAAAAATACAAAGACTGGGGAAATTAGCAGAGCACTAGCAATAGCAAAACGAGGGGCAGGGTAACCCAGCAGAATTTTTTAACTGATTTTTACAGGATCAGGCCAAGCATAAAGCCAGACAATCGTACCAATAAATAGATTTTATCAATAAATGTATTCTCATGCACCAATGCGCTCACTCACTCATGCACACAAGGCCTTTCGAGAAGGGAAAGAGGTGAAAATTGATAGAGGATAAACCAGAGAGGAAGTAAGGTGGTGATACTGCACCTATCCAGAAGTCTTCAGTCTGGGAAGCGGCAAGAATGATGGAGTTCAGCAAAGAGAGGCAGCTGAGAGAATCATTCAACTAACAGAGTGCCAGTCTGCTAGTGTGGCGGGGAGTTCTCCAAAGGGACCCTCAAAAACTGGGACTACTTATAGGGCAGAATGTACCTCAAGGGCAGGCCCTCTCCTGGGAAGAACAATGGCCAGAATAGAAGGAAAAATGCCGCACAATAGCAACTTGATGGTTTCCATGATTGATTCATGTTGGACCTCACCCTTGTAGGATTTTCCAAAGTCAGAGTGGCTCAACCTGGGGAAAACCCAATAATCCCCTCAAGTTGGCTATTCGTCGCTGAGGACCCTTTGTTCGTGCAGACGTGTCTAGCGTGAGTTCTCCTTGGGGAAACATGACTGGGGATTTTCCTGGCCTTGATCTAGTTTCGGTCATTCGACTTATTTGTCTACACACCCACCCAGGCAACCTCTCCAGCATGGCGGGCATATTTGATATCAATTTTATATCCCCTGGGATGAGGTCTGCCCCTGGAGTAACAATATGCTAAGTCACACTCTCTATTTGCTTAAGCACTGACAAGGGTTGGTTGAGTCTAGATTTCTCAGAAAACAGAGCCAACTCTTTCCTCAGTGATTCCTGGCTTACCCCAAAATTGGCCATGTGTTCTATTATAAGAGAATACAGTTTTCTATTTGGAGGCAACCTCTATTTTAGGTTTAGGAATCATGCTACCCTCCAGATGTTCTTGCCATTCCAGCAGTCCTACGCCATTTCCACCCTACATTATTCTAGTGCTATTATTCCATTTTCAACATCCTATGGAATCCTAGGGTTTGCAGTTTAGGGAGGGGCATTTAGAATTCTTAGCTAGAGAGTTCTTTGGTCTCATTAAACTATAAACCTCAGAATTCCACAGGATGTTGAAAGTGGATTAATAGTACTATAACAATGTAGGGCAGAAAAGGCCCTAGTTACCATAGCCAATGATGAAGAATGCAGGGAAATACAATTCAACAACATTTGGAAGGCTACACAATCCCAATTCCTGCTCTATTTGAAGGAAGGTCCGGTTCAACCAAGTCCACATTAAGGGGAGGAGACCGGAAGTAAGGAGAGCAAGGATACTGAAGTTGCCCATCAGGACCAGAGTGAACAAGCACACAAATTATATACTCATAGTCTTTCTTTCTACTATTCTTGCCCTTTGGTGAAATGGCATTGTATTAAAACCATAGTAAATATTTCTAAATTGGTGTCTACATAAATTGTAACGTAAAGGACCACCAATACAGAGGACCACCGTTCTACATCAAGAAAAGATTCTTTAAAAAAAAAATGAAAAAGTAAGTCATATATCCAAGTGAACATACGAATGTACTAGCAATACCAAAATAATTCACTGCTCATCATCTGCTGTTTTAGACAGGAATGTAAACCCTTGATTGTTTCATCCTTGTATGCAAGGGAAAATAATTATGGTGGCTTTTTTTCCTCACTGTGGGAAAAAAATTGAAAACTACTCTGCAATATTCTCTCCCTACTCAAAACTCTCAAAGTGTTGCAGAGGAATTTATGCTGCAGAGGAAAATATGTGAGGATTTTTTTTGTAAGTAATAAAAAATTACTGTTTTCTGTGTGGAAAATGGAGGGTCACAAAAACACCCTGTATGTTGTTCTCCACAGAATATTTCTTCCACAATATGTTGGAACATTGAATACCAGGAGAAAATTGCATCAGTTTCTGATTGGTCTACTATTTTTCACAACTATGTTTCCAAACTGTCAGGAAACTCACGTTTTTGCCCTGGAAAAAGATAATTGCAAATAAGCTTTTCATCCCTAATTTATGATCCAAGACACCAATGAGATTCTGTTGACAAATAATATCAGGGCATTTCTACTAGCAGGGGGGAGGAAAGAGGGTAGAGAATTATATGTGGTTGCTATACTTCACAAAGCAGGAGGAAATGTCCTATTTAAACTGTAGATCCCAAGGTTAATTATCCTGACCCTTTCCACAACTTACCTGTGTCCAGCGCAGTCACGTGGGAATCACGTGAGCAGCCTCTTCCATGAGGTTCTTGTGTCCCCGCTGCTTCTGCTCCGCAGGAGCTGCCTGCCAGCCGGAAGGCAGCATGAGGTCTCTACCTATTCCTTCCACAGTGCAGCCGGGTATTTTCCCAGGCTGTGCTGAGGAAGGAAGTGCAAGGGCTGCAGCTCCAGAGGCTCGGTGTGCAAGGTAAATTTGTGTGGGACCCTGGAGCAATGTGCGATCGTGCACCACTTTCGGCTAAAAGCCAAAAATGATATAGTGCACAATCGGTGCCTGCTGGTCCCAGCAGGGTCGCGCGATTTCGAGGACATTGTTTGAAATGCTCCTCGCAATCACATGACACTCCGGAGGCCCTTTCGCATGACAAATGCCATGCGAAAAGGGCCTCTGTTTCTCTGTATTTAAGCTGCTACTGTCATTGACAAAATGAGTTAATGGTGTGGCTTTTCTGGGAGTCAGAAGCTTCTTGGGGCAATCTTCTTTGGAAGGGCAAAGATACATTTAATCCCAGTTATTATCTTCTGATTATCTACTTTTATACTATCTTCTTCTTTCCAATGCATTGTGGTGGCTCCAAGAATTGTACAACAGTTTAGCTCAGATTAGTGAACTAACTATAATTACAAAGAGAGGAGCAGCAGAAGACAACAGAGAATAAATATACTTGTTTTAATTCTGGCTTTTGTTGTTCCATTATTGCAGTCAGTCTTAACAGATCCAACATGATGCAGTGATTAAAGACTGGGGTAGTCAATCTGGTGCCCTCTAGATGTTTTGTATCATGGGCCAAGGCAGCAACGGTGTTAGTATCCAAGGTATCAGAAGAGGAGCAAGCTGGCTATGTATCGGTTAGAGAATTGTTCTACTGGTGAACCTCCTCATGGGTTCTGGAAAGGCGTGAGTTTCCGAGAGAGCCCCAGCGTAACTGTCACTTCAGCTATGGTCTAGTTCAGACTGAAAGAATATATAAGAGGCTCGTTCCCATAGCTTAAAACACTATCTACGGATATATAAAAGTCAAAATTTGTGTGTCTTTGTCAGACGAAGACCTCATATGATTGGATACCTAAGAAGATTCTATAGAATCCTGGGGTTTGCAGTTTAGGGAGGAGCCTTTAAAATTCTCAGCCAGAGAGCTCTTGGGCCTGGCTGGTTGCTATGGAGATGAGGCCTAGCAGCAAGGAGAAGGGTAGTGTATTCCCTCAGAAACCCAATCTCTGTATGTTAATAACTCTGAATACAGATTGGATTGGGGAATATGGGGGAAAGTTACAGGTACTGCACAAGACAGTTTAGGGAATTAGAGACACAGGATTTCAAATCTTTCCAACAAGTATTACTTATGAGAAAATAAAATCCTGGGCAACACTGGGTATATAGCTTTAAAATAAGACATACGCTTGCCCAAGGTTTGAGGTTTGCTGGATGAACTCTCTTCTGTGTATCATCAGTCAGGGCAATATACTGTGGAAGGCATGGGAAAGGGATTTCTCCATTGTTACATCTCAGTTATGGAATACTCTTCGCCCTGGGGTCTGGTCAGCACCAACATTGCTATCATTCCAGTGCCAAATAAAACACTGTTCTTTACTAAAGCTTTAGGATTGTTTTCAGCCAAATTTGTACATGTGACTGGTTCTAAATTGTTTTAGCTCCTTACAATCTAACCCATTTAAGTTTCTAAATAGTTGAATATGTTTTTAGCCTTCAAATTACTCATACTCCTTGAAAATGTTTTAAGCTATCTAAATCAATTGTACTATGTAACACCCAAGATCATCAGATATAGGGCACTGAATAAATATTTTGATAGATAGATAGATAGATAGATAGATAGATAGATAGATAGATAGATAGATACCTAACCACATTACCATTTGTCATGACTCAGAAAAATCCCCAATGTCTTAGCATTTCTTGTGGCTTTCTACATGGTATGCAATGCATAAATAATTCCTTATCAATTGATTGTTCAAAATAAATTTTATTATATAAAAGAACAACTTTAATGGCCCCACATCTCCAGTTTTTAAGAATGTTATTATATCCTCATCACTCCAAAAATAATTGTTACTGGCATGTGCTAATGTATTGCTCAATTAGACCAACACATGTACTTCAATACGTGTTGCTCAGAGAAGTATCTGCTACCTCCTTGTTCAGCATTTTCTTTCCTAATGCAAGATAACATGATGGCGCTGGAGCATAATCCCATAAGCAAGTGGCCAAGGAGGTAAGAGACACACTACTATCATTTAGCTTTAGTTGAACAGACAAGAAAAGGCATAGGGGTCACTCATTGATACATCCAGCTTAACAAATGCAGTGTAATGCTAGAGGTTTGAGGAGTGCTAAGCCCTTCCTTTTCTCTAGCTATCCAACAGCAAGCAGAGGGTGCCCAGGCACCTCCTTTTCCCCTCAGCCCCTAATTCTCTTGCACCATCAAGCTTTGTTGCACAGCCAGAAGCTGTGGTAGTAATGCTGACTGAGCTTTACATTCTACCAGCACTGCTGCTGAATCTTGGACAAGGTACTTAAGACAATGTTGCTACTTATAATACATTATTTCCAAGCTCTCAGTTACACCATGATCCAAAGAGATGCTTACAAAAAGTCCTGTAGGTATGTTCCAGCTTGTTCTCCAACAGAATTGGTCCCTTTGTGTTTGACAAACGGTCAGTGCCAGAAGATATAGTTAGGCCACACTCCATTATATCTACCTGAAAATAGGGATGTGGAAAAACATTTGCACTTTTGTTGTTGCATTATCAAAATCCTACAAGCATTCTCATTCTCTCCACATTCCATATCAGATTGTGAGATTTCTACATCTCTATATCCCCCATTCTTCCATGGATGTTTGCATGTATTTTGGCACACTTTTCCTAATATACACACCTTTCCTCATTTTTCTTAAAGTAAGTACTTTTGACTTGTTTTCCTTGTTGAACAAACCATATGTATGTGCACATTTCTCAAACATGGGCACATTTACTTGCGCATAATTTGTAAAAGAAAAAAGAAGCATTAAAACTTCAATCCAAGCAAAATGTTACTTCTAAGAAAGTGATTTCAAACAATTAAAAATAGACAAAGCACATATTACATAAGCAGCTCATTCAGTGGAACAAACAGAAAGCCCAACTCCACCGACTGGTAAACTCAAGCAATCTCATGTGGGGAGATATGGCATTCTGATAGTCTGGACCCAAATCATACAGAAATTTGTAACCAGCACTGTGAATTGTGCCTTTAAATGGAGTAGTAGACAGTTAAGCTGTTTCAAAAAGAGAGTTACATATTCTCTATATTCATCTCATCATTTATGTCTGGTTTAAATTAATAATCAATGACAACAATAGAAGGTTTTGTTCTGATTTCATTATTTCAAGCAATGAAATAATGAATTTTTTTGGTAATACTTCTAGAAGGTGTTTTTTCAAAACTTGCTCCTCCTCCTCTCCTCACCTATCTCACCTATAAAATTATAACAAATGCAGCCTTGTTGTAGGTTTGTTCTCTTCAAAGTCTTCCTGCACTCTTGTTAATATTATTAAAATCAAGCTGATGCCTTCTGTGTTTGAAAGGCAGAAATAATTTGACACTTTGAATTTTGTTCGAAAGGCAGAAGGAGTGCACCGCCAGACTCTTGCTTACCATTAATGGTGCTGGCCTAAGGGAATGTTACTTTATTACCTTTCCAAACCACACTTCAGAGGAATTAATTAATTGATGCTCTTAGCAGCCTCATCCTGACAAAAACATATGATACTCAAATGTTAAACATGGAAGCTAAGATGAAACTGTCAAGGGAAGGCTAAAAGTGGTTATTAATATGGCTTTTGATAAATATCTTCTCGAGCTCACACTGTGCATCGTCTACTTTCATCTCGGAAAGTAGTTAATCTGATTGATGAAGATCCCGTTTCAGATTGTCTCCACGCTGCGTTTAGTAACTGCACTCCCCCCCGCCCCAAATAAAAGAAGTCTCCTATTGAAAGGCGAAGGGGTAAAAAAAGCCCCTTTCCACTAGCATTTCCTGCAATCATCTAAAAGACCTAACAATGAAGCCTCAGCATTTGCTATACTTGTCTCTGAGAAGAGTACTATAATTGCCACTCCATTCCCATCTGTAAGGGCTAGGAATGCAGTTCCTCTCTAGCCTCTTCTTCTTCCTGTGTTATTGCAAAGTAAACCTGCAAGAGAGAGAAATTGCTGTCAGCAGCTTCTAATGATAAGCCCTCAAGGCATAGAAGACCAAGCCCATCATGACATCCTATCAGGATTTAAGCACAAAGAGGCTACACAGCAAGAGTTTAATATCCTTATCAACATCTTGGAGATTAAAGCTTTTTTTTTTTAAGAGTCATAGCAGAATTGATATTCCCTTCCTATACAAAGAATATCTCTGTAATTATCCTCATTGCAATGCACAAAGACTGAAAATGATAAATGGAAGTGCTCAAGTAAACCACCCTGATCTGGCTGACCAGCAGGAGTGTGTGAAAGCCATTGCTGGAGTCACACATGAGGATTTCATCTTGACATGTCTCTGTACAGACACACACACATCCACTTCTTATCTGCCTCCTTGCTGCTTTTCTCAAAACTCAGTGTCATCTGGGCAGAACGTCCATATTTTGCTGTAAACTGGGATGGAGCCCACACAACGATCCTGGGTTCCCTGACAACCTTCTCCAGTGTTGCACTCTCCAAATTGCCACTACAAAATCCATCATCCAAGCTATCTGCCCTATTGCAAATGAGGCTGCTCACTCCTACCAGGGGTAAGGGAAGTATATCCTGTGAGGTTCCTCCCCATGTTCACCTCTGGTGATTTTTTTTCCCAGCAAAAAATGACTCAGAACTATCATAAAATTCAGGAGTTTTGCTCTCAGAATGCCCAAGACTTTCCATATTACTCATCACCCAATTCTCTCCCCCATCCAAAAAAAAGGGGGGAGGACAAAAATTGGCCAAAAGAAAAAAAATGACAGTGCAAGAATTGGGGGCTGCAGGGAATAAAAATGGCTCCCACAGTTGCCCATTCCTCTTATACACATTTATTTAGAGTAAGTTCTCTGGAAATCAATAGGGCTTATTTCCAAGCTGACATGCATAAAACTGCACTATAAGCCTAGGGCCTTTCCACACTACATTGTTATAGTGCTATTATTCCACTTTCAACATCCTGTGGAATTCAGTAGTGTGTAGTTTATTGTGGCCAAAGAGCTCTCTGGCTGAGATTTCTAAATGCCACTCCCTAAACTGCAAACCCCAGGATTCTATAGGGTGTTGAAATAATAGCACTATAACAGTGTAGTGCAGAAGAGCCCTAGGGTGGAAACAGTCACATATTATTTTCCTCGTCATCTCTGCTTTCTCTTCCTTTCACTGCCTCCATTATTTCCTCTGTGTCAAATTTTAAGCTCTATACTCTTCTGGGCTTGTCCCTTTATACTGGTACACTGACAATGTCACAACAACCCTAATGAACAGGCAGACATATTCTCAGAGTATGGAATTCAAATGGACACGGCTAGTCTGAAATATTTTGCTTCCTAAGGAAGAGCAAACAATGGCAGTTTCTCCCTCTCCTAGTCAACATACCCAGGGTAGGCCAAATTATTTTAGACCCTCTGAAGCAGAAATTCACACAAGTCCCTTTCTCTCTCCCTCCCTGGCAGTAAAAACATCATACTAATCAATTCAATTTTCAATAGTTATAATACTATTCTGGCAGGCTTTTTCAGAATTTAATATGATATGCTGTTTATGGTGTATTCTTCTGCTGATTTTTAACTTTGTCTTCTAACGAATCTCTTTCAAAAGGTTGTAATTAAGTATTATTTAATAGTATTTTAATACTAACTTTTTTATTATTTTAACCTTGCTTTAACTGTATTTTAACTTTCTTAAGCCCCCGGGTCCCAATACTGGGGAAAAGGCAGGTTATAAATCAAGAAGAGGAGGCATCGTATATGAGCATATATTATTTTCAGCACAGAAAATGCCATTTGCTGCACACAAAATATTCTTTTCTGCATAAAAATGGCACTCATAAATTTGGTGCAGGATAAGTCTCAAAATGTGAAGATCCTTCCCAGTCAAAGTTTTCCTTTCTTTGAGAAACTTGGTGTTTTGTTTTTTTACCATTTTTTTTCAAGTGTTTTTGAACATTCTTTCCAACCCTACTACAGGTGTATCACTGATAGCCCTGGTTGGCCCTGATTTATAAGAATGTAGGAAGAGCTCAGCCAGACGAAACCAGAGGCCTATCTAGTTTTGCACTGTGTTCCCATAGGGTCAGCCAGAAGCCTATGGAAAGGCTACAAGCAGGAAGGGAATGCAGCAGGTTTCTCCCCTCATTTTCCCCAGAAATTGGATTTCAGAGACACACTGTCTCATCTACTGGAGGTAACAAATAGTCATCATTATTAGCTACTGATAACCTTATCCTTCATGAAATTTTCCAACCTTCCTTTAAACTCCTCCATGTAAGTGGCTGTTATTACTAGTTGTGGTTGAGAAACCCACAACTAGTAAACCTGAGGTGGGCAGCTGTAAACCTGAGGTGGGCAGCTGTAAATGGGGAAGAGATCAATTTCCCCCTAATGTCCCTCCCTTAAGCCCCATCTCCCCTCCTGACTGCATCAAAACACCTTCTTCTCCCTCTATTTTACCTCCAAAAAGATGACTAGGCTGCAGCAGTGAAGTCTGGGAGCCTACAAGCTTCACACAATGAGCTGTGTGATGAAGCACATCTTATCTAACCTGAAACTCACAACAGAAAGCTCTGTGGGATGTTCCAGAGATTGGCAAGGCATTGAAAAGTCATGGATTTGTCACCATTATACTTTGAAGGCATCCCAGTAGCTGGCTAAAGTTATATACCTTTTTCGCACACCATTTCTAAAGCGAGAGGGCCCCTTGAGCATCGCGTAAATGGGAGGAGCGGTCTGCATGACGCACTCCCATTTACGCGACGCTCAAGGGCCTGACGTGGACCTACATGCATTTTTTTATTTTCGGCTGGTCGCGTGTCACTCCGAGGCCCCGTGCACACTTACCTGCTCTGTGGAGCCTCGGGAGCCGGGCCGGTCACATTTCCTGCCCCAGCGCAGCCTACAGCTCCCAGGCTGCACTGCGGAAGGAAGGAGCAGGGTGGGGCAGGGCATTCGCACGACTGGCAAGCCAGCTGCGGCGAGAAAGCAGAAGGGGTGTGAGCCCCTTGCGCAAGAGGCTGCTCGCTCAAAGGCCGCCCCCCACCTCCACGAAAAGGTAGGGTGCGGAAAGGTTTATAGTTACAACATCTGAAAAGTAATTCTCTGCTTGCCCATTTCTCAACAGAAACTAAAATTTTAGCTCTTTTCAAAGCTCTCTGAATGTTTACAGCCTATGGTTTAAAACACACTCTCCTTCTATCCAGTGTGTCATTACTTCAACAGCTATGGCCATTTCCACACTACACGGTTATAGTGCTATTATTCCACTTTCAGCATCCTATGAAATCCTGGGGTTTGCAGTTTAGGGAGGGGGCTTTAGAATTCTCAGCCAGTGAGCTCTTTGGCCTCAGTAAACTACAAACCCCAAAATTCCACAGGATGTTGAAGGGGGAATAATAGCACTATAACAGTGTAGGGTGGAAATGGCCTACAACAGAGCAAGAAGCAGCAACATAAGGTTCTTATGTGCAGGCCAGTGCTCAAACTATGTAATATTCCTTTTCTACCCTTTACTGAGTTCACATCTTCTCAGCTCTAATAGTAAATTGAGGAGTTACAGTTATATGACAAAATGGGTGAAGTTATTTGTCTTTATATAATGCAGCTACTGCTTGGTTGAAAAAAAAAGGGATGAATTATGTCATGAGTAATTTGCAACTCTTTGCAGTCAATTCCAAGTTCTGTTTCTAGTATTATGAAAAAGTGAGGAAAGCCTCCCTATCCATTTCTTCACACCATGAATGACTGTGAAGTCACCCATTTTTTTTCAAACTATTGTCAAATTGTTGTTGTGTTTTTGCCTTTGTTACTAGATGGAATAAGATTTTCACAGTATTATGTTGGTTTTAATCCTGAGGAAGAAATCCTCTTCATAACAGGACTTAGGATCAACCTCACCAAGGTTTCTGAAGTATCAAAATAGAGCAAAAATTTTGTTGTTAAATAGCAAAGCCTCTGGTTCCCCACAAAATAGAGTTGATATTTCTAGAAAATGCTAAGTGACAGATATTAGTTTGACGTATGTGTTCCAAGAGACATGACAAACATCACTGTTCTGTCAAATGAAAGAGGCTTACTTGGCATTGATGATAGCATAAGTGGCCTTATTCCAGCTATCATGCAACCAATTCAAAAGACATTTGACAGTCATACACAGCATGATCCTAGGCATGTTTCTCAGAAGTAATCCCATTAAAGTCAGATGATCTATTCTCAAGTATGTGTACATAGGTCTATAGCCTTAGGAAGCACTGGTTCAACTCACTTCAGCTATTAATGCACTGACTTAGCTCACTGTCCAGTAGTAATAACTTGACCCTCCCTTATCTGGAAATCCAAAATCCAAAACCCTTCAAAACCTTAAACTTTTTGAAAAGTAGAACTCAGTCTTCTTCCTGGAAGGAACATGAAGAAATTATGGAGTTTCACTTGGGACCATGCATGCTTCAAGCGAGCTGAGAGGAGTAAAAGGCACCAAGCCAACTAAGGCCCTTTCCGCATCTTACCTTCTTCTGGCGCTGGAGTGTAAGGATCGCGTGAGCAGCCTCCGGTAAGAGGCTCTTGCATCCGGGGTCCTTCAGCTCTGCAAGAGCTACCTGCTCATGCAAGAGCCCTGCCTCTTTCTTCTGCAGGGCAGCCTGGGAGTTTCCCAGGCTGCGCTGGGGCAGGAAGCACGACCGGCACAACTCCGGAGGCTCCTCATGCCAGCCAAGTGCACGCAGGGCCCAGGAGCAACGCACGATAGTGCACCATTTTCGGCTTCTAGCTGAAAATGAAAAGGTGCGCGATCAGCTCCTGCCAGCCCCTGGAGCATCACATGTTTGTGAGTGCGTCGTGCACATTGCTCCTCACAATCACACGATGCTCCAGGTCCTCTTTCGCATGGAAAATGCTGTGTGAAAAGGGCCCATGTGTGTGCTGCCTGCAAAGGCTTTCAATTGTCTTGGTGCCTTTTTTCCCCCTCTCAGCTTGCTTAGGGCATGCACAGTCTCAAGTGAGTCTTCATAATTCCCTCATGTTCCCTACAGGAAGAAAGCAAGAGGAAAAGAACTAATTAAAAAGTGGACCCTGAATCAAAAATGGTATATAATTTGCAACAATTTAAATTTGGAAAGTAAATGTGTATATGAAATATAAATAAATTTCATGTTTAGACTTGAGTCCTGTTGTTAGGGTGGATAACAAACTACACCTTACTGTATCTCCAGTTGGACCAGAGCTGACTTGAATCCCCAAATACAAGGCAGGAAGGTAGAAAAGAGAAGGAAAGAAAGACAGACACACACGCACAAGTAACTTTGGCCAAAGGATCTATCCAAGTAAGAAAGGATTATTTATACTTTCAGGCTTTCCTTCTTATACCATTGTTATATTTATATTAAAGAATGCTTAACATGAAAGAAAAGATTCATGCATCAGCGTCTGCAAGTTACAGTGTGTACATGTGTTACATTCTATCTGACCCTTAAATTCCCAAGTCTACATGACCCTATCAACATCCTGGGTCATACTCAAATATCTTCAACGTTAGCAGTATCCTTCTCTTTGCACATACTGACTACTGATATCTACTAGGCAGAACAAACAATTTTAAAGCAAGGTTATTTGATGAACTACAAGTATCTAAAATGCCAATATCACAATTAATGATTGTCAAGTATTAATTCTATAGCAAGTTACAGAGCACCAAATTTCACACCTAACACTGGCCTTTTCCGCATGGGGCAAGGGAATCACCCCGTGCCGGTACTCACCGAACCTGTGTGCTCCATGCGCGGGTCCAGGCCGTGCTCCGCACTACTCCGGGGACGAAAATGGCAGCTTCCAGTTGGTGGAGGCTCTCCACCAACCGGTGAAGCTCGCCAACCTAAAGCCTGCCCCTGGCAGATCTGCAGGCTCGCACTGATGTGAGCCTGCAAATCTGCACTGGAGCATGGCCACGGAGTGGTGTCCTCCATGTTTTTGAAAGACCTGTTTTAAGTGGTGTTTCAAAAGCACGCTGAACGTCCACTTTGGGTCATTCCGGGGCGGGCTAAGGTCCGGAACTACACAAAGTAGTCCGGACCCAATCAGCTCTCAGGTGTAGACGTCCTCTCTGGAGGACACTCTGCACTGTTTTAAAAACCCCGTGCGGGAAAGGCCACTATCTCCAAAATATTATGTATCTGCAAACATTCCAAAATCTGAAAAAATCTGGTCCCAAGCATTTCAGATAAAGTACGCGAAGCTCTAATAATGATCTACCTATCAGGCTGATTGTGACAATAATTCAAGAATGGAAAGTCCTTGGCTCCCCAGATATTTTGGAGTTCAGCTCTCAGTTGGCCCAGCCAGCACAGTCAATGGTAAAGGATTATGGAAGCTGCAGACTAAAAGAAATGAAGGACCAAAGTTCTACAGTCCTGAAATAGGACGTGCAATGAATTTTGAGTACTGGGGTGGGGGGATCACCCCAGTTTTTATTTCTCTGCTTAATCTTAATTTTCTCATGTGTATATTAACATTTTGTTCTTATTTCCTGTCTGCCTCCATTTCTGTTCTCTAAACAAGGTAATGACTGAAATCCACAATCAACAACCTCAGTGCTTAGAACATAAAACAGGGACCTAAAGTGCACTAATTGGAGGATATGAGCAACATAATTAGGAGGATATGCCACTTTGCTAAAATAATGAAATTAAGTAGTATATTATGCAGAGTTGGGGTCTTTGTGTGAGATGTGATTGTCTTTGAAAATATTGTGGAGCAATGCATAAGAGTCCTGCATAACGTTTCAGGAAGATGCTTCAGTAGTTCCATGCTTTTGACCAACCATCCATATATTGTACAACATACAATGCTGGTTTCAGCCATTGAGTAGTGAGTCTCCCCAGCCTTGCTGATAAACATGGTACATGGGGAAATGGATCATATGATGACCCCAGCAGAGCCTGTGAGTTGTACTTATTTAATACTCAGCAAGAAAAAAACCTAAAAGAGGGATATTGATTACAGTCATCAGCCAATGTAGTGGGTAAGTTTTGAGTCTTCTCTACCTTCTCCAGTGCCCACCACGGGCCACACCAGTTCTAAAAAGGGGAGGGTGGAAGTAAAAATGGAAGTGGATTGAAGCCTACTTCCATTTTTGTAAACCCAAGAGGCAGGAAGGATGAATCTAAAACACTGATTGAGATCTTACCTTGGGGCATGCAGAAATATGTATGTCCTCAACAGGGTATCAGCTGTAATCTCAGGGCCACTATCAATCATCTTTGAGGATTCTTGGAGAACAGAACAGATCCCAACAGACTGGAGGAGGGTAAATGTTGTCCCCATCTTCCAAAATGGCTAATAAATAAATGACCTGAACATCACCAGTCAGTTTGATGTAAGTACCAGGAAAGCTTCTGGAACAGTTAGCTGAGAAACCAAGCTTCTAGAAAAAATAGTTGGGAAACAAGGGTTCAATTCCCTGCTCAAAAGATTTTTGGTGTAAGCCAGAAGAAGCCTTCCATATGGCTATGTAAATTTCATTTTCATCCATATTTAGGGATTTTTTTAAAAAATTGCCATTTCTTTCTATCCTACCTTTGAAGAAATTTAAAAATTTTGATATGGTCTCATCAAAAACTGAACCAAACAAAACTCTCACCTATTCACGCTGGCAAAATGCAGCAGGAATATATGTTCCCAATGTAGAAAAGACCATGTTTTATTTGCCTGCAATGTAATTGGAAAAGAGAAGCCTGACATTAAAAGTACAGGTGACAACCAGTGATGCCTGGTGACTTCCATGTCAGTAGGACAGGGAATCTGAGCTAGGCTTTAGTCTGAACTTCAAAGGAGCAACCAAACTGCTGAACTCTTGTCTCCAAAATAGACTGAGACTACTAGAACTTTTTAAAGTTCAGACTTAAACATGGAGTAGATTCAGCTCTCAACACAAGTCACACTGTTTACAGTCCTAATTCAGTGCTGCGTGTGCTTGTTTGTTTGTTTGATATACCACCTTTCCTCTGACATGGGACTAAGGCAGCTCACCACACATATTAAAACAAATGCATCTAAAAACCTTATGATTAATAAAAACAATTAAAAATAGTATCATGTTAAAACATCAGGACTTTAAAACTGTGTAAAATCATATAGAAAGATTGCAATAGCAAGAAAGGCACTATGCTGATACCACATTAAAAGACCTCTCTGCATAGCCAGACAGTCACCAAATGCATGGTAAAACTAAAAAAAAAGTCTTTAACTGTTGACTGAAGAAGAGCAGAACATGGAACAACTTACAAGTTGAAAACAGAATAGGGGTGGAAATGGGTTGGGTTTACATATCCAACAAAAATACCAGCTGTGTACCATTCAAGACTATCAAAGGGAAGAGATGCAACTTAACTAGGAAATCAGTTCTGAGGCATCTGGTGCATTTTGTGCAGAAAACTGGACACACATTGGAAAAACAAACCACAATTGGTATAACTGAAAAATGTGCACAAACTTGGCTTAATCAGTGGGGAATATGTGTTGAAATGTGAAGATTAGGACAGGTAGATCCACAAATATTTGCCAAAATATGGGTTGGCATCCTGTTGGGGAATAGTCAGACTCCTGCCGTTGCAATTCAATTTTTGGGTCATTGTGGAGGTTGGAATGCCATTCTAACCATGCAGTGACCAAAGTCCACCTCAGGCAAATTTGTAACCAGTGCAGCACCCCAACATGACTTCAAGGATGTCATCTGCAAGGACCTCCCAAGGACCACCAGATGTACCTGCAAATGCCTGTTGCCACACACCCAGCTACAAGATAAGAGTTGGGTGATTCCACACTGATTTGTTCCCCCCTCCCCACTGTCTGGCCATGTCAGGAGAAGCTGAACTGCTTACTAGCTGCCTTGAGGAGGGTAATTTTGGGACACTTAGCAACAGAGACATGACTATATACTACACATACATCTGATGAGGGATCTCAGCCCTGGATCCATTGCCATGCAGGAAAGAGAGGGAACTCTTGCAGCCCCATATGGAACTGGGACTGGATGGGAATGCCAGTGAGATTCTGAGAAATGCAATTAAAATGTAACTGATGGCGCTACATAAATGAATTGATGATGATGATGATGATGATGATGATGATGATGATGATGATGATGATGGCAACTACTGTTGTTATTCATTTTGTTTTGTTTTTTTATAGCCCTATTAGGGATTCTAAATCAAGCCTTTCAGATCCAAGTATTCAAAGCCCGTTGCTTGGATTTCCTTCTACATTAGGAGTATTTTGTATCTTGAGGTTTTTCCCCGCATCTCATTTATGAAGAAATTTGCTGATGTGAGCATGTGAACAAAATTCTCCTCACTCATACCCAACAATACACCAGATTACCTGGACAAAATATGCAGCAGCAGTACTTCATTTAAGCTTTTTGCTTGAAGAGGAACCAGGACCCTAGCAGCCCTAGTTTAAGAATCTGATTAGTCTCAGACTCAGTTTATCTGAATTTCTCTCAAACCCAGCCAACATTCCCATCCCAGCCTTTCTTCATATAAAGCCATTTATATGACTTCCATCATGGAAATTTGGGTGCACGTTTTGTATGCAATTTTGGTAAGATGTGAATTTATTTACACAGTGTTGTCTACATTGACAAATCAACCGTACACATTTTTAGCTGTTCCTGTTTTTAAAATAGATACATTATTTGTTTGTTTGTTCGTTTGTTTATTAAAATATATATTTCCCACCTCATATCTGCCAATCTTAGGGCTGCTTGCAAGAAAATGAATCTAAAACATTTTAAACAATTTAAAACAGTAAGAATACGGTAATTTAAACATTAAAACATATAAAACCATTTAGCACTTGAAACAGGACGGTTTCAAAACAGACAAAACCATTTAAAATCACACATTCTTTAGCAGCAAGAGTGCAAATTGAGTGGACCTGCAGATGTGTTAGAAATGCAACCTGTAGTAACTATAGCCAGTGGTGAGGAGTGCTCAACGTTGCAGTCCAACAACATCTTGAGAGCAGCACAATATCCAAATTGAGTACTTATGAAATATTCCACCAGTTGAATTTCTGGCCATTTCCACACGGGCATATTGCCCACGCTAGAGCGACCTCTCCAGGAGGTCTTCTTCACCGGGGTCGGCGCTAGAGCAGTTAAAAAAAGTGAGGTTCTAGACCTCAAACTGCTCTAGTGCAGCCCCGGGGGTGGCGCTGTGAGTTTTATAAAAACCACCTTCAAAAGTGGTTTTTATAAAACTTACCCACGCTGCCCCGTAGCAGCCCACGGTCAAGAACTGTAGAGACGCGGTAGCGCGTCCCTGCAGATCTGCCCGGGGGCGGGCTTCTGGCTGGCGCGCTGTCCTAATTGGCAGAGTGCCACCAGAAGCCGCCGGCCGCCATTTTGGGCACCGGCGAGCGCTGCCAAAATTCAGCGGCATTTGGAACAGCGGATCCACGCTCTTCGGAGGGACAGAGCAACCTGCTTGCGGGTAAGCTCCGCCCCTGCGCGCGCAGCCCCATTTCGGCCCCCCTCTGTGAGGAAAGGACCTCTGAGTCAAGGTGTCTTTTGTCCCCTAACAACTCTTGGGAGGTGTAACGTGGATCATTTCTATGAGAGTCTCAAAACCAACAAAAATGTATTTCCATCCCTGCTCTAGTTGCACTCCATAACATGTGACAGTAGAAAAGGGGAAAATGTGCTCCCAATAGAAGCACCAGTCTGAAGGCATCATCTTGCTGTGAGTGTCAGAAAAATAGTAATGGGCACAAAGTGAGGGCATTGCCCTTCCAAATAAGAATTCTGCCTCCACACTGGAATTTCCCTTCTATCCTCATTACATTGCAGAGAGTAAGAGACTGAAACTCCTTCACACCCAGAGCTCTTATATTTGCTGTGTTCACATTCCCTGGGCAGGTTTGCCTGCACTTTTTTTCCCCCTTTGGCTTTCTAAAATGTGGCCAAGATTCTGCATCATGGGCCAGAGTGTGTAATTTTATCATGATGGAACTATGTTGCTGACACAATACACAACCAGGTTAAAGAATTACAATGATGTGCAACAGAACATGGTACAAGATGTACTTATAAAAATGGGGGCTCCCTTTGCTCAACAAGGCACCATACTAGATATCCTGTTGTGTGTGGGGGAGCTCCTATCACATAACAGGGCATCATGAAAGGTGGGGACATGTTTGTGGCTGGGTGCAATGCACCCATGACTTGCCACTGCCCTCCATTCTGGATTCCCCATGCCTCATGGCTCTGCTTGGGGCCCCTGCACCTCCTTCTTCTTGTGCTGCCAATGGCCAGGGGCAGCTTGTCCTCCAAAGTGCCGTACTGCTATGCATTGCAACCATTTCACAATGGCTGCACTGCTTGTTCTGCTAGTACAATGGTCCCAATGGCACAGATAAAAAATCTACTACCCTCCTGAGAAAGTGACTGTTGCCCGTTGCCACAGCTCCAAACGATGCAATTGTAGGTCAGTTTATGCTGTCATAAGTTCCCAGCAAGATGCCAATCTATATTTCTAAATGCTGAACTAAAGTTTTCAGTGAATACAATGCTAGAAATTTGAGGAATGAAAGCAAATTGGAGGAGGCAGAATTCTTATTTGGAGAGGTGATTCCCCCTCCACAATAGGTACATCCTGGTGTCGTTGCAGCATATTTCTAATTACCTGTTTTGTGTGAAAGATAAGGAGAGAGATTCCCTCCTTAGGACATGTTTCTGACAGAAAAATGCTCGCCTATCCAACCAACTAAAACTCTTGTCATCTCATTAGATTATGCTGATACTTACAAATCTAAAACGACACAGAAATGCCTTAGGCACTGTACTACTTTAGAGAAAACTGGAAAAGTACACTTCCCTAGGGCCATAATATGCTGAGTCAACTGCCGGTATATCACCAATAAGAAGTAAGGAGATGGGTGGAAATATACAGCCTATCTACAGAAAAGCATCTGCTGAAGTTTTTGCCCTCACAATGCCAACATTCATTTGTTGTTTAGGCTTTGTCGAGATGCATTCAGAAAGCAGCAGCTGGAAAAAGATAAATCAAAGGAATTTAACTATAACCACGAAGAATAGAATAGAAATAAAGACACATTTACATGCTGGGGGAAGGAAAGAGAGGACTGTCAGAGCACTGAAAGCATACAGGACAAGCATTATTTATGTGCCCTAATTATGAGCATAGTTTTCTTACCGCAGGCCCGCACAAAGTATGACCCACTGAGCTGAATACAGCCTATCAGACATTTGTGTTAGTCTGTCAGGTGTTTAGCAATGCCAGAAACACAACAAAAACATGACATTTATAAAGCCAGAGATGGGCTGGAATGCATCTTCCAAAGCTTGGAAAAATTACTGCTGGTCACCAGTACTACCTTGCACCCCACAATCCCCCAGCCAGTATGGTTACTGGAAGCTGTAGTCCAGAGGACTGAAGGAATTCTCCCAGTTCCAGCTTTAACTGAGAGGAATAAGAATATAACATATAACAGCTTATATATAACAGCTTAAAAACATACCCTCCAACTGTCCCAAATGCAGTCAACCCCTCTATATTTGCAGGTTTCACTTTTGCGGGTTTGATTATTCCCGAATTACTTACTGTCACCTCTGCTGCCTCCTTATGCCATTTTTAATAGGGACTACAATCCTTGTAAGACTGAGAAACTGTGAACAAGGCTTATAAGTCTCTATTAAAAATGGTGTGGGGCAGCAGTGGAGGTGGCAGTAAGCCTCACCAGCCACCCACTTCTGCCTTGTGAAGGAACCCTGATGCCTCAAAGGAATCCATGGTGGGTTGAATGTGGTGATCATACTTTTTTGTGAGTTAAATATGGTTTGGGAGGGCCTAGAGTTATTCACGGTTTTTCCACATTCACAGGGGTCCTGTGCCTCTAACCCTAGTGAATGTGGAGGGATTACTGTAGACAGGGATAGTCCAATTAATCCTCTGTTATTCTACTTTTTTAAAGCTACTTTTAAAATGTTCCAGTTTTTCTCTCCTTCTATTACTTTTGTCTTTGTCTTCAGCTTACTTCAGTTACTGCAAATTGAGTTAAAATATAAAACCAGTTTGCACTCAGTTACCTCAACAAGAGGGAAAGGAGTGAAGAGAGGGACCTCGCCTTTCTCAGTAGGCTCAGGCAAAAACAAACAGCTGCAGCTTCTCCTAGCTCATGTGTTCTTTGTCGTTAATATTTTTTGTCATCTTGACCTCATTCTGATGTTGCTTGTCCACATGTGTCTGTGAACTGTTGGAGGGTATGCTGATATATACAAGAACCATCTACTCTACCTCATATCAGAAGCCTTGAAGCCTAGTTTCTGCATTGAAAGGGGCATTCTAGGCATCACTTCATCTGCTACAAGGACTTTGAGGACCAGGAGAACATACTGTATCTTCCCGTATCTTTCCACTTGACCTGCCAGAGGGAAAGTGAAGAAGACAAGGTTTAGAACAGTGGTTCTCAACCTGTGGGTCCCCAGATGTTCGTGGACTTCAGCTCCCAGAGGCCCCAGCCACTATGGTCAATGCTCAGGGCTTCTGGGAGCTGAAGTTCACAAACATCTGGGGACCCACAGGTTGAGAACCACTGGTTTAGAACATCCAAAGACAAAGGTCCTTTTCATATGGCATTCACCATGCGAAAGGGCCCCTCGAGCGCCACGCAACTGCAAGGAGCAACCCACACGATGCACTCGCAATCGCGCGATGCTCCAGGGCCTGGCAGGCGCTGATCACACACTATTTCACAGAATCATAAAATCATAGAATCGTAGAGTTGGAAGAGACCCAGGGGCCATCGAGTCCAACCCCCTGCTATGAAGGTACACCCATCAAAGGATTCCCAACAGATGGCCATCCAGCATCTGTTTAAAAACCTCCAAAGAAGGAGACTCCACCACACTCCGAGGCAGCATATTCCACTGCTGGACAGTTCTGACCATCAGGAAGTTCTTCCTGAGGTTCAAGTGGAATCTCCTTTCCTGCAGCTTGAATCCATTTCTCCTTGTCCTAGTCTCTGGAGCAGTAGAACAAGCCTGCTCCCTCTTCGACATGACATCCCTTCAAATATTTAAACATGGCTATCATGTCCCCTCTTAACCTTCTCTTCTGCAGACTAAACATACCCAACTCCCAAAGTCATTCTTCATTGGCCATGGCTTCCAGGCCCTTCACCATTTTTGTCGCCGTCCTCTGGACATGTTCCAGCTTATCGACATCCTTGAATTGAGGTGCCCAGAACTGGACACAGTATTCCAAATGAGGCCTAACCAATGCAGAATAGAGTGATACCATTACCTTCCTCGTTCTAGACACTATGCTCCTATTGATGCAACCAAGAACCTGCGTTGGCTTCCTTGGCTGCCACGTCACACTGCTGATTCATGTTCAGTTTGTGATCTACCAAGACTCCTAGATCCTTTTCACACCTACTGCTATCCATCCACACATCCCCCATCCTATACTTGTGATTTTCATTTTTTCTGCCCAAGTGCAGGACCCTACATTTCTCTCTGTTGAAATTCATTTTGTTAGCTTTGGCCCAGCACTCCAATCTGTCAAGATCGTATTGAAATTTGATCCTATCCTCTGGTGTGTTAGCAACCCCCCCCCAGTTTGGTATCATCTGCAAATTTGATCAGCATGCCCTCCACCCCTTCATCCAAATCATTGATGAAGATGTTGAATAGCACTGAGACCAGGACAGAACCCTGAGGCACCCCACTAGTCACTTCTCTCCAGGATGAAAAGCAACCGTTGGTGATCACCCTTTGGGTGTGATTGGTCAATCAATTACAAATCCACCTAACAGTAGCCCTGTCCAGCCCACATTTTACCAGCTTCTTTGCAAGAATGTCATGTGGAACTTTGTCAAAGGCCATACTGAGGTCGAGATATGCTACATCTACAGTATTCCCTTCGTCTATCAAGCTTGTAACCCTATTATAAAAATAGATAAGATTCGTCTGGCATGCCTTATTTCTGAGAAATCCATGGTGGCTTTTAGTGATTGCGGCGTTGCTTTTTACCAACTGACTGTTTAATGATCTGCTCTCGGATCTTTCCTGGAATTGATGTCAGGTTTACCGAGCAATAATTATCAGAGTCCTCTTTTTTCCCTTTCTTGAAGATGGGGATGACATTTGCCCTCCTCCAGTCTGCTGGGACTTCTCCTGTTCTCCAAGAGTTCTAAAAGATGGCTGCGAGCTGAAAATGATGTGTGATCATGCGTCACTCTGGGGCCCCGCATGCACTTGCCGTGAGTGCCGAGCTCCAGAGACATGGCACTCACACTTCCTGCCCCAGCACAGCCTGGGAAAATCCCAGGCTGCACTGCAGAAGGAAGAGAAGGGGCTCTCATGTGAGCAGGTAGCAACTGCAGAGCTGAAGGAACTGGGACGCGAAAGCCTCTTGCTAGAGGCTGCTCGCATGATCCCTGCACCCCAGCTCTGCAAAAAAGTGAGTTGCGGAAAGGGCTTAATATTTTTCTGCTCAGAGATCTCCATCATGGCAAGCTGGTTGTGACCTCAGTATCTGTACACCAAAAGATTTGCCCCCCACAAAAAAAGGCCAAGCCATACATAGAGCAGGGATGGGAAGCATATTCAAAAATATTTGAAAAGTGGATTTCTTGAGTGGCAGAAAGCCCTGAGAAAGAGAATCTTAAAAGAGCAAGAATCTTTGCAGTTGGGACTTATTCTGCTAGAAAAAAAATGACCATTTTTTGGCACAGCAAATAACATTTCTGTGCAAAAACTAAATAAACAAATAAATCAACTTTCTTCAACAGAAAACAGTATTTTCTGCACAGAGAATGGTGTTTCTTCATGCACGCACACACACACACACACACAAATCCAGGTGGACTTTTTGAGCACAAAATAGGTCCTGCACTACACATTATCTTTGCAAAACTACAGTTTTCTCACAGTGAGGAGAAAAATTGTAAAATTTTATATTCTTACCCATGAGAACAAAATGTAGAAAGTCTTAAATCCCTCATACAGCATAGGTTGGAGATGTCACTCTAGATCTCATAAAGCACCTTAGGTGTTTCAGCAAAAGTGAATGGATTCATTCCACCTCCGCCTTTCCCACCACCATCACCCCCAGAACAAAACCTAGTCCAGTCAAGAGAGTATTCCTGTTATGAGTGGGTCGATGTAGATATTCATGAACATATTCCATTCTGACTGGTTTTTAAAATAATAAAGAATGTTATTATGTGCCCTTTTTATTCAATCAATCAATCAATCAATCAGTTTATATCACTCTAAGGACATTTCCACACCACACTGGCCATTTCCACATGACACTCTTATAGCGTGATGATTCCACTTTCAACCTCCTATGGAATCCTGGGGTTTGCAAATCCCATAGGAGGTTGCAAATCACACTATAAGAGTGTCGTGCAGAAATGCTCACTGTTATAGTGCTATTATTCCACTTTTAACATCCTATGGAATCCTGGGGTTTGTAGTTTAGGGAGAGGCATTTAGAATTCTCAGCCAGAGAGCTCTGTGGCCTCTGTAAACTACAAACCCCAGAATTACACAGGATGTTGAAAATGGAATAATAGCACTATAACAGTGTAGTGCAGAAATGGCCTTAGTTTTGGAACGCCTCTTCTCAAAAGTTCCCCAGATTATACAGGCACCATCCAGGTGCTGGACCTGATTTGCTGTTGAGATTTGATACCATGAAAGCTGTGATAAAACCTAAAGCAGCTGCAGGAGGAGGAGCCACAAACTCAAGAGAGAATTCACTCCTCCACGATAACAGACTAAGTATCCATCCCTGGAATGGCCATATGTCTGTCAGTCCAACATCATTATGGTACATTTTCTTACTCCCTTCCCTTGGGAAGGAGTTCCGTGGTTTTCTTCCAGAGCTAGTTCAAGATTAAACCAATAAATAAATATTTTTTTCGGTAATTCCAGTGCTAGTTATGGTTCAAAAAATACCAAAATATGAGTTATATACTTATTTTGAGACATGTAAAATTTATTTTACCTGTGTAGTTTTTGTAGACCTAAAAAAAATCAAATAGATGCTTACAGTTGTGATGGGGTATCCCCAGGGTGATTCTTACCCATCCTAAAGATCCTTTGATAGTTGATGGATAGAAGTCACCCCCAGTTTTAAGGACTAAAGCTTCTGGGCCTTATCACACTACACGGTTATAATACTATATTTCACTTCAACTGCCATGGCAACATGGTGTGGAATCCTGGGATTTTTATCATAAGGAAAGGCATTTAGAATTCTTAGTCAAATAGCTCTTGGGACTCACTAAATTATAAACCCCGGAATTCCACAGAATGTTGCCACAGTGGCTAAAATGGAATACAGAGCAGTAACAGTATAGTGTGATAAGGTCCTAAATGAAACATTACAGTTTTAGCTGCTATAACTAGAAGCTCAGGAGGGTCGGAGTCAGCCTGACTGCCCTTGGGAGGGAGGTCTGCAGCCAATTTGGGACCAAACTAGATGCTTCTTTTATCATTGTTTCAAGAGCCATAATGATCTCCATCTTCACACTATGGCCAAGATCCCACATCATGGTTGTGTAGAATAAATCTCTGCATGCAGAGCTATGCATTAATTGTGCTATGCAGCCCTCCTGATGAACAGCAGTGCTGCATATCTGATCCAAGACACCAAATGTATTGCCAAAAGTGGAACCAATATGCGTGGCGTATACACACACCATATACAATGGCAGCACAAGCACAACTCTGTTTCCACAACCTCAAAATGAAAATGTCTAAGCAGGTCCATAGTGGATTCATACTGTGTAAGATTCTAACCTATGTTTTCAGGAACAAAAGAAAAACAGATCAGAAAATCCAGACTAAATCATAAGGACAGACCTATTGTTATGGATGAATACATGCCAAAATGTCATGACTGGAAACAGATAATTCTTTCATCCTAATCTTGACTTCCAACTGCCAAATGGGGAAACAAATGCCATTCTGGAGAAGGAAATAGACAAAACTGGCAGAGAATGTCAATGCAAGGCTCACACAATCAATGTGTGTAGAAACAGTTAAAAGTGACTGCTACACAATACTCAGTGAAGCAGTTAAAATGTCTATACCACTGTACAACATCTAGTCAATAGACAATAAAGTGTTCCTGATTTGCCAGACCTGAGTGGTGTCAATAAACTAGAAGGCAGGAAAAAGGCAATTACTGGCCAAGGTGACGAAAGAGTGATTATTGTTGATAAAACCAACAAATAAACTAAATGTAGATATATGAAAGTGTCTGGAAGTGTGAAGATGAATCAGATCACGGGAGCAAGCAAGTCACATATATCACAGGGAGAAGTTTTCCATAAGTTGTCCCACAGAAAGAAGTGGAATAGTAAGCAATTTTTATGTATTTTGGTCTCTTTTGTTTTATTGGTTATTTCTTAAACTGTTGGCTCTAGGGACTGAACTTGGAACTTTTTACATAGTATCTGCTTTGCCACTGAACTATGCCCTTTCCCTCGTACTCTTTTCATTTAGCCTATGTTTATGCCACCCTTAATAAACATTCCCAAGACAATTAGTAATGTTCTTTTTAATCTAACTGAAACTGAATGGCTTCATAGTAGATCAACTCTGCACTTTTAATACATTAAAAATGAAAATCTCTTTGTCTTTACTTCCTTGCACCTCCCACAATCCCATTTGCATTTTTTCACATCTTTTTGAGACTGTGTGTGGGTTGAGGAGGGGAGGTTTACGTGGAAAGTCATTTCATTTCATTTATTACGGCAAACAGCCATCAGATCATGGAAAGTATACACACTTCTGTTATGTATGCACTCTTGACATGTGCAGATCTTTGCTAATACTCTTGCAGACCGTGAATGGGATAATTTTTTAAATAAAAGATTAATGTGGATTTCTTTTCCATCCCCAAAGTTGGATATTCTACTTTCTGAAATTAAGCAGAAGGTAGCTACCACTGTCAAAGCAAATCTTCCACAATATCACTGCAATGGTGATTAAAAAAAAAAGTTCAGAGAGATGTCAAAGAGGGATCTAGCACACTACCAGAAGGAGAGTTCCAAGTGCTAAACATTAAAAGACATGGTGTGCTGACCCCTAACACTTAACACATTTTTTTTTCTGGCAGGAAACAAGACAGAAGAGGGAGTGAGAAAATATGACAGGACTGCAGGTTGGGTCCAGCTCTGCCATTAGACAGATCGAACCTGCTACTATAGGTGGCAGGTATTTTGTGTGTCATGAAAGGAGAGCAAACTATTACTTAATTCATTTGTTAACTGTTTGTGCTGGCAAGGATGGGGACAAATACTTGTGGAACATTCTGCCTTGTGTCCCAAAATAACTTTTCTGTCCCTGAGTACCTTGACATGGGGGTGGCTCTATTTACTTTTCTGCCTCAGGCACAAAGAATGTTTTGGGACAGTCCTATAGCAGATGAGAAATGTTGCCGTCTGGATTCACTGAAAAAAAATGATGTTTGAAGTGGGAAAATTTTAGGAAGCACATCTAAACAAAGGTTCACTTTTTCTGACTCATTTTCTCCCTCTCCTCTCCCTAACCCTTGCTCCTCCATGCTTTCTTCTGGTGGAATTATGACACTTAAACTAGTATCAGACTGTTGTCCCTTTCATGCTATGGGGTTATAGCACTTTGATACTGCTTTAACTGTCACGTAACTTGTGAAATCCAAAATCCTTTCAAATAGGATCAAAAGGATTTTGAAATCTCTGCCAGGGAACAATAGTGCCTCCCCCAAACTAGAAATCCCAGAATTCCAGAGTGCAGCCATGGTATTTAAAGAAGTATCAAAGTACTACAATAATGTAGTGTGTGAGAGACCCAGGTTACAGGATGAGATCTACAGGTGCAACAAACTACACAGATCTTTCTAAAGTAACCATGGGAAACGTGATTTTTCCTTCTGCTACTGTTTTCAACTCTCACTGGGAGTATTATGCTTACTATTGACTGCTGCAGGCATAGTATTGTATAGCAACACAGTTGACAATGAATGGACTAGCATATTTCTTCTCAATGCATGTCATTTTGTGAATTTTTACAGATTTATGTTATGCATATTTTTAAAAAAATATATTAGCTACAGTCTTGTTTTCACGCTCATATGTTTGGGGAAGCTGACACAGATCTTTGAACAGTTGTGGCAGAGAGCAGTCTTATTCTTCCTCTCTCATCTTCCAGATGAAAGTGCTCCATCTGACCCTAAGAAAAAGAGATAAATACAGTATTGTACAGTACTCTACCCCCAGCATAGTGATGACAGTCCTCTCCTCTTCTTGCAGTTTCACAAAAGTGCACTACAAGTGCACTCATAAACAGGGGACAATAGTTTTAAATGACTACTTTCTTGAATTCCCCTACAAGATGGTAACAGAATGACTATAGTGCAGCACTTTGAAACCCTAACTTTATTAGTTAGCTTAGAAGGATACCATGGTTGATGGCTGATGGTATTGGAAGCTACTTAGAAGTCCAGCATAATTAACAGAGTTATACTTGCCTTTTCTCTCTACAGAAAATATTGACCAGGACAGTGTTGAAGTCTAATACTCAAGACAAAGCCTGAAAGTAGCTTGAAACAGAGTTAGATAATCAATGTGATCTAGTGAAATAGTGAACACACATAAACCTGAGTTTTGTAGCCTTTCCTCCCCCTGCCCTTGGTGTGGGGGTGAAGAGGGAATTTCATACTAATCGGGCCTCTATGTCAAGTGTCCAAGTCATATTACATCATGATCATGGTAGTAGTGACAAGTGTTGGACCCTGTTTTCCCAAGGGCTGGATCCTAACTTAGTTATAGTCAGAGTAGACCCATTCAACTGAACAGGACTGTGATGAAGTTGTTTTGGAGATTAGCTATTTGGAAAACCAATGTAACTTGATGGCAGGCTGCTAGGCAACAGGAATAGGACCTCCAGAATGAAACCCAGCACAGTGGTGTGTATGTGGGAGGAGCTTATAGATAAGAGCGATTCATTGCTTCTCAGCCTTTTGGCTAAGATCAAGTGAAGTGTATGGATGAGAGGAATTCTATATATATAAGGCAAAGTTTCTGTGTGTGTTTTGAGCCTTCAGTGTGAACTAGTCAGAGAATGGCTTGGGACTGATTAAGACGCCGAGAACTGTTGTCTAAAGCTGGGAATGATTTTCAAAGTCTGTCAGAACTTTAAACTTAAGTATCAACACTAGACTATAACTGAACTCTTACAAAATTCTTTATTTCCACTGTTACTATAATAAGTACTACAGTTTGTTTTATAACTACTGAATTAGCCTGAGTGATCTAAAATTACTGATAATAAAGAGAACACACTATCTTAAATAAAGTATTTGGTTCTGAGTGAACACTTAAGACTCTAGCTCTTTTACATAAAAGTAGTGATAAAAGATGAAGTCGGGTCAAGGGATATTGATAGAGTGTCTTATTGGATTGGAACTGCCAATCTGAGGAATAATAAGGGCCCATCACAAGGAATTCAGTTATTTATGGCTACTTCATTTATTTTCTAAACGTGACCATGCACTGAAATGACCCCATCCATGATATAAGGAATTGTGTGTTGCAGTGCTGGTACCAAATGTCTGTGTGGAATGTACAAATGAATGTTTTACACTACAGAAAACAAATTTTGTGGTCCTCCAAGTACTAATAGCAATGTGTGTCAAACATACAACATGCACATTCTATATGACTCATACAAAATGGATGTGATTGAATAGTCAAAGAAATCACTGTTGCTTAAGTGTATTTAGCAGTCGAGACAATTACTAGCCTGAGAAAGAAAAAAAGATGATGGTAATATTCCAGACCTCTCATGAAGACGTAAATGAATGATCCTATTTGAAAAGTAATGTGTGGCATTTTCTAACAAATGATTTAATGAATGGCATGATTGTTGCTGTCATATTATATCAAATATATTTCACTCCTTGTCAATCAGACCAAAACAGCTTTCTCAATCTGATAATACTCATGTAAAAGAGAAAGGAAAAAAAGATTCTCTGTTTCAGAAATACCTACAGGTTTGCATTACAAAGTAATGAGCACAGAGAGAATAAACTCAGATTTCTGGGGTTAAAGAAGGTAGGACTCTTTTCTCTTTAAAAGAAAAAAAAAGCTTTTACTGTGACTAAGGCATGGTAAGGTATAATTATGGAAGGAACACATCAGAAAATAAATGCTATTACTGTAAGCAACGATACAGTTCCCCTACTTTCAGGGAAAGATGAATTCATATTTATTTTTTGTTGTTGTTTTCTTATGTTTTTAATAATTGTAGGTAACTGACCAGTCAGCCAAAATGCGTTTGATAAATTCACTCATAAAGTGTACTGTTGCTCTTTTGAAATCAAGACATAGCCATAAGACTTCTTGGGGCTGTACCAGGATTATGCTAGTAAAGCTACTTCTGATTTTGCATAGGTCTCCTGTACCTCCTGATCAGTGACATAAGGATGGCGAGGTGATGGGGGCAGTGAGTCCCTACAGCAATTTTTTGGGGGTGCTTCCGCTCCTTGCCTGCTGTCCCCCACACACCATGGCCCCACCCCACGTGCTGTAGCCCTGCCCTCATGTGCCACAGCTCCACCCATCCATCGTAGCTCCACCCCTGCATGCTGTAGCCCCACCGTGTCAGCCGCAGCCATGCATCATAGCCCCACCCCATGTGCTGTAGCCCCACTTCATGCACTGTAGTCCCGCCCCTGCCCCTTCGCCCACCCTACTCCTGCCCTCCTCCATGTACTCCAAGCTATGCCACTGCTCCCAATGCAAATTTTACCAGCTTGTGTAATGACTGCATGATTGTGAGAAGGCACAATTCTATTCTTTCCACAACCTAAGCCACCACTAGCCAACCATGAGGGGGTGCTGGAATTGCTCACTCATGCTGCTGCCTGATTGGCCTCACTGATCCTCCCATCCAGCTTCACTTAGGATACCACTCTTTAGGTCAGACTTCTAGCCCATTCCAGTCAATTGCCAAATAACATATTTCTAAGAGTTCAGACAGGAGTGTTCCCCAACCATTCTTTGAGATAGAAAAGGCTGGATCTTAGATTTTCCAGATCAAAAACACATGGAGTGCTAATTTTCAGTTGCTTTCCACCACTTAGTGAGAGATTACACATCTGTGGGGAACAAGTGGAACAGAAGGATGCCCACACAAAATTTGTGAAGAAAAGGAAACAAACGTTCAGATGGCAAGGAGGTGCTTATCAGAAGTTCAAGCAATGGAATACTTTAAAATACTTTAAGCAACACCACCGTACTTTCTCAAAGTGCTTATGATTCTGTTGATCAGATGTGTAATTTTTTCCACACTGTGCATTACTTTCCATGAAAACATCTGATTTACTATTCAGACATAGTAATAACATTCATTTGTTTTTATTCATTTATTTCAAATCATTTCCATAATGTTTTTCATTATTTAAAAAAAATCAGAGTGGCTTACCATAAAAATAAATAATGAAACAACCAACTAGTAGCTTAAATGAATACAACTAAAAGGCAATGAAACAAATTAAATTACAACAATTTATTTATTTATTTAGTTATCTTGGGATTCTTCTTGGCCTTTTTTACACTTACAGCAAATGCAGGATGTTTCTTCTTTTCACATCAAATATTTTTTTTGTTAAGCCCTGTTACTTTTGTGTACTCTCATCCTCTCTGTTTTTATATAGGAAACTGGGGCCTTAGGCAGAACAATACACTGATCTAGACTCCCTTCTCTGTCTGGTACAAACATCTTCCCTGTCCTTTACCAAAAATAATACAGTGGTTCTTAATCTTTCTGAGTCACAGACATGTTTAACCCTCTCATGAAAGCTATGGGCCTGCCCCCGCTACACACATGCAAAAAAAATCACTTAAACATAGGGTTACTCTGCGTCTTCCTTTTCTCAGACGTGTTATTTTTCAGAGCTAAAGTTGCTTTTTGGAAGTTTTTTAAAGTGTCCACTTTTTGCTTTGCATCATGCCTGCCAGTGCCACCTCTCATCAGCCTCTCACAATCTCCACCCAGAGCTCTGTAGGAGAAGAAACGGAAGCTAGCCAGAGGACTACAGAGAGAGAGAGAGCACAATTAGGAGCTGTCAGGGAGAAGAGAGACAGACCAGAAGGAGGAAGGTGGGCTAGCTGAGCAAAGTGGCTAAGGGAGTCTCCAGCCACACAACTGATTGAACAAGGCAATTCTGCAGAGGAGGTAAGGCAGCTGTCAGAAGAGGCAGTGTAGGGGGAAGCAAAGGCAAAATTGCTGTTGTTGAAATACAGTGAAGGTCAGGAATATGTCTTGTAGAAGTTATGACAGCTTATATAGTAGGGGTATTTACAGTGAGAGCCATCATTGTGGCTATTTCCACACTATACTGTTATAGTGCTATTATTCCACTTTCAACATCCTGTGGAATTCTGGGGTTTGTAGTCTACTGAGGCTAAAGTGCTCTCTGGCTGAGAATTCTAAATGCCCCTCCCTAAACGGCAAACCCCAGGATTCCATAGGATGTGGAAAGTGGAATAATAGCACTATAACAGTACAGTGTGGAAATGGCCAGTGATTGTTGGTTTAAAGTAGTCAGTAAATGTGCCCTCTTTTTTGCTTCTCAAAATATGGTAACCCTATTTAAATATAATTTTTAAAATAACAGAAGGAAACAAAAAAAAATCATAGTTTAGTGTTTGGTTGTCCTACCCCTGAAACCCATCCATGGACCACCTAGGGATCTGTGGACCACAGTTTTAGAGTCCCTGCTTTAATATCTTTGAGGTATAAGATTAATTTTTTCTCATTTTGGAATGTGTATTAGTACTTTTAAAAATCCCTTTAATGTACAATTTCCAAAGGACATACAAATTTCTCAAAGTTGACCAAAGAAAAAAGACATTCAACATGAGTGTCAACACATTTCTTTAATGATATTTAACTGCTTTGAATTCAGAGTAAGGTACACCAATGATAAAGCATACAATATAATACAATCCACAAAATTAAAATACAGTATTTGCACTGTCCCTGAAAGAGATTGCAGGTTGGATCAACAGGATAAGCTTTCAAAAATAGGTAAGTTTCAACATCCAACCTAAAATAAGAATTGTGGGAGAATATTGAATTTCACAGGGTAGAGCAGAGCTTTCCAGACTTTTCATGTTAGTGACACACTTTTTAGACATGCATCATTTCATGAAACAGTAATTCAGCTTTACTAGCAAACCAGAGGTTAAACTAACCCCCAATAAGAGATACAGACACATAGATAAATTGTAATAACAAAATGTATGGGGACACAACATATCTCATGAAAACTTTTCATATATTTTAAAAAATATATGGTTTATAAATAATAACATACCTTTCCAAGATTGTAGGCGATACACCTACACACTTCAGGTAACACACTAACATGTCACAGCACACTGTTGGGAAAGCCCTGGATAGAGTATTCTACCTTTAGCATTCCACAGGGCTAAATGCTCTGGTCTATACAGCTTTGGATGGGACCTCAGAGCATATAGCTCCACTAGAAGGACTTCTCCAGATGACCCCAAGGACCAAACAAGTCTAGAAGAAAGCAGACGATCTCTCATGTAACCAGATCTTAAGATGTCTAGCATCTCATCCTCATAGGCCATTCTGAGTGGGGATGAGTTGTAGTTCAACACACTGGCAGGTGTCTGGTTGGTGAAAACTGTTCTGAGGGAAATCTTCTTAATTTCAACTTTTCTTTCCATCTTGAATCCTTCACAAGTAGCTTGTACAACATACTCCCAAAACATTGTCACAGGCATGAAAGGACTTGCTCTGTTCCATATCACATCCTCCAGAAAGTCTTATATCTTCACTCACCTTACTACTCTTACTGGATTATAAACTGGAAAAATCGACATCCTATCTCTGTTAACCTTTGGCAAAGCTTGAGGAACTATTCCTTGCTCATGAAAAAAGCCATCTAATTGCTAATCTATAATCCTTTTAATATGCTTCACATTTGTGGATTGATCTATTACCAGCTGACCTAGCAATGCTAGTAGCTATATTAATCCTATTATTCATGTGTTTCGATGGAACTCGGTTTAATGAAGGCTGAAAGGCTCACATACACTCTGCAAATATTAGAGATGGTTACATTCCTATTGTGCTGCACCTAATTACACAGCATTCTTTTGTTTGTCTAATGGTGAAAATGTAACTGTTCTGCCGCAACCCAATTCATCTTGCTTAAAAACAATATCACCAAACATTCTTCTCCAGCACATGTCTATTTTTTAAGGAACTACCTTCAGCATATTATTTCTGCTTTTGGGTTTTCTAATAATGAAAATAAAGGTGTATAAAGCCACGTTATCATTTATGGCAAGGAAGATACATTTAGTTTTACCCATAGAACTAGAAAGGTAAACTTTAATAGAAACAGGTTAAATGAGAACTGAAGGATGCTTCAGATACGTGTCATGCTGTCCACCCACTGGCCATAACTAGATGTGAGAAGTACTAGTTCCATTAAAGGACTTCATATTGTGATTCCTGAAAAGTATTTTTTATATCAGTAATTCAGTACTTTAATGCAGAAATCTTTCTTCATGCTGTTGCAATAGCTATGAGACACAGAGCCCAGTAGAAACCATTTCCCCACATCCTGTTTGGGGTGAACATAATGTCGTGTTTAGGCCACGTATCAGAGCATTACGGTAGACATAGGAGAATTATGCATGACCTCCAAATCCTTACAGATCATCACCAATTTTCCACACCTTGCAAATTAAGGACCAATATAGCTGTGGTGGGTTTAATCCAGGGTTGAGAAATTGCAGGAAGAGGGCTGGAACCAAGATACTCTGGACATATCATAGGCCAGATTTAAAGGAAAGAAGTGACTTTTAAAAAAGCTAGAGAAGGATAAAGCAAGGAAGAACATACCTTGTTTTCCAGAGGGACTGTACACACTGAAGGATTCTGGTTCTCCTGTTTTATGCAAAACAAATGTGGGAGTTATAGTGGGCTCAGAGATGACAAAACTGGATGTGGCATCCACATGAAGTCCATGGACCAAGTATTGCCTTCATGGCTGCTACATCTGTGGTCTTATTTGTTTTTCCATCACCATCTATGCTGTCATAGTGGACAAATAGGATTTTGGCCTCCATATTTTATCTACATGTCATGTGAAGAAATTAATATTGGCCAGAATCCTATTAATGACATAAGAATGCCATATGAAAGCATAGATTGTGAAACACATGTAAGTTGACTTTCCTTGACAATGTGGAACAAACATATCCCGATGATGAGGGCAGGAACAGAACTTTACATGTGGAACTATTACAGATGTACAGTATTGCACATAGACAAGTGTGACCCTATGACCCTGGAGACCAGAGTTTGATTCCTCACTCAGCCATGGAAAGCCACTGGTTAATCTTGGGTATGTCACACACTGTCAGCCCCAGAAATTCCCATGATAATTTTACCTTAAGGTTGCCATAAGTTGGAAACCACTTGAAGGCACACAGCACACACACACAGACAGACAGACAGACAGACAGACAGACAGACAGACAGACACACACACACACACACACACACACACACACACAGAGCATAGCATAACTCAGCAAGCAAATAATTATGTCGTGCTGTTTGTTTATTAAAATGTTTCTGTTCCACCCTATCTCACAGTGGATTAATATCAACAAAAATAACTTTATAACTCTTATAAAAAGCATTCAAAACAGTTTGACATAATGGAACAAAAAAAAAACACAAACAAATGAAAGAGAATAAAACAAAAGAGAAGATAAAAGAAATAATGGCCTGTTGGGAGGTAAGGAGATAATCTGTATTGGACAGATGTAGGTTCTAGAAGCAGAGTCCTTACATCTTAGGAAAACAGGTTCTAGATTTAGCCTATTTAGCTTTATTTTCAGTTCCATTCCTATTGATCTCAACACAGAACTGCAGACTCCTCCAGATGAGGTAAAAATGTTTGAAGCTTATAGTATTTGTTCCTGTGGGTCTTGGTTGTTGTTCTTTTAAAATATCCAAAACACATTTCTATTGTCTACATTATGGAGTATTTTCTTCCAATTCCAAGCACCAATTGCAACATTTTATTCTCACCATTTTCTCTTCCTCTTTCTGAGTGAGTTTCTTTTCAACGCTGAGACATACCAGGAAAAAATTATATCTTTTCTTCTCCTTTCTCTCTTTTTCCCCCTTTTTAGTGTTATAGCACTGTAATATAGCATTGAACTAGTGTTGTATAATGCTTTGATCACTGGACCAAGGTTCAGTTCCCCTCTTGGCCATGGAAACCTACTGGATGACCTTAGGCACATCACACACTCTCAGCCCGAGGGAGGAGGAGCCAAAGGCAGAGACCAGAAATCCTTACAAGCAGCTCACAAAAGGAATAGAACAAGTGGGCATGGAGAAGGCAATAATGAGCAAAACCCAAGGAGATGTATCATGAGAACTTACCTTTCTTTAGACCAACCCAGAAGGGCACCACCTTTTTTCACAGTAGCTATGCACTGGGTCTATGTTCCACAGTGCTGTCTGCCACAAGATTATATCAATGTGGTAAGTCTGTCTCACAAACAATATGAGATAAACCACTCTCCCACACTTCTGCCAGCTCTATGTTGATGTGTCCATGCCAGAACAACCGTGCAAAAGATGGGAGGAGCAAAGCTTGGAGACTGTAATTTGGAACTCCACCTACTATACCACTGATTGTAGAACAATGTCAGCTACAGTCCCAAAGAACAATATAAGCTCTGTTTACCAAATGATCTAGAGGCAGAAGTTCATAATCTACATGGATTAATGCATTATGGAATGTAAACTATCTAGACTTTTTTTTCTCACCAAGAAATCTATTAAAACAGTGAAGACTGAATAGTCACAGAATGACTTTTAGTTTTTAGCACAGGGAGACCACTGTCTTTGTTTGTTAATACTGGTCAACATAGCACCCTGCATTTTTAAAGTCCCTTTTGGGCCATGACTGTTGGGACTTTCACAAGGAGCCCCTTTACTCAAGATTTTCCAGCACACTATTGTCCTTGCCAATATCAAAGAGTTCTGAGCTATCCCATCTCATCATTATCTCAAAGTACAAATCCTTGTATTAAATCATCTTTACTATTGTGTCAGGAGGGTTGACATCACTGAATAATAGACAAAATAATAGTCAGAGGGCCATTTCTACATTCCCAGCAGATTCCAGAGGTACCAACAGAAGATTATGTCTTTCTGGGGGAAAGAAAGCCACCTCTGATTTTGGGGGAAATTAATTTTCATGCTGGCTTGAAGACTCTGAGAACCTTAATCCAAACAAGTAAATTTCCTAATCTCCACATACCATGCCATGTCATATGTTCACTCTCATAAACAGGAGCATTACTCACATTGACCACTGATATTATTTTCATCCACTTGGCAAAGGCAAACACTTCAAGAAACATATTTATGAACTTAGTTTTAAACTAGATACCCTACTATGTATCAGCATGTGTCCATACTAATTATCAAATACTTATCAAAATCCTAGTTAACAATTTTGTAACATTTGTATTTCTTCTGAGGAGCAGTTTGGCATAGATCTCCTACTGGTTTCAGTGCTCAGAAGTGTTGCTTTTTAGAAGCAATCACTTTATAACTTCTAATTTTATATTGTAACATGAGTACCACTGGGAAGGCTCCAGCACTCTCTTTTAATAACAGCAAAACCCATATTTGTTTTGGCTGGTATTTAATGGATTATTAATTTGCAGTTTCCTTTAACTTCTCTCTCCTTTTGTTCGTGTAGGTGTAATAAAGCCTGGATTCCTCTCTGTGACCCCATTATAAAAGTTTAAATGGGATTTGTAAAATTGGCCTCTTTTATAAGATCATGGATGGAGATGCAGGTAGGTATGTCAAGTACATTAATGAAAATACTTAGAATTATGAGATTTCAGAATCAGGACACTCTGGGACATGACAAAATATAAGCTACTGAAACTCCATTAGGGGTTTCATTATCTGCATGCCTACATGAGTTTTTTTTTTAAATGTACAAAGTTTAGACTTCAGTTATGGCATGTTCTAATATACTGTTCTACAAGTTTCACCTCTAAGTAATGTGACTATGAAAATATTTAGTCTCTACTGAATTCTTTTAAGTGAATAAATATTAAATATCTGTAATGTAAGCAGTATATGACTTCCCGCAATACCCTCAAGCAATTTTTCATTTAAAGTGGAAAAGAGTAGATATGAAAATCATGGCTTTACTATTGATAATTGCAAACAAGAGACAGACAGAGATGCCATTCTTGATGGAAATTTGGCATAAAAGCCTTTTCCATTGTGTTCTGCTATTAACATAAAAATTGACTGATTGATTGATTGATTGAATTTATATGCTTCCTTTTGTCCCAAAGTGGGACCCAAGGGGGCTTCCACAAAATTAAGAAAATCATTTAAAAACATTTAAACAATTGAAAACATTTAAAAAATTAAAGATTTACAGTAAATTTTAAAAACAGCTAATAAATAAATCAAAAGTTCTCCTGATCATCCATTAAAGGCTTGCTGAAAAAGAAATGCCTTTGTTCGCCTACAATAGGAAAGCAGGGAGGGGGCCAGCCTAGTCTCTCACAGAATAGAGTTCCACAGGGTGGGAGCAGCCACTGAGAAGGTCTTCACCAGGTGAGCCTGGAATGGTGGCAGGACTGAGATAAAGCCTCCACTGCAGATCTTAGGGTTCTAGCAGGTTCATGTAGGGAAATAGGTTTTTGCTAATAGTGCAGACCTAAGCCTTATAGGCAGTGACAGAGCTTGAAGTATGTAAAGGGGGGTGTGAGGGGGCGGGGCTATGGCACGAGGGGCCACTGGGCGCAGGGGCGGGGCTGAGGATCATGGGGGCATGGTCAGGGCACATGGGGGCATGGCTACAAGCTGGAACACCCCAAAAACATTGCTGCCCAGGGCAAATCACCCCCCCACCCCCACATCCCTATGCAACTGCTTATAAGTTTGAATTGTGTCCAGAAATGAACAGTTTAAACAGTTTTAATAAGGGAGTTCTGTGTTTTAACAAGGTTGAACAGTTTTAACAGGGACAGTTTTAACAAGGGAGTTCTGTGCTCCCTGTAATTTATCTCCCTAAATGCACCTTCCCAAAATTCAAGTTCTTTCAAGGGGACACACCTCTGTGACCCATAAATCAGGGCTGTGTGAGAACATGGAAGCAAGCCTTCTCTTCTGGGTTGCCCTATTCTAGAACACCTTCCCCTTGGATACCTGACTGGCACTGACATTATCATAAGCATGTCATTTATTAATGCTCTTGGGGCCAGATTGATTTTTCAGAATCCTTCCATGCACATGGTTTTAATTTATTGTAAACTATTTTAACCCTTTAAATTTCTCTTTTAATCTTTCTATTCTTTAATATGTTCCTAACCTTTTACAATTATTTTAATTATATATATTTTAAATGTGTTACATTGGTTTTATTGTGCATTGCCCTGAGATCTTTGGAGAAAGGGTGGGATATAAATATTGAAATAAATAAGTAAGAATGGAATTTAGCCTTAGTCTTACTTTTAGTACATGATAAAGAGTCAGTACAAATGGTTTTTACTTATGACTTACCTACACTTTATCAGGAAGTTTCTGAGAACATGTTCTAGGCATTATGACATGCATAGTTTGGGAGCTTTGTATCTAAAAACTTCATGGAAACCTACATAAAGTGTGCTGCCTATAAAGGAGATGTCTCCCTCTTCACTGGCACTGTCATGTTGTGGTATCTCCTACAGGCAAACCAGAATGCATTCCTGAAATAAACAAGTTCTCCTTATCCCAGCTCAGTGTGTCTTGTCTCTCAGTGAAGAGGAGGGAAGCTTGGATTTTCTGGAAAGAATTTTTTCCCCTTCACATTACTCTGCTGCATATCCAGTCCATATGGCTGCCTGTCTCCAGAAGTATCATAGCCCAGCTGGACATTGATATTCACTTCTACATCTTGCTCACTGCTGTTTCAGAGCATTAGCAGGGATGGAGAAAAAAAAATTTGGTCTCACAGGTAGAAGTAATATCAGCAAATGTGACTTTAAAAGATGGGCATTTACTAATCTATGTGGTTTTCCAAGGGAAGGGAAATCTACCATAATGAAATAAGTGTTTTTGATCTGGAAACAAACTATGGATTGACAGTATTCCAAGTAACAGGTAATATATGCTGATATATACACCAGCTGTTAGAGACAACGCAGGCCTAGAACTGTGGCAGCCAATAGTTTGCATGTCAGTGTAGTGGTGAATTCACTGCCATACCTTCAAACTGTTTCAATTTGGCAGAGAAAGTCCCAATTAATCCTTCGTCATCCCAAGTTTTCTGCTGCTTTTAAAAGTGTACCAGTTTCTCTTTCTTTCTCCCACTTCCCCCACTCACCTTATTTCAATTTCTGTAAACTGAGTTCAAAGTGCAAAATTAATTTGTATTCAGTTAGCTCAGCAGAGGAGGGAGAGCAGAGGAAGAAATGAAATTTTGCCCTTTTCTGTAGACTCAGGCCTCTCCTGGTTTATGTATTCCTCCTTAATAATAACTGTTGGTTAGCCACATGTATCTCAGTTTTCATCTGTGAAATCCAGGAGCATACGCACTGCAAGTTTTAATCCTAATTTTAAGAGAGTTATTCAAGGTGTTGAATACTAACCATCTTGGATGATCCCTTTAAAGTTTGGAGTGTATACACTGCAACTTTTAGTTCTAATTTTAGAAGAGCTATCCAAGGTGCTGAACACTAGTCATTTTGGACTGTCCCTTTAAAGTTTGGTCTTAAACCCAGAAAAGACATACCACCCCACTGAAAAGGAAGTCACTAGCTGCCACTGTGAGGAACATACTCTAAAACACTTTGTTATCTTACTGAAGTCTCTTGCAGTTCGTCAGCTGAAAGCATTCCCACACTGCAGAATGCAAGAAATGATTTTTTTCCACAATATTATATATTAATAAAATCATAACATACATATTCTTCATTTCATGCTATCTTACATATACCGTTACTTACATATTTACATATTTTCATGGAAATTTATTTCATTTTTCACTTCATATAGACAGCTTTATATCATATTATTTTTATTACACTTCCTTGACTTCCTTGTCCACTCTATCAGAGTCTTTTCATCACTACCGTGTACTTTTGAAATTCCCCAATTTCTTATTAAATAACAAGAAATGATTTTAGCTAAAACTAAAACACCATAATCAGTCTCCCATAGTTAATGCACTTGGTGTTCAGGAGGATAATAAAATATTTCTTACAGCTTTCAACCGGCACGAACATTTCTGGATAAGCTAATATGTTTTGTCTTTTTCTTATGTCAAAGGAAACTGTATTAAGGTGACAAGATACCCAATTAAAGTGCAACCTAGTAAACACAAAGTTATTCTCAGATCTACACCCCTACTAGAGCAATGCAACAACATATTTCCTAAAAGGTCTGTTGCTTCATAAAATTTTGTAAATGTTTTGTTTTGGAGGAGTGGATCGATCTAATGTACTTAAGGAGCGCTGTGTTTAATAAAGTGGTTACAACCCTGTGGCAAAACATCTGACAGAAATACAACATTAATGAAAGAAAGGGTCATGGAAATCAGTCAGGATTAATGTATTCAAGCAAAGCATCAAGTTAATCCTAAATGCACTGCAGGTGAAGCAATTCTTACTTTTTTGGGTTGAGCAAAGTGCAGGCCACATGAAGACTTTCCAGTTTTAAATGTTTTAATTGAAATTGTTCTTCCCATGTTGCTATATAAATAAATGATTATGATGATGGGAGGTAACTTCTGGCAGGCATGGAGCATTGGATTTGACCATTAATTTGGTTACGCCAACCGCTAACAATTAGAAAATTAATTCAGTAGCATGAACGGTAATGATTGAAATAACAATAAATTGTTAAGCTGATTAAACTTTGTGCTGGGCCAGAACATGGGATTCACAAATGGCATGGAGATTGTCACTGTTGCCCTTAGGGGAGTATCTTCCAAGGGGCTAATTTTGTCCTTTTAAAGTTGTTTTCCTCCAACCAGGAATATTTTTTCCCATATGGACCACAAAGTCCATAACAGGATTGTTGCCTGAGTATAGTGAGAGTTCAACATGCCTGGGAACTGTCAGGTTAAGGGAGGCTGTTTCATAGAAAGGGATCTCATTTTAACCTCCCTTTCAGTTCAGTGCATCTCTTTTCTTTCCACTTCCACTAGCATATCCACTTCACTCACTCTTGTCAAAAATTAATAAGTAGCTATCTATTTTAGAGGGCACTGATCGACCACAATTACAGCAATAGGTGAATAGGTACAAAGACAGAGCAGTCAACTGAGTAGAGAATACTTAATGTGAAGTTTTTGAGATTTCCTCAGAAGATGTAGAATATTTTTTTTCTGCAGAACTGAGTCACTCCATTCTTTCTGCTTCCCCACTCTTGGGCCACTTCCACACTAGACCGTGATTGTGCTATTATTCCACTTTCAACATCCTATGGAATCCTGAGGTTTGCAGTTTAGAGAGGGGCCTCAAAGGATTCCATAGGATGTTGAAAGTGGAATAATAGCACTATCACAGTCTAGTGCAGAAATGGCCTTAGTCAAGAACCATGTTCTGCAAAGAACATGTAATAGAACAGTGGTTTTGTATACAGGATCCAGGGATCCAAATACAACCTCTGGCGTCTGATCATCAGATATCTAACAATCAAATTTGCCTCTACACACATCTTACCTTAACGGTATATTAAAAGGGATGAGTGGGAGGAGGAGGAGGAGGAGGAGGAGTGGCTTCAAGGGTAAATAAGGGAGAGGGTAAGGGAGAGGCAAAGAACCAAAAATGAAAGAAATGAGAAGTGGATTCAAGGAATATTTTTCACTTAATTATCTAATTTCCTAGTACTATATGAATAACACACAAATTATAAAGGGGCAATTCATTGCAGTTCACCCCAAATAGATGTAGGCCTAAAAGGACTTGCTGAAAAGGGCCAAAATACTATACAATAGAAACCACTCTAGAATATAATCTTCAGAAGAGATGTTAAAGAATAGAGTCATAATGTATCAGACACTCTTCAGAAAAAGACCAAGCACTTTCCTTCTCTATATGCCCTGAGGACCATTCTGAAAGGGCCTTGGCTCATGAAAATCTTGGTGTCCTGCTAAGGAAACAAATCACTCTCTCTTACCCATTCCAATACTCACCTTTTTCTTCTTTTCCATTCCATTTTTTCCCCCCATTCCTTTTTTTCTTCTTTGCCAAACTCAACTCTTCTTCTAATAAGCCCAAATATTTGATCTAGGCTTCAGAAATTTCTATTCCAACCTCTGCCCGCTGTGTTCTCAAAGAAATCATCCAGATTAGTCTACCTAATGTGCCAGATTTCCTTCAATGTCATGTGCCAGATTTCCTTCAATTGTAATCTTTCAACAAAAGAAAAAAAGTAAGGTTAAAGACAAGATAATGTTAAAATTCTAGATAATTAAAAGCAATTTGAAAACCCATAATTTTTAATTGTGTAATACCTACCAGTTTATAACTGACTCCTCAGGAACAGTTATTTGCCAAAAAGCAGCATGGAGAAAAAGGTTATTTGACTACCAGTAGATGAAAAGCTGGGGCGGCTATCCTAGCTTCTCTTGAAAGAGAGTTCCATAGCCTGGGAAAAGTCACTGAGAAGCTCCTATCTAATATTCTCACCAACTGTATGTTGAGGGTCTCAGGACCAAAGGAGGGGCCTAAAAGCCCAAGTAGGTTTGTTTGGGATAAAATAGTTCTTCACATAGGCCATTTCCACACTACACTGTTATAGGGCTATTATTCCACTTTCAACATCCTGTGGAATCCTGGAGTTTGCAGTTCAGGGAGGGGCATTAAGAATTGTCAGCCAGAGAGCTCTTTGGTGTCAGTAAACCACAAACTCCAGAATTCCACAGGATGTTGAAAGTGGAATAATAGCACCATAACAGTGCAGTGCAGAAATGGCCATAGCTTGGATCCAACTTGTATAGAGAGAGAAAACCAACAGAATAAGATGCTATAGAAATCTAGGCTTTTTTTTTCACTAAATACTCACTTTGAAGTTGGAAATGCATTCTCTTTCTGTTCCTTATATTAAGCATCTCCACCACTCACTTGACTGTGTGTGTATGTATGTTTAGCACTTGTGTGCTAAACAAAATTTCTTGCCTGCAAATATCACATTCACAGTGTTCTTTGGTCATATGTATTCTTTGATTCTAGGATACTGTAACATAGATTTAGTATATGAGCATGGTTACTCTCATTTTTTTCCCATAGTGTCTTGAAGGCTGTTTTCTAGTATTCTCTAGCCATCAAAATAATGTATGATCAATATTGTATATCAAATTAGGAAGATGTAAAGCAATGACACAGTCACTGGAAAACCTCTAGTAGGTCCTTGAGGACTGCTCATTGCTATATGCTCAGCTACCAGCACGTAGATCCTCCACACTTCTTTACAGGAGGCCAGCTATTGGATTTTGCACAAAACTCTTCTGTTTTGTTTTTTGCACAAGCAAAGTTTAACAGACATGTCATAGCATGTGACAAATGTATGAATAGTCTCCTAATTTCTCCCAGTGGGGAAAAACTTGTGAAATTCTTCATTCTTGCACACAAGGATGAATATCAGCAAAGATGTACACCTCTAATGGCCCACTAGCAGGGTTTCTCATGAGTGTTTTGAGGAGAGGGAGCTAAAACTTCTATCATCCCAACCCAGCATAACCAATGCCAAATTACTGAAATCTATAGTACAGTAGAACTTTAGAAACAATGAACAATGATGTATTTCCCTGATGTTAGTATTTGTTTCTATTAGCATTATCTACGATACCTTGAAACCCATCTGGATTTGTATCTTACACCCTGAAAGGCATTCCCCACAGACTGACAGAGGTCCAGACCAATCTCAGACGGCAGTGGTGGAATTGTGGTTTTCCATTCTTTGTTTTGAGCACGTAACGATAAGTGATTCATTCAACACTACTTGCTCTGTGACAGTTTCATTATGAAAAGTTTATTCAATTATCAATAGTGTGCCCGACTCTATTAAGAAAATCATATTTTGATATTGACTATTACTTGTGAATGAAGCTGTCAGTGTCAGACAATCCACTTGGAATCTTGAACATCTGTTTCATTAAGATGATGGACTTGGTTATTGACGTATTTAAAGCAATTCTTTTCCCTCTCAAGGGCATATTGGCAGCTCCTTTCTCTGTCCATTTGAAAGACTTGTTTGACATTAGTAGTACATACAAATAGACATTCCTTCTTGTGGTATTCTTTGCTTGTGGTCTGTTTTTGTCGGGGAGTGTTGATAAATTAGACCAGTGTGCCCATTGCAAAGAGATGGATTAATTTATCTCAAAGCCATTTTCCATTATATATGCATGACAAGAAGCAAAAATGATCACGGCATGTAAATTATATATCTGGATGTCCCAAGTAATGGCATTTATTATCTTCTGTTAATGTTAGTTGTTTCCAGTTTGCCTAAGAACATTAAAAACATATTAGGATATTATGCAAACTCTTAACATTAACATATTTTATACTATATTTCTATTTTTTATCATTAAAAAAATCCACTTCAGATTAAAATCCATTACTGGTGCTGATATTCTACTCTCTTTTGCTGCACAATGATTTCTGAATTATAAGGTATAAATGTTCAAAAAGGAAAATTAGAAGTCTTGAGGCAGAAAAAGGGGGAGTTATCTAGCTATGCTTGTTGCTATATTCATTGTATGTTTGGTGTATTCATCTTCAGTTGAGCCTACACTGGGAACAGCATTCAGCACCTTGGATAGCTCTTCTGACAGTCACAGCTTAAAATCCAGAGCAAATTTTTTTTCTTTTTTTTTTTTTTGCAATAATAATACATAAAAGGAAATGTTAACACACAAGAGCCAGCCATGACAAAAAGTAGCATTAATTTACATTAAAAAAGATCAACAGATAAGATTATTAATCAGAATAACAATACAAAAAGTGTAAAGACCAACCAGTGTTAATAGTATAAAACCTCCATCGATTATATGAGACAATAAAATTAAAACTTAACTCTTTGATAAGACTAAAGACGTTTAATGACTAATACAGGTTATAATCTTTTGACTAATGCTGATTACAAATCTAAAACCAGGCAATGTCTGACAGTGCATTTATTTAAAGTATTTTTTTATTAAAATATTTCTCTTCCACTCTGAATTACAAGGACATACAACTAAAATCAATATAAACAAGACAGAACAATTTTAAAACAATAGGAATAATTTAAGTAGACTGAAGTCATATGAAACATCCAAAAAAGTTTAAACAGACTTTCAAAAAGTTGAAACCATTTATGTAACAGATGGTGGAAAAGACTTTAACAATCAAGATTCATTTGACTCCAGAAATGTTCCTGTTAGGAATTACAGATGATAAAATTACTAAAGACTTTGTGAAAGTTATTCAATACATGACAGTAACAGCAAGAATCTTATATGCCAATTACTGAAAGAATAATACAATGCCATCCCAAGAAGAGTGGGTTTTGAAACTTTTAGATATGGCAGAAATAGATACATTGATAACACTAGCAACAAATAAATCTGTTAAATGACTTTAAGAAGCGCTAGGAGAGGCTTATGTTATTTTTGTTGTGTAATGCAGGCAGACAAGCTATAATTGGATTTGATGGAAACTGAATTTAGCACACTTTTAATAGAACTATATTTCCTTGTTTACTTTTTTATTTTATTTGTGGTATATAGTTGATTTATATTACTGGTTCTAAAATATCCGAGTAAATACAATAAGAGAAAGATTATCAATCTGTGGCAGTAAAACCTTCTGAATCAAACAACCACCATGATCTGAGAATGGGAAGTTTATCATAGTGTGTTTGATGTTCAGGTATTTGTTTTTACTAGATAGATTTTGAAGGGTATTTCTTTTATGTTTTTCTTATGTTTGTGTTCTGTTAATGTTTGAATGTTCAGTAATGTACTTTTTTATTTTTTATATTTCTTCCTTTTTACATTGTTTTATTTTATATGATATGTGCTTTTTCTTTTTTTGTAGTCTTAATAATTTTTTTTTAAAAAAAATGTTGAAACACTTTAAACCCTCATGCAAAGCCTTGTTTTCACTTGTCTAAATGAAACCAGTTTTGGCATTAACTAGGCCTCCATGGGGAGGGCATTGCACAACTGGGGTGCCATAGCTGAGAAAGTCTTCTCTCACATCCCCACATGGTGTGATGACCTCATTGGTGGGAGAGAAAGGAGCCTCCCCTCATAACAGACATCATCCTTCAGGAAGGTGTATATAGGGAGAAGCACATTCAAGGTATCAAGGTCCCAAGCCATTCAGGGTTTTAAATGTCATCGCCAGCACTTTGAATTCAGACTGGAGATGTATTGGCAGCCAGTATAATTCTTTTAATACTTGCATTATATAGTGTCTATATGTATTTCTGTCGGCAATCAAAAGCCACTGCATTTGGCACTAGCAGCAACTTCCAAGTCATCTTCAGGGACACTCCCACACTGAACACATTGCAGTAGTTTAACTGGAAGGTTTCCAGTGTGTGAACTACTGTAGTTAAGTTATCTCTATTCAGGAAAGGCCAGAACTGATGCACCAGTCAAAATTCTCACCAAGTGCTCCAAGCCACAAGGCTATTTGGACCATCAGTGACACAGACAAATTCAGGAGCACTCCTAAGCTATGCACTTGCCTCTTCAAGAGAAGAGCAATCCCATCCAGAACAGGATGTTTACCCAGTTCCTGGATTTGAGAACCATCAATATATGGAGTCCATCTTAACAGGATTCAGCTTCAGTTCATTAGCCCTCATCGAGCTCATTACACCATCCAGACACTGCTGTAACATCTGCACAATCTCAACTGACTCTGATCACACAGAAAATAGCGATGGCAGCCACCTCCAAAACTTGTAATGACCTCCCCCAGAGACATCATATAAATGCTGAACAGCATGAGGAATGAGATGTAAACCTGCAATAACTCATAGCCAAATAACCATGGGGCTGAACAGCAATCACCCAATGCTACTGAGGTTATTTCCACACTACATTGTTACAGTGCTATTATGTTGACATTCACAGCCCAAGACAGCTCTGTCTGTTCCTGCGTTAAGGGTTAAATGATTCTTGTTTACTTCACTGCTATAGCAACAGCAGAAGCCTAGCAGTTCCCAGGTGAAATCAGATAAGAGAATCTGTGAGGGTCTCTAGTTTTTGCTTCCCGTAACAAGCGTATTGTTATGTCTGGTATACCTCCATTCTCATAGTGGAAAAATTGTTGACTAGTTTTTCTACTTAAAGGACTGCCTGAAAACAGGCTGTGCATTCTGCATTCTCTTTGTATTCCTGCATTCTGTTTTTCTTTTTGCTATCTCTGATGGATTTTACTTAAGCTTGCTGACCATGTAACCAAGCTTTGCTCTTCAATAAACTGTGTAGTTTTTAGACCAAACCGAATGGCCTCATTCACTGGCAGCTTTATGGGACTTGGTCTTGCTAGCATTCCAAGCATGCCCCCTTGCATTTTTTGACATATTATTCTACTTTCAACATCCTGTGGAGTTGTGGGGTTTGTAGTTTACTGTGGCCAAAGAGCTCCCTGGCTGAGAATTCTGAAGGCCCCTCCCTAAACTGCATATCCCAGGATTCCATATGATGTTGAAAGTGGAATAATAGCTCTATAACCATGTAGTGCAGAACTGGCCTCAGTGGAACTGGCCGAGGACCAAACTACTGTAAGACACTACCTTCTACTCCCATTCCACTGAGCCAGTCCAATAAGTTACCATGATTAATGGTATCAAAAGCCACTAAGAGATCCAAGAGGATCAACAGGCTAGCATTCTTCCTGTCGTTTCTCTGGAGTAAATTGTCAGTCAGAGCAACTAAGTCTATGTTCAGTGTCATATCCTGTCTTGAAACCAGACTGAAATGGGTCCAGATAATCTGTTTCTTCCAAGAACACCTGACATCGCCCAGGCATCTTGTTCATAAAGGGGATATTTGCAATAGGATGTTAGTTTTCATGTACCTTTGAGTCAAAAGAGTATTTTCTCAGGAAAGGGTGCGCAGCCTGCGACTGTCCACACTCAGTCTGAGCAGCCAGCCAAAGGGCAGCAGATAAGGGTTACAAGCATGCAGTTCTAGCAACAAAGTAATTATTTAGTTTACTGTAATAAGGAAGCAGTCTTACACAAATATGAAGCAAACAGCAGTCCCAGCGATATCTAGAAATCAAAGGCAGTTGATACAATCCCACGTCAGAGACACGGCAAGAAAACAAACAGGCAGGAACAACAGGTAGAGATGAAGCAGCAGAAACAGTCTGTTAATCACTGACAAGTTCTGAAGGGGAATGGCTCAGCTTTTATAGGTTCAGAAATCAGCACAGCTGCTGCTTTATTAATTGTCATTTGTTATACATTCACTGGGTATGGCATAGGTGTTCCCTTTGGTGCCTACGTTGGGCAAAGGTGGGTATCGTTAAGTCATTCTCCATGTCAGAAGGAGCAAGGCTCCCTGCTGGGACTGGCATTGCCCTCTGTCCTGTCTCTGGGGTGGATGTGGTACTGTCTCCTCCTGCTCAGCAGGTTCTGCTGTTACTGTCTCGGAGTCAGAGTCTAGGTCCTGGAAGCAGGGCATAACACCAACTCCAATCTGAGGGCAGCAGTTAAACAAGATCACCTATTTATAATTCTCATCATATCTTTAATGCTGCACTGAAATAGACAGACAGACAGACAGACAGCTAGAGTCAAGGTCAGAGACCCGGGTGGCAAGCCAGCCCAGAGAAGGGAGAGGGAGAGATAGCAGAGTCCCACCAGGAGGAGTCAAAGCAAGCAATTACTTATAGGGAGTCCATTTACCTAAGCCTGAGTAACAAGCAAAAGCCATAGTCAGAGTCCAAAATCCAGGGGTCAGAAGCCAAGAGATCAATCCAAGGTATCAAGAACCAAGTGCTTGAAGCAAGGAACAGGCAAGGAGAGGGCTTGTAGACAGTTTACCACAAACAAAGGAAAGTTTCCAGGCAGGCAGTTATATAGCCCAGGCACAGGTGTGGCCAGTCACCGCTTCTTGAACTTAATCAAGGAAGCCTCCCTTTGCTCAGCTCTCTTGAGTCTCCGCCTTGTTTGTGGGCTGATTGACGCAGGCTCCAGGGCATCCTCAGGATCACAGCTGAATCCCTGTTGCCCTAAAGGAGCAGGCAGAGGAACATCCGAGCCTGCTTGGTCCATGGCAGCAGGAGGAGCTCTTGAGCTGCAGGATTCATCTCCAGCCAGACCCACAGGAACCAACAGCTGCTGCTCGTCATCTCCATCCTGAGCAACAGGGACCAACAGCTGCTGCTCAGCAGCAGCAGCTCTGACAGGGGCTTCAGTTATCATAGACAGACAGACAGACAGACAGACAGACAGACGGTCACTGTAATTTATTTCTCCAGAATCCCAGTGAAAGAGGAGGATCTGAGATGCAAAGAACTGCAAGCTTGAGTTCTGATTTGACTGGGCCTCAGATATCAGTGTTGCCAATGGATCTGAAGCAACGGTTTTCAAGAGGGAGTGAGACAGCACTGCTGCATTCCCGTCAACACACTGACCCAGAACTTAAGAACAGAGTTGCAGCCTATGCAATTTTTATTGTGCTGTTCTTGCAAATGTTTGACATTTTCTTTCATTTTCTTTTCATTTTAATTATTCTAAAGTTGGCCCATGTGAATAATGACATTGATTCTAAAACAGGGTTTTAAAAATACAAAGAAAAAGATAATAAGAAAAAGAGCAGCAAGGGTAGCCTTAAGTCAAGGTATTATGCATGCACAATTTTCACTGTTTCCCCTCAATCATTTTTCTAAAGTTTTTAGTAAATGCTATTTCACTGCAAGGGCTTCTTTCCAATGTACCATCTGACCCATATGCCTTTCCTGATCAATTAAATTTTGTTCCAATACAGTATACAAGCTCCTTATTATTTCCTCATTTAAAAAATAATAATTGTAACCTCAATATAGGCCTATGGCTAGTAAAGATTGAAAAAGAAAATACAAGTGGGGAAATCTATTTTGTTAACTAGATATTATAATCTAAATTACTTTACAATAGCTTAACCATGAGATGTTCAACACAATTGGTCTTGCTATGCATTTAAAAGTGATATCAACAGCCCAGAGCTTAGAAATATTACTTTTTTGAGTAACTACTCCCAGAATCTCCCTTCAGTGGTGGGAAAATATAACTTTTCCTAGTTCTGTATCAGCAAAGTGGATTTGTCCCACTTTTGGATTTGTACAGCATCATTTTTCAAGTTTTTCTCTCATTCAGAATTTTGAATAAGATTCTGAGCATATGTTGCATCAGCAAACAAGCATACAAAGCCAGTTGCTTTAAAGGCATATATCCCTAATTTCTTAGGCTCTTACCACATGACGTCACCATCCCAGCATGGGGACATGTTGCTACCAGTCCATGACATGTGCCATCACATGACATCATCATGGTCCTGTTTGTCAAGATAGTGCCATATACTATTACTGGAAACAATCCAGAAATGGCCTCCCTCCATGCAATGATCCCATTGGCAGCGGGTGTGCAGGAAAGGTAGAAGTGCTATCAAGTGCTTCGTTCCTCCATACAGCACAGTAAGAGGCCAGCTGTACTGCAGAAGGAAGAAGCATGTCCTGAACACTACCCATCTGTTGGCAGCCCGCCAGGTACAGAGGGGAGCATTAGGGTCTTGCTCCCATCCCTGCAATGACACAGCCAGGATCGTAATGGGACAATGTGGGATCAAGGTATAGTGCAGAAAGGGCCTTAATTATGATCCCTTTGTGCTCAGAACATTCTTATTTTCTGTAGTAAACTGACCACCCAACCAAACTGCCTTAAGTTTGGTAGAGTAGTATCTTCTCTACTTAAGTCAATCAATTTTTAGGATAATTTCTTGAAAATATTTAAGATGGTTGTTATTTCCCCATCTAGACCTAAGGCCCTTTTCGCATGGCATCTGCCATGCGAAAGGGGCCTGGAGCCTCGCGCGATTGCGAGGAGCGATCTGCACGATACCCTCACAATCACGCAAGGCTCCAGGGGCTGGCAGGCAACAATTGCGCACCTTTGCATTTTTGGCTTTTAGCCAAAAATGCTGTTCGATGCGCATTGCCCCCGCGTCCTGCGCACACTTACCTGGCGTGCAGAGCCTCAGAAGCCAGGCCAGTTGCACTTCCTGTCTCAGTGCAGCCTGGGAAGGTCCCAGGCTGCACTGTGAAAGGAAGAGGCGGGGCTCTCACATGAGCAAGAAGCTTATGCAGAGCTGAAGAAGCAGAGAAGTGAGAGCCTCTCACAAGAGGCTGCTCGTGCGATCACCACACCCCAGCGGCGAGAAAAGGTGTTGTTGTTTTTTGTTTTAATTATTTTTATTGCACATTAAATTACAAAAACAGATTAACATTCAAATGACAGACATTACTTTCGAAAACCATCTTTTCATAATCCTTCCAATCCCCATCTAGAATCTTCCATCATTTTTCCTTGCGCAGGGGCTATGCTAATCTTCTCTGTATCATTCCAATTTTAGTATACGTGCTGCCAAAGCGAGCACAGTGCTGAGAAAAGGTAGGATGCGGAAAGGGTCTAAGTGGTAGATCTAGGTGGCCAGAACCAGATCCAGGCTGTAGATCCCAGCTACTTCCCATTTCCAAGCAATTTAGACAGTTTTAGAAGGAAATGGAAGGAAAACGAAAGCCAGGACCTAAAGCTCATCTAGTACCCCATTTGTGCCAGTGTTCCCATATAGTTTGTCATGTGTAGTAAGCCTGTAGTGAAATATTCTTTAAAATGACTAAATGTTCTAAAATGTCCCTGGCATGGGAACATGTTGCTACTGGTCCATGACATATGCCTTCTCATTTGAAGGTAGCATAAATCTTTCTAGGCCCCAGAAAGGAAGCATCTGCCATTTTTATTTCCCATTCCTCATACCTGGCTTTCATTTCCCTTTCTTCTGGTCCCCAGATCTTAGTCCAAACTCAGAGTCCACACTCAGATGCTTCTTAACAAGGCTCAGCATTGTCAGGCTGTGATATTACAGGGGAAAAAACTTGACCAAACAAATATTCTGAAACAACCTCCCATATTTTCCATATGCCAGTAGGTTTTGTCTAGGATGTCAAACTAGACAGAAAAGAACTGATGGGACACGATGGGAATGCACAAGATACATCTGGACTACAGCATAACGGTACAGCCAGAATGGCCCATAGCGGCAATATTCCTTAACAGAGTTCATTTCAAAAATGCAGCCAAACCTCCCACCTAATCACTGAGAACAGTCATGCATGTAAGCTTGTTTTCAAGGGAAAGAGTGAAACGCTGAAACAAAACAAATAGAACAGCGATACTCCTAAAGAATGAGCAGACTCTATGGCCTAAAGAAAGGAAAGTTCAGAAGGAATAGGTAGAAAATAGCCACAAAGTCTCCCTGCATTCAGGTGCCTTTTAGGAGATCAAAGAATTTGTCATTTGCTGACAATTATACCTTTCACTGCAGAGAAGCAGCAGCAGGTGCTGTGCCTGTTGTCCTCAAGGTAATGGCAAAACTAAGACAGTTCTTCTAACTGTAGAGGGCATTCTGGAAAGGTGGAATTTATTTCCACTTCTACTCAATTACAGAGCATCTCCAGGAAATGACCCTAAGAGGACAAGCAGATAGCACTCCTGATGATGAGAGAATGCCAAGGACAGAAATGTTGACTTCAAAGGGAATGCTGCCGTTTAAGCGCCGTTTGAAAATCTGGACAAATTTCAAGAACAAATTGTTTCCCGGTGGCTGAGCATACACAGTCTGAACTCCCTATCTTGTGAATATAATGTAATGGCACAGTATGGGAATTATGTCTCCAGATGTAGTTGGTTGGACTGGAATTCCCAGCATTCTTCTCCATTGGCTATGATGCTGAGAGCAGTAGTTGGCAACATCTGAAGAGCTGCATAATTCTAAGAAACAGTAACTAGTCCAAGGTTATTCAGTGAGCTGCATGACTGAACAAAAGTTAATAAAGATCACCCTTGCCAAAGATCTGCATGCTAGCCACTAGAACAGTGGTTCTCAACCTGTGGGTCCCCAGATGTTTTTGGACTTCAGCTCCCAGAAGCCCTGAGCATTGACCATAGTGGCTGGGGCTTCTGGGAGCTGAAGTCCACAAACATCTGGGGACCCACAGGTTGAGAACCACTGCACTAGAACAATGGCTTTTGGGGGACATAAAATTATATACAGGTATAAGATGTTGTACAGGCCTAAATACACTGGAGGTACCAGATCCCATCTGATCTAAGCTGAGTCAGGCCTGTTTAGTAATTCCTGGAAGTGGGATCACCACGGTATATCAACACCGCAGGCTATTTTTCAGAGGCAGGCAATTGTGAATCACATCTGAATATTCCTTGCCTAGGAAATTTGTGAATTAGCCATCAGCCAACAGGCATCATGAAGGCGCAGTCCCTCCCTCCCTCCCTCTTACACACACACACACACACACACACACACACACAGGATGTTGGTCTGTAGAGTTTTTGCAGTGCAATCCTATGTATGTATGTATGTAATTAATTTATATCTTGCTCCTGATTGGAACTCCCTGGTGGATCACAACATGAGTTAAAACAAGATACATGGCAAAAAAATATTGCAAAAAGCAGTTAAAAAAGGAATACACACACCCCATTAGACACAATATTCCAAAGTAAGTTTCACTGAGTACAATGTAAGGATATAATTCTTTGTTATTTTGTTTTCAAATAAAGCAGCAAGTAATTTTAGTAGCTTTGTTCCCATGTTCAAGTCTTTGAAAACTGCTGAATTTTTGAATACTACTCAGTTTGGGAGTTATTCCGTACAAAATTCTCATGTGGTATTTTTGCATAGAAAGCAGCATCTTCTGTGCAGGAAACAGCAGTACAAAAAAATGTTCTTGCATAGATTCATTTTCTGTGCAAAAAAAAAAATGCTATCGCTGCAGATAAATTCTGCAGAAAACTCACATAAAGAGCTTTTGGAACAGAAAATGGCATTATGTTCTGGATAGAAAATAATACTTCTGCAGAAAAATTAATATTACTGTGAAATAAATATTCTGTGCACAAAATTAAAAATAAAATTATTTTCTATAAAGAAAATGCTGCATCTCCTGCAGAAAACGCTGTTTTCTTCTTATAAAATCATGTCTGAATTTTGTGTAGAATAAGGCCCTTTCTGCACGCGGCTATTAAGGTGAGCCAATGCATCTTGCCACGGAGGTCTTCTGCACATTGGAGCAGACTAAGTACAGTTTATTTACCTTTGTTCCGCACGTAATTCTGACTAAATGTGCACCCATGGGGTGGTAAAGCGTGCTATTTGAAAACTGGAGGAAATCGGTTTTCCAATTTTCCAGACCGATCCAATTTGTACTTTCAAAGTAGTGCAGACATGTACATTTGCGCCAATGCGAATTGGTGGTCGGGGGAGGGCTCATGGGAGGGGCCAGGGGGTAGTATGGACTTACGCACTATGCATATATGCAATGACGTACTAAACTGTGCAAAAAAAAAAAGGGCCAATCACAGCCAACGGGGCGGGGTGAGGGGAGTAGCGGGAGTGGCCACCGCGGAGGCAGTGTGGATTCATGAACTCGCACTCCTCCGAATCAGAATGGAACATACGCTGTAGCTGTGCAGAAGGAAATGGGGGAAAGTCCACCTTGTTTCGAGCCCAGAAAATCTGGTAAGAAACGGCATGAACCAATTCACTAGCCTTGTGTGGAAAGGGCCTAAGTCCTAAATTGCAAAGATTTTTATCAGTTTAGGATTCTCCTCATTAGAGGTTTCTGACATTTGAGAAACAATTTTTTCACTGTTTTTCAAATATTTTCAGATCTCTTCCCAATATCTAGTACAGTGAAATCTACTCGTAGACACATAGTTATATGACTGCAGAGTTAGAAATTTAGCTATTATAGTTTCCTAGGCAGACACTGCAAAAGCAGGTATCGCTACAAGTGTTTCCCTGTCCATCGAGATATAACAATCATACATCAATCTGGCTGATGCCTGGCAATTACTAGTTGCCCATAAGAGTCAACATTTAGCCATAAGAGTCACTCGTAAGAGTCATTAACCATATATAATTGTGTTACAATTAAGTCAAAAACAAAGTAATACACAGAAAATGAATTAACAATCAATGGTCATTTTTTTTCCTATATGTGGACATCATCTGGACTTGAATTCAATTTTGAAAGGTACACTCTGATGTTGTTAATGATAGTATCTTGAATAATCCTTTCATTAATTACTACTAGCTTGATGTATATACTTGAATTGAATCATATTACATGATATGCTTTGGTTTGAGTAGGGTGGCTGTTTTGCATCTCCTTGATTACCATTATGCTAATAAAGTTAATAAAGTTACAGCCTCCAGCATTATTCATATGCTGGAATTTTGTGCTTTATTGTCCCATGGTGTCCAAATCAGTGCATGATTCTTATGAAGTGACAAGTAATGTATATTTATCACATCTAAATGATGTTTTGCAGGGAAGGGGTGTGTGTCAAGTTACTTCACTGTATATGGAAAACACATCAAAAGGAATTGTACTAAAAAGATACCTCTTGTTTAAAACAGAAGGAAGTCAGAGGTCCTCTTACAGACTAATGCATAAGACTATACTGTCCAGTTTCCTAGTGCAACCAAGTCATTCCTATGATTCTAGGAACATCACTGAAAATATCTCTATCTATCCTGCAGTGCAAACCTTTACTTTATGATAATACTGCTGTTACCAAAAATCCAAAATATTTTCCAAAAGAGATTGATGATCTGGCAAGTTCAGCTTCCTTCTCCCTCTCCTGCTGTCTCTCTCTTTTGAGGAATAAGTTCTGTCCAAATATTTTAGGACATTTTTGAGTGATGAAGACTGCATTTCAGTTCACAGCCTATTCTGTCATGCTAATTGCCAACTACTGATTGGTAATTTTGACATGCTTTTTTTTCTGGTACATATTACAGTTTAATAGTTTTTAAAAAGAAAACAAATTGAAGAAAGCTTAAGTTCAATTAATGCCAAACAGAGAATGATTCCAATATTAAGTTTAAATGAAAAAAAAATATGCATTTCTGTACTTTTCTTCTATACTTGCTGTTTTATATGCATTTTTGTATAAGATAGTTTGGGGCAAACTGTTTTCCTAATGTTTTGACTCTTTTTTTTTCTCATTGATATACACACCTGGGCTATCCCTGTTAGTGACATGTGTAGTTATAAGTTCCTCTCACATGTGTGTTATATCCTTTTTGGGGTGCTGCGCAGGGTCACATTAAGGTTTTCATATGCCCTAGACACTCGTATATTTGACTGCCTGCCTCACCTCAACATACGATTAGGGATGTTTTCCTAGGCCCTGAAATCCTGTTTCAATAAGCCCTAACATTTTTGTAGGCCCTAGGCACTGTGCCTAAAATGCCTAATGGATAAGGCAGCCTGGGTGCTATGGGGACTGCCCTTCCCTTCCTCTCTCCATAGCACTCAAGCCCCCCACCATCTACTGAAGCCCTAAATCTCTCTAAAAACCCCACTACAGACATTCCTTACTTGGTGGGTAGCAGGCGTGATTGCAGAAGTGTTTCCCCTTAGCGTAACAGGAAACAACGGCATCACTGCTGAGATCTCCTTGGGTTCTTCAAGGGTCCCAACACTGCTGTAATCATTTCATGGGCATGCAGCCAGACACTTCTGCAATCTTGCCTACTTCCCATGAAACAGAAAATGGTGCAGGGAGGCAGATTCAAGGGCTCCTCAGTAAGTCACAGGGTGATATATAGCTCAGCCTAGCGTAAGTCCATATATGGACCTACTCCACTATGCTGAGCCATGCAAGACTGCAGCTGCTGTGTGAGCTTTCCCATAACACACACACATTTGCATACATCTTTCAGTTGGCAAATTTAATTATACAATCTGAAGAAGTGAGGATTTTGAGAGATAACTCTTCGGGTTCATATATTGTTTCAAAAATGTAAAATTATGTAGACTGATATGAAAACAAAATCTAAATGAATTTCTTTCACTTCTCTGTTTCTATGAATCGTAGATTGCTGCTTAGTATCACCATCTACCTTAGCTTCCAATTATTTATTTATTTATTTATTTATTTATTTGGCCTGTGATGATTAAAGGCAATATTCCATCATCACTAGCAATACAACTTTGTAATCATCAGATTTAACCAGAACTAACTTGTGGAAGGGCTAATTCATACATGAAAGCCAACCACTAGTTTTCTGTACTTTGTGCATCTCCAGGCACTGGATCATGTGGAGAAACATTGCTGCAAATTAGGCTATACACAAATAAAACCAGCAGCATCCATCAACAGCCTCTTCTATTGCAACACAAGTTAAAGAATATAATAGAAATGCACACAACTTGTCACAGGAGCACAAATTGCATAGTCAGCATTTCATTGTTCATCCAGTTGAGCCTCATAAATCTTGGGACATCTTCAGACTTTGCTGCTCACAAATAGCAGCTCATTAGTGACTGTGACATGTAAGCCGACTTCTTCTTTTCTTTTCTTTTTTTTTTACTTCTTGTTGTTGTGTGCCTTCAAGCCATTTCCGTATTATGGTGGACCCTAAGGCACACCTATCATGGGGTTTTCTGGAGCTGAGAGTGTGTTTTTACTCAGCTACATCAAAATAAAAGCATTTGCTTATTAAGAAAGATACAAGATGATCATGTTAAGTGCGCTTACCTCACAGGGGAAATACCATGATCGAGAAAGATACAAGATCATCTTGCCTGATCACTGGTATGAATGGAAGAGGCACTTGTGGTGATTCCCATTGGACATGTGCTGAGTTAAGAGCAAGAGAAACCAAATATGGTGGGAGAGAGACATTTCCACACGACACTCTTATAGCGCAACGATTCCACTTTCAACCTCCTATGGAATCCTGGGGTTTGCAGTTCTGGGAGGGGCCAGCTGGCCCCTCTTGAAACTGCAAACCCCAGGATTCCATAGGAGGTTGAAAGTGGAATCATCGCGCTGTAAGAGTGTTGTGCGGAAATGGCCAATGTTTGCCTGCATGGGTGCACAACTGACTGTATCACCCAAATGAGCCCAAAATCATCTGGAAGTGATTTTGGTTGTCATGAGGAGGAGGGTTCTTGTCGGTTTAGGGCTTGGGTGTTTATTGTAGGGTGTTATTTTTTGCTGAACTTCCATTCCTGAGGCATTTAGGAATGGTAATTGGCTTCCTTTCCCAATTTCTGCAGATCTCTAGGGGTTTGGTTGACAGACAGTGTAGTGTAGTGGTTTGAGTGCTGGACTACAACCCTGGAGACCAGGCTTCAATTCCCTGCTCAGCCATGGAAACCTACTGGGTGTGACATACCCAAGGTAATCCTTTACATGACCCAAAAGGCCTTGCCCTCCCTTTGCCCATCCCTAGTCTAGAAACTAAGTGGGACAGGGGAGTTTATTAGTTCTCTTACTGTGGATTTCCACTACCAGCTGGTATACCTCTGTTTTGGCTGCCTGCTATATCTTTCCTCATTGAAAGACCAAGCACAACTTTAATAGCCAAGTTGTCTGATATTTTAGATATATTCTTATGCTCTGGTGTGATGAACCTGATGGGAGGGGGTCTTGACAACAGAGCCTCCTTGGCAACTGAGAGTGTTTAAGCTGATTGGCTGGTGAAATGGAACCTTAGATAGCCCAGGGGAGGGGCTGGTGGAAAGAGGAAAATAACGGATTTTAACTGTCTGGTGGGTGTTTGGAGAGGAGGGTGATTTGTAGTGTGTTTGGGAGAGGTTGGAGATTTGAAGAGCTCTGTGGGAGAGAGAACTGAGAAATTGGGTGTATGAGAGATAGTGAATGAATTGAAAGAGAGAGAGAGAAGAATGGTGTGCTGTTTATAAACATTGAGATACAAAATGCATTTAAAGCAACAGTGTTACAATAAATGTTTGAAGTTCTGTGTTCCTTAAAACAGTGTCACAGAGTCTTATTTTGAATCCTGGAATATACACGCTACCAATAATATCATCTTGACCTTACTGCCAACAGGACCACAGTCTTGGAAAATATAAATCACTGTTGATCCTTACATCTGGGAGAAGAGCAGATTTAGGGAAGGCAGTAAAGGGGGAGAATTTTGAAAGGAAGAAGCCAAGGGAGGACAAGAGTGAGGAAGGGACTGAGTTCTCAGAAAGGGAGAACTGAGGCAGACCCATTTGTCCTGGCCCTGGCTTGATTCAGAGATCTCCCTGGCTGTTCAGACCTGAACACAAATTGGTGTCAAGCTGGGCAGGCCTTGAATGCAAGGCTTGGGTGCACCTTTTGCACTCAGCACTGATGAGTGGTGGTTTTTTCTATGCACTTAACATCTGGTACTTTTATTTAAAAAGGAAGAAGGCAGGAGGAGGCAAAAAAAAGGAATATGGTAGCATCTTTGAGACTAACTAGTTTTTATTTTAACCTGAGCTTTTGTGGATATCACCAAAGAGGAACTCAAACAAATAGTACGTGTAGAGAGAAAGTCAGAAAAGCTAAAGTGCAGAATGAGCTCAGGCTTCCTAGACAGGTTAAAAACAATAAAAAGGGGTGGTGGGGTGGGGTTTTTTTGTTTTGTTTTGTTTTTTGTTATGTAGGTAGCAAAAGGAAGAAGAAGGAAATGGTAGAGGCACTATGTGGAGAAAATGGCAAGATGCTAACAGGGGACGGAGAAAAGGCAGAACTATTGCTTCTAGAATAGATGCAGGAACAGAACTGATGCCAGGGTCTAGTCTCCATATTACCATCCATGTTACATATCCTGTTGTAAGTGAATTGCTGTTTAAGATTTGGAGGTTGTTTGTGGGCACCTGCCTCACAGATCTTGTGAGAGGACTGTGTTATTATACAGAACTGGTTGTAGCTTGTTGATAATGCATTGAAGTGGCCTCAGCTGTGGACTGTAGATGACCACCTGGGGCATCTTGTCATTTTTTTTATGTTTGGTCCCTGTTGTAGTACATGGGTCCTGGGTATTAATCTTGCCTTGTTGATTACTTTTTGTTGTAGGCTAATATAGGCTACAGGAATTTATTAAGGGTAAAGGGATTTCTAAATAGTGCAAATAAACAAATAAGTGTAAACAACAGTCCAAGTTTGACTACTTTCTGGATTTGATTTTACTGCTTTCCTATTGCCCGCCCATGGTTTCCTCTGGTGTGGGGGACATAATATGTGGGGAGGACAGAAAATGAAAATTTGAAAGTGGTGTTGCATATAGCTGTACTCTACATACAAGAAGTGGAGCCAAGACTATTTCATGTCTGCTTCCTTCCTGTTCAGGCCTGTTTCAATGCAGCAGCTCTATCAACCCCTCCAATTCTGGGAAAAATCATAGGAGGCCAAGTAAGAATTTTTTTTTATTTGTACTAATGGATTTTTTCCCACCTACTCTGCACAGGTTAATTGGTGGTTGGCTTAAGTTGACTGTTGTTCTGTCCATAAATAGGTTTATTATTTACACTCGGTCAAGGATGGGCATGTAGTTGAGATTAGGTTCATGCCAGTGTGTTCCTTTTCACAAACTGGTCAGGCAAGAGATCTGCACTCTTGGGCGGTAGGACCTATGTGTGTCCAAGCTTGGTCTGGGCTGGCAGTCAGGAGAAGCTGATAACAAATACAGGTCAGAAATTCAGCAGTAACTTAAGTGGTCAGTTTACTGAAGAAAAGAAACAGCTTTGCAAGTGCGAAGCAATAAGGGTCCCAACAATGTCCATTAATCAGAGGCAGGCAAAAACAAACACAAGTCAAAGGCAGAAACACAGGCAAGGGAAGCAAACAGAAGCATGCACGGGAGAAATGGTAAGCTGATTGCTGATAAAGGCTAGAGGGGAAAGGCTCAGTTCTTAAAGGCTCCAAGGTCAGTGTAGCTGGTGCCTGATTAAATGGTGCTTGGCAAAACTTTACTGGAAGCAATGCAGGAGACCCTTTTGGTGTCTACACTAGGCAAAGGTAGGTACGGCTAGTTCATTCTCTGTGCCAGATTGAGCAGGGCTTCCTGCTGGGGCTGACACTTCTGTCCCTGGGGTGGGTGTTCGTACTGGCTGCTCTGCAAGTTCTGCTGCAGCAGTCTCTGTGTCAGGGCTCAGAGCAGGTTCTGCTGCCTCAGACCCTGAGTCTGAGTCTAGCTTCTGGAAGCCCATGACAATGTGCAAGATATGGTTTGATCTTTAGGGTTAACCATTTGTACCTGTGCAGAGCTGTGTGGCACTGGGAGAGGTACTTCTCAGAAGACACTCCACACTCTGGGGGAGAGAAATGGAAGTGTTGCTTCAATGCTGTTTCTAGGCTGGGAATATCCAATCTTATCTGACATGCTTTAGGCCTTTAGCTTGATGTAGGTTTCCACTGCACATCAGTCTACCTGCACTCATCATTCTCATTGGAGTTAATACATTTGTGGCCCTAGTTCAACCAGGTCTCTGTCTGCTTCTTCATTTCTTCTCTCCCCCCCCCCCCGCAATTAGTACACAGGTTAAGAAAGGCTAAACAAGAAATTTTGGTCCACAGGGGCTTTTCTAAGTAAAGAAAAAATGGGAAATACAACTCCCTATAGCCTATCAGCCCCCCTCCCCATTTTTATAGGCCAAAAAGAACCTTAAAATGTTGGTGTGTGGCAGATGCTTACCTTCATAAAGTGTGCATTGATTTGTTCATGTTCTTTCTATAACTATTTCTGGGTTTTTTTAAAAATGCAGCTTACTGTAAAAAAAGGAACAGAATTCTTATGACGAAGATGCAAAAGTGACAAAATGGAAATAGATTCACCTGCCTCTGCTGTCAGGTTAAGACAAGCTAAAGTTAAAATGCCTTAGCCATTTTTCAACTAACCTAAACAATGCCCTGACACAAAATGTCACTCAAACTATATATGGAATTGTAATGAAAGCCTTATGTGTAAGTGAAAAGCCACACAACCATAGCTGAGTTTGACTATAATGTTTGTGATGTTCTGATGAAAAGCCTTTGGTTTGGGAATAAGTGTTTTTGTTTTTGTTTTTAAAAAAGACAGTTGTTGTCTGAAGCATTGCACTGTTTATCCCCTTATTAAATATGCTCCAAATGCGCTGGGGATTAGTTTGATCCAATTACCTTTTGAAACATTTGTTATCTCCAACCAATCTTTAGTCAATGCAGTATTACAAAAGCTTCCTACAACTCAATGCTGTAATCTCACTCTTAGTATAAATCTATCTAATCAATATAAACTGCAACTTAATCATGTTATCCATATGACACCCCCCCCCCAAAAAAAAACTCGTCACTCTTCCCACTTTAGAAATAATTAAGTCATAGCTCCTAATACCTTCTGAGTGGCAAGTTTTGATCTTCCTAATGTGGCAGGAGCTTCTGAATGTGTCTGTTTCTGTCTGTCTGTCTGTCTGTGCCACTTTGCCCTACTAGACAAAGACAACACCACTGCCCATTTAATCAAAAATGTCTGCATATATCATGCATACTCATTTAGGATGTAAAGAATAGTCACACATTTTTCCCCACTTACAAGAAAGAGTTCTTGACACACCAGAAAAAGAGGGCAATGCCCATTCATTCTTTTTTTTCATTTAAATATTTTTTGCAAATGTTTTATCTATGCAAAAAGTTTGGGGAGGGGTGCAAAATACATATTTCTCCCTAACTAGTGTTTTTGGACAAAGCATTGGGATTTGAGTTTGGGAGTTGTTTGTTAATTTCTTTTTTCTTTTCTTTTTTTGCTTTTTGCATATACACATTTTTTGAAAAAAGTTCCCAAATCCAGAATATTTCATGGAAAAATATTCTCTTTCAGAGTGGAAGAAAACTTTTGAAACTATTCTTGTATGAACAAATGAAATAGGTGAAGTTAGTAAGGTCATTTCCATGCTACACTGGTATAGTGCTATTATTCCACTGTCAACATCCTGTAGAATTCTGGGGTTTGTAGTTTACCGAGGCCATAGAGCTCTCTGACTGAGAATTCTGAATGCCAATCCCTAAGCTGCACACCCAGGATTCCATAGGATGTTGACAGTGGAATAACAACACTATGGCCCTTTTCGAATGCCTTTTTTTTTTTTTTTTTTTGCACGAGAGCCCCTTGAGTCTCGAGTGAGTGGGAGCATCGCTCCGTACGACGCACTCCCACTTGCGCGACACTCATGAGGCTCAAGCGAGGCGAGCGTGCATTTTTTTATTTTCGGCTCTAAGACGAAAATAATGCGCACTCGCGCAATGCTCGCGGCGGCCTCGTGCACTTACCTGCGTGCGGTGCATCGTCCCAGGCGAGCAGGTCGCGCTTCCTCCCCCAGCGCAGCCTACAGCTCCCAGACTGTGCTGCGGAAGGAAGGGGCGGGGCTCGAGAGCGACGGTCGCACTACCAGAAAGCGACCTGCGGTACGAAGGAGCAGGGAAGCAGCAGCGTTTCGAATGAGGCTTCTTGTGCGAGCCGCCCTTCCCCGCCGCACAAATGGGAAAGATGCGAAAAGGGCCAGTAACAGTGTAGTGCAGAAATGGTCTAAGATTTCAGACCCCAAATGCAGGTATAACCCAAGGGATTGATGCTGCAAGGGATGGGACATGATAACATCATTAAGCATAATACATTAAGCATAAGCCACAACAAGGGCTGAGATGAGGCCACAACATGCCGCTACTCAACTCACTCTGCTAACCTAACACTCTGGACCCTTGGAGTTTGCTCAGTTCTACAATAAAGAGAAGGAGGGAGATATAATCATGAAGAATATACACTGAACCTAAAATTCAGCCTGGACTCCACTTCAAGATTTAGAAAAAAATGACCCATTTCAGCTCAGATTGTTTCAGAGCCAGTTCAACTAAAGTCCTAAAACAAGTCAAGGTGCAGGCCTCCCATTTACTTCCAGGAGGAATCAAAAATAGTTATCCAAGGACACATGAAGGTTTCAGTTTCCTATGCCTTTTGACTTGATTGAATGTATTTTGATGTATGGTAAACTGGTGTATTTACCCGGTGTTCCCTGGGGGTTTTGTTTTTCTCTTAAGAACTCACCAAACTTTTCCTGTAACTTTGCTCCATATTTCCCAATGCAATCTGTATTCAGAGTTATTTACATACACAGTTTGGGTTCCTGAGGGAGTACACTGTCCTCCCCCTTGCTGCTGGGCCTCATCTCCATAGCAACCGGCCTATTCCAGTACCTGTAATTTATCCCCATATTCCCCAATCTAATCTGTATTTGTAGTTGTTAACATAAACTGTTCACAGCTGTTCACAAACAGGGAATTTTGTGTATGTTGTCTTACATATATCTATCTAGTTTCTTATCTTTTGAACAATGCCATTCCACTGGGGGGGGGGTTTATTATAAATTCTCCTGGTGAGTTTGTCAAATTAGCAATTTTAATGCTTAAAAACTGGTTGCAAAGTTTTTGTATCGATTTCACAGACACCTCAAACAGGACTTTAAAAATGGAATGCTATTACGAAACTTAGTCATTTGTAATAAAATTATGTTAGCTACTACTTGATGAGATTACTTTAGAACTAAGGCTTTGAAGCCTGTCACAGGTCTTAAAAATAAAATTGCTTGAGTAGTTGGGGAGAACTGTATTAAAATGCAAATTTCCAGCTGTTAATATTTCTTCAAAAACCAATAATCCCTCAAGGCCACCAATATGTCAAAATACTTAATGGAAAAATATCCCTTAGGCAGAATGGCCTTTCTAAGTTGACTTTTGATTAAACTTAAAATACTATATAGCAAAAAAACTTAAATTCAGATGGGGATATAAATATAGTGCTGGACTAAAATGTCATCCAGAATGCAATTGATGGTGCACTTTTAAGGCCACTAATTTTTAAGTAATTTTCCACCTTCTTTGAGGATTAGCCAAGGATATAATTAGTAATGGAAGGTATGGGCATCCTATAGCCCATACTTTTAATGGGGCTTGGGAAAACCAGCTTCCTTGACAACTCGAGATTCTTTTAAAATATAACAGAGATATCAATATAAATAGAGTGTGGTGGTTTGACTAGAGGATAATGATCCATAAAATACCCTACATAGTATGTACCTTATAACCTACCATTTGTAGTCAAGGAAAACTGGGTGACCCATTCATAAACATTCATAAACAGCATTTATGAGTTAAATTACAATTTTCTTGGGATTTAGATTTCATTATGATGATCTGCTCAGCCATATCATTAAACATAAAAAAATAATCATTTGGTGCAGTTATATTTATGTGAAAATGCAGATTTAAAACTGTTCAAAGCAGTAATGACAATTTTATAAAACTAGTATATTGAAAAGTACTAAAAATGTAAATTAAGCAATATCCAATAGCAGAAGTTGGGACAGAGAAGATTCGAGGTTGGAACCGGACTAAATTAATTGTGCTTGCTTCCTATTTAGTCATGACTAAAATTTTGCACTGATTTAAGCATGCAGCTACAGTTCAGTGAATGTAGTCTGAATTCGTCGGGATACCTTTTCATCACACCATGAAGCTACATCAAAAGAAAGAGGGATGCAAGATATAGGCATTCATGTACTTGAGTCCACTTCTTTACAAGCAAGAATAGCTTGCATCTGAAGAAGCAGACCGGAGTCCACAAAACCTTGTTAAAATACATTAGTTATTTCACAAAACTCTTTCCTTAAGCCGAAGGATGTCTTTGTTCTTTACATATTGAAATAGACTAATTTAGCCGTCCCTCAGAAAATTGCCATGTTTGAGCAAATCATCTTGAGTTTCATATTGTGGTCAGTGTGATGACAATGTTGGATTAATCATAAATCAACCAAAGAGAGTATATCACCAGAAGGATTATAATTGTGCAATTTGTAGAAAGCACAGCACCATCAACAAGGGAGTTGTTGACAGTGCTGGGAGGATATAGACCATGTGTATGTCAAGTGTTTCAGTTTTCTAACAAGGGATGAAATACCTCACTAATTTCATTCTTGAAAGAAGAAATGAGCAATTTTTTTCCAGCTTGAGAAAAGTCATCCAAAATTTTGCATTTTTCAAAGACTATTTGCAGTTTGGGATTTATTTTACACAAAATTTACACATGGCATTTTTTCACTGAAAGCAGTATTTTGCATAAGAAACAATATTTTCTGCAATAAGATAGTATTTCTGTGGAGAAATAATATTTTTTGCTGCACAGAAAATATTTTTTCCCTTTGGGGGAAAAAAAGATTACTGTTTTCTACACATAAAAAATTGAGATTCTCACAATTGTGACAATTCTCACAAATCTAGTATTCTCATGAGTCTATGATTCTCCTTGTTGGGTCTCCTTGTTGTTGAGAATCATATTTTTGACCACTTGTTGAATATTTTCTAATATTTTTTCTAGCTCCAGCTGATTATTCCCCAAAAATTAACCAATTAATGTAAAACAAACTAAAGGGCAGAGCTATAGGTTGTACATAAATGCCACATCATCTTAAGAAGAAAGGTTTCAGGAGGAATTGATCTGGATTATTAGTAGTAGCGGGTACTTCATCTTTCTTATGCCTGCTGTCTTTCTGCAGAAATAGATATGTGTCAGCCTGGAAAAAATACTGTTAAGTGATATGATAGCCCTCCTCAAGTACCGAAAGGTTGTCATCTTGATGATACAGCAAATTTGTTCTCCGTTGTGCTTAGCAACAGAACATGAATCAATAGGCTCAGATTTTGACTAAACATTGGAAGCAATGTCTTAGCAGTACAGCTTGTTCAACAAGGAAACAGAATGCTTTTTGTTAATGCTTACCCTCTGCAGTCTTTTGCATTAACTGTATGCCTGTCCCACAGTGTAGGAAAAGACAGAGATACTGCAATATGTGGACCACCAAATGTTGCTGGATGGTAACTCCTTTCATTCATCATTCCTCACCCCTGACTATGTTGAATTGGACTAATGCAAGTTGCACTCAATTGCTTATAACCTCGCTATGTTTTCCCATTGCTTCTTCCATTTATATCACAGAAAATATATTGAGAAAGAAAAAATGAAATAGCCGCAGGATGCCTTCTCAAGGATAGTGTTGGGAACCCTCTGTCTGGAAGGACCTTTAGATTCCTATGAACCAGATGGTCTCCCTGTGTGTGTTTTACTGATCTGAAGCCGATTGTATGATATGTCAGTCTAAGGTCATGACAGCAGTAAATCAACTGACATGGTTAAATATAAAATGACAGGCTAATATTAAACAGAGATCCAAATACAACAACATATAGGCTGGCCCTTACTCATCTTACATATCAAAATCAATAGCATTGATTTTACTGAAGAAAGTGACCTAGATTCTTTCTAATATAGCCATCAGAAAGAATGTACACTGCTGTTATATTCCTATTACAGGAAAGTTCATGCAAATATGAATCCCCATAAAGTATTTTTCCAAAAAAAAATTTAAAAAAAGAAAGAAAGAAAGATATAGTGGCCCAGTTAATTTATTCAGGCACAAACTTTGCTGGGATCAGGCCCAAATTAGCTAAAGAAGTTCCAAGAAATTAAAACGTATAATAGAAAAATCAAAACACTTCCATGGAATATTTTTAGACACATAGCAGCTCGTTAATGGAACTAATCCTTCATTTAATTAACTAAATAGAAGATAAGCAATCTCCTCAGCTAATGGCTAATGACAGACAACATGTATGCTTCAGCTCTATTTATAGTCTACATTTTGTAGTTATAATGATCCTTCATTTAGCCACAATCTAGTCTTTGGAAGTGTTTTATTCTATCAGGTAATAATTAGTCTAATGTCCAGGTCAGCCTTCTCTACTCTTGTGCCCTCCAGATGTGTTAGAGATACCTCTCACAGTCATAGTGTCACAGGGAGGAAAGGAGATGCAATACAACATGTCCAAAAGGGATGAGATTATGGAAGTCTGGTCTAATAGTGGTATTCGTGAGGCCAAATTGCTTTCTTATTCTGAGAATGAGATAAATTAGGTTATATTCAACCAGATGTTTACATCATAAACTTTCCCCGGTGTGATTACCTTGTATTTGGCTGAAATACATAGCTGTGTGTTGAATCTACATGACAACTATTATTCAATGTGACATTTATGCAAAAACAAGCTATGTAGTATGGAGAGTCATATGCTGAGTTGTAACTATATGGCTACATTGATTTTAAATGAGGCAGAAGATTGACTGTACAATTTTCCTTGATCTATGGGTGTAGCTGGACGCTGTGCAGAAAATGAACCATGTCTAAAAACAAGCAAAAGGGTTCCTCTAAAATATAGTCTTCAAATCTGCTGGAACTATCTTTGCCTACTTTTGCTAAAACTTTATTGGTCAACTATGTAGAGGCTTAAAGAATATAGATGGCATCCCGTTGGAACATTATGATGACACAGATCAGACTTTTACTATTGCAACTACTTTTCTGATAATTGCCAAGGTTGGAATTCTCTACTGTCTGTGCAATGAATAAAATTACACACACACACACACACACACACACCCCAAAAAACCACCTTTTCTCAGCAGCAGCCCCCTGAACCTGATGTCTTTCTGGTCAGTGGAGACTTGGAGAAGCAGCAGACAAGTTCTGGTTATTTTTCTGTAGCTAGGAGCAAAGCAATGCTATCATCTTCAGGGACCTCCAAGAGGACCCCCAGAGGACCCTCTGCAGATGCCTGCTGCTGTGTATCCAACCATAGAAAAATAACTATACACTTGTCCACTGCTCCCCTTGCATGGAAATAGCCATGCTTGGGGGCTGCAACAGAGAAAAGATAGATTGGGAGGTGTTACCCTGTGTACTGGGAGTCCTGGGAGGGACACTGAAATAACCAAACAATAAAACACACCTTTGGGGGAAATTAGCTGGAGCACTCACTTAAACTAGCTAGAGGCAGGGTAACTTAGCAGGATCTTGCAACCCAGCATCTACGAGGTCAGGTCAGTCAAGCAGCCAGATGGGTTTAAAGTAATAGAAATGATATTTTATTGAGTACAGACAGATATTAAAGACACCAGTCACACAGCTAACTATGAGATTAGAGATTGAATTAAGGATAGAGATTGTTACGGAGAATGGGTGATACGACACCTGTCTCGTCGTCCTGGACCTCGGGAGAGAAACCGGGGGTGCAGAGAAGAAACTCAGCTTGATTAGCTGAGGGGAGCTCGAAGCGGCAGCAAGGCTTGATGGAAGTTCGGAGCGATCTGAGGTTGCTGCAGTCTCAGCTACTAGAGCTGAGGGGAAGGCTCACCCAGGCAAAGCGGCAGCAAGGCGGGATGGAACTCAGGAGCAATCCGAGGAAGGTCTTGGAATCAGGGGTTTTTATAGGGGTTTTTACTGGGACTGCAGGCTGTGCCTTACTCGGGGAAAACAATGAGTTTTGGGTGTGAGACAATGTCTCAGAAAGGTCACAATTTAGCATGATTGAGTTAAGTCCGAATTGACAAAGAGGTAGACTGTATGCAAATACTCAGTGCTTGGCCTTTAAGCTTCTAGCTTGCCAAGTTACCTGCTCAGGGCAGGGAGTCCTTTGTAAACAGCGTGCATACATAATGAAGGTGTTTGCAGAGAGGTCTCCTAAAGCGGTGATCTGGCTATTTCTGGACTGCCGGTATTGTCTTGGGATATTGCAGCGTTTGATGGCCGAGCCTAGTTCTGGGCTTGTCCAGGGGCCTCTGAAACACATGGAGAGGGGTGGTGGAAGAGAGCCAAATTATTGATATCAAAATGATATCTTTATGCTATCTCCAAGGAGGCCTAACTTGCAGTAACAGAGGTGGACAGGAGAGTATCATATCTACGTCTTACAGATCTATTTCCTGATGGAGAATTTCAACCTGTGGCTCTGCTTTGAGAGAATAGTTCAAAGGTAGCCTTCATCATTCAAAGTTCTGGCATTTTAGGTTACCTGTTAATTGAAAAACGAATTACTTCATATTATGGTGAACTAAAGGGGTGTGTTCCAACAGGAACGGAACCTAAATATGGTGACTTAGGCCCTTTCCTCACCTAACCTTCTTCTGGCACTGGGGTGCAGGGATCGCGCAAGCGGCCTCCGGTGAGAGATTCTCACGTCCGGGGTCCTTCGGCTCTGCATGAGCTGCCTGCTCACACGAGAGCCCCGCCTCTTCCTTCCATAGCGCATCCTGGGAATTTCCCAGGCTGTGCTGGGGCAGAAATTGCGACTGGCACGGCTCCAGAGACTCTGCATGCCAGGTAAGTGTGCATGGGGCCCAGGAGCAATGCGTGATTGCACACCATTTTCAGCTTCTAGCCAAAAAATGAAAAGGTGCTCAATCGGCACCTGCCCTACCCTGGAACGTCGCACGATTGTGAGTGTGTCATGCAGATCACTCCTCACGATAGCACGATGCTCCAGGAGCCCTTTCACATGGAAAATGCCATGCGAAAAGGGCTTTAGAAATAAGGAGGTATTGGAATGTTCAGAGGAATAATAAGATTTGCAGAAGAACCAATCTTTTAAAAGACATAAGAAAGCAACTGCACACATATTTCCATCTCAGTCTGGGCGTTTTTAGAACATAGACACATTCACATTTATTTTGATGCTCAGCTTTCCAGATGCATACATACATTTTTATGGGCAACTTTTCCTAATATGTGCTTTTTTTTTTTTTTTGAAAAGCGGTTTTGAGAATGACATCACAAAATTTGGAGAAGTATTCATTCTGTAAGATAATTATTTTCCAATCTCATATTAATCCAAAGAGTGCAAATTAGGTCCATTTGCTTAATAATGTGGGCCATGTGAAATCATTCTTGCGTCCACCAGCTTGTAGCCTTCCTGGGACAATTTGGCAGCTCTCTGTGGAAACTGGAAACTGAACTAAATAATGGACCTTCCATCTGAGTCAGCAGGGGTATTCTTAGGTTCTCATACAAGAAAATCAAGCTAACAGTGTGAAAAGGAAATGTGACAACACGGGACTGAAGATGTCCAACACGGGGTTGCTCTTTTTGTTGTTGTTACTTCATTTACATCCTGCCTTTTCACCGATACAGGGACAGAAATTAAACAAGTACAGTAAACAGCACCTACAGAGAAATAAGTAAAAATGTATCGAAGCTATTGTTAAAATACTAGCAAACTATCCATGGAATTGACACTACATCAAACAAGTCCATGAAAAGATGAATAGTAAAAGTCAACAAAATAGCGCCTTATTTTTTTAAAAAAAACATACACCTTGCAGTTAGTTTCCAAAAGCTTGTCAGAACATAAACGTTTTCACTTGCTGATGGAAGGATAATGAGATATGAGCCTTCTTAGTCTCCCAGGGTAGGCAGAATACCAAAGCATTAGAGCAACCACCAAGAGCAGCCACCAAAGCATCAGAGCAGCCACCAAGTTAGCCTTCATCATGAATGATGAAGGCTAACATTAAACTATTCCTTCAAAGCAGAGCCACAGGTTGAAATTCTGCATCAGGAAATAGATCTGTAAGACATAGATCTGATACTCTCCTGTCCTTTTCCCAGTCTATCTTTTCTCTGTGGCAGCCCCCAAGCATTGCTATTTCCATGCAGTGTTTAATGTGACTGGGAAGCTGGTTGAACTAAGAGAAGGGCCTCCCCCAATAATCTTAGATACCAGATAGATATAATCCTTCACACAGCCTGTACCTGAAATATGTAGGGCCACATGGGGCTTTATAGATCATAACCAAGACATTGAATCATGCCTGGAAATGAATCAGAAACTACTAGAGTTGTTCCAATAAGGGAGTTGTATGCTTCTTACAGAAAGCCTTAGCTGGTGCTTTCAGTGCTAGATGAGCAGTAAATACACTCTAGATTTTAGAAGGAATTTTAAAGAAAGTATCTAATGTTCTGGATCCTATCCCCAAATTACGTTTAGCACCTATTGGGTGGCTTCTATAAGTTTTGTCTAAAACCCAGGGTGGTTGTACCATCCCAGTGACATGGAAATCCTCAACCACCACAGTATGGAATTATTCATCATGCTAACAATGGCCCTTTCCGCATGGGGTTATTAATGTGGGTCAATGTGTTTTGGCATGGAACTGTTCTGCACGTGAGAGCAAATTAGGTTCACTTTATTTACCATCATTTCATACATAATCCCAAATTAATGTGCCCCCATGTGGTGGAAAAGTGCACTATTTGAAAACCGGAAAAAAATCCAGAACAATTTTCAAGATCAAGCAGATTCAGACTTTTGCAGTGGTGCAGATACGTACATTCACCCCAATGCGAATTGATGGGCAGCGGAGGGTGGGCTGTGGGCGTACTCACCTTCTCCAGCTGTCCTCGGCCACCGAAGGACAGGCAGGCACCATTTTTTGTTTTGTTTAGCAAACTTTAGAAAATGGAGTATCTGGCCAAAACACAGCACGGGCATGTTTAAAGGAGAGAGCTGTTTTCTATTTTGCAAATGTTTTACCATATTTGCCAGCATTAGACACACTGCCGTATAAGAGCACCCTATTTTCGGACTATATTATTTAGGAAAACATATTTTAGTACTCTGTTCCCAGTTCCTGTTCGATCTGCTTGGGTGGGGGGACCTACCTGCCCAGGCAGAAAGAATAGGCTGAGTGTGTGTGTGTGTGTGTGTGTGTGTGTGTGTGTGTGTGTGTAAGAAGCTCCTTTCCCCCATTCCTCTCTGAGGCAGGATCATGCCGGTGGCAGGGCAGAGATAAGCAGGGAACGTGAGATCGCTCTCCCAACTTTGCTCTGCCAGGCGATCTGCCTGGGTGGGGGTGTTACCATATTTACACCCCATTTTCAGAAGGCTTTTTTTGGGGGGAAAGTGCCTTTTATACAGTGGCAAATACGAACCTACATAGGTACGTAGGTACATACAAATGTACCAACCCAAAAATAAGAAAAAGGATAAGCCAGTCACAGTCACAGGGTGGGGTGAGGGAAGTAGTGGGAGTGGTCACTGCCAAAGTTTTACGGATGCATGAACTTGCACTCCTCTGAATCAAAACGAAACGTACCGAAGAGCTGTGTGGAAGCAAATGAGGGAAAGCCTGCGTTACTTGGATCTGACAAGACATGGTAAGAAACAGCATGAACTGTTTCATGTGCCTTGTGTGGAAAGGGACAATAACAGTAAATATCTGAACTTTAAAACAGATAGTAAAATCCCTATTAACTTCTGAATGGCTTTATACATAACAAACCTGAGGAATGACCAGAGCTTTAAGAAGTTATTCGGGAGTAGGGAGATCCTAATCTTTAAAAGTATGTTTCCTTGAAGTGGTAACAATATGTATTCTTGTCTGGAGAGGTCAGCATAAATTGTATAGCTCTGTCTATCAAATACGGCCTCTCGCTGCAATAGGAAATGCTTATGCGTGCATTTGTAGAAAGGATTTCCATTCAGAAATATTTCCCTTTTGTTGTGTTTCGATTTTTTTATCCAGCCAAAGCAATCTGCCAGAATGGTAAGAGTCCATTCTGACATGAAGGTTGGGGGCATCTGTGAAGAGTGGGGAGAGGAGAAGAAACCGCCAAAGCACTAAGGTGCCTCTAATACTGTCAGCCATTCAAAGACTTGTTCAACTGCTACATTCACTTAGTTGAGCACAGCAGTCATCTTGAGGAGCAAGACGCTTGCCAACATCTTGAAGTGGCCTCCTGCTGACAAGCTGTCAATTTACAAACAAGAAGTCAGCAATGGCCAACAATTTCAGCATTTAAGATTGCCCCTGACTGGCACCTAAACAACAATAGATTGATATCAGAATGGCAGCATCAGCCCTGAGAGGTCAGGAATGCTCTTAACATGCTAGAAATTGTTTAATTGGTAGCTTTCATTGGAAACTGAAAAACTGCCATGGGTGGCTCGTATCCTTTCATAAGGCAGAGCCCTTCACTAGAAACAAAAAAAGGCAAATGTATACAAGGAGGCTTAGATACCCACAATGTCAGTGTCCTGTTCTCTACAGTCTTTTTTAACTCAACAGACCATTTTTAGTACATTAAAATCAGAGCTTAAGAAAGTTAATCATTCAGACTAAAGCTCCCAGAACCCTCTTCCAGCATGGCCTGTAGATGAGGGATTCTGGGGGCTGTAGAGGAAATGAATAAATTTTCTAAACTCTGAATAAAACTAGTCAATACCTGTAAGACTGTTGCAAAACCAATGTAACAAATGCTTTCATAGAACTCAGACTGCTGTAATCAATTGCATGTAGGTTGATCCTGAGCATGATTTGCAAATTGGAGTTAGTGCAGCTGCTAGACTCCTATCCGGGACTGGGTATTATGAACCCATTCTAGCGGTGTTTTACCAGCTGCACTGACTCATGATCCATTCCTGCTATTTGTGGCCTTAAGAAACTTTAATGATTTTATGGCAGAGTACCTGAATAGCACCTGCCTCCTTCTGTGCATATTAGAATTGTCAAGCCAGAAACATCTCACACGTTGAGATTTCAGGAACCAAACCTGAGAGCTAAGGACACTCATTGTTGATATATTTAATCACTCATATTTGTTCAGAACATATAATTCAAATAAGCAATACTGAGTCTAGCAAACGTGATTATGGGCCTTTCTGCACTACACTGTTATAGCACTATTATTCCACTTTCAACATCCTGTGGAATTCTGGGGTTTGTAGTTTACTGAAGCCCAAGAATTCTCTGGGTGAGAATTCTAAATGCCCCTCCCTAAACTGCAAACCCCAGGATTCCATAGGATGTTGAAAGAAGAATAAAATAGTTCTGTCTTCTGCAAAAGTACAGAAAGAGCAACATGTAGCCCCGAAACCCAGTTTTCCAGCCCCTGAAGCTCCTCCCTGGCCGTGTAAAGTCCCCCTATTTGAAATAAATCAGTACAATTTCATCCAATTTTTGCCTGAAAACAGTGCAGAAAGCCCAAAACAAATAAAAACGCACAAAAACACCCTCACCCAGAACCCCCAAATACTTCCAGTTTTCTCTAGAATACTTCTCAAAATGGTGACTGTCACATCATGTTGCCATTTTGTGAGAGATTACAAAAACAGAAGAGGTACTTTGGTGCACTGAGGAGTGTAGTACAGGTGCGTTGAAGGAAATCAGCCCCTGCACACTTGCCCATGACTGGTATACCGAGACTTAACAATGGCTCATTGAGATCCCAGGCAGATATCTCTCACAATACCTGCTTCTCAGTTCTTCTAACAGGAGAAACTAATAGGAGTTGAACATAGACCTTACTACATTCAAAACATGTGGTCTAACAGTGAACTGCAGTCCCTCCTTTTGCATTTCTGGCTTTATGGCTAGTATAATAAACATATTCCCATTTTTATTTTTAAAAAGAATATCAATACATAATCAACAGATTTTAAATAAATAAATAAATAAATAAATAAATAAATAAATAAATAAATAAATAAAATGATGGTTGTCTTAGACGATCAAAACTGATGCAGTCTTTTTTTTTCCCCCAAGAGAAGCTGAAACTGACAGAAGAACCTAATCTTTGAATAGCCTTATGGGAGCCATTACAATTTATCAAATCAGTACTGGGAAGAGAATTTTTGGTTCACAGATCACTAGCCTGGTAGTAAATGCATCTTAAACTCCTATCTACTTTTCCTTAATGGTTTTCTAATTAAAACAAATGGCTAAACAGATTTCTTTCAAATTAAAATCTAGCACTGAAATAGTCCCTGGTGCAGAGTTGCCAACCTTAAATTGTTCAAGAATGATCAAGTCAGACAACTCTAATCATGAGATTGGCTTACAGATGATGTGATTTTAAAAATAATTAATGCTTTCTTCTTTAAATTTGCTCTCTTGTTTCAGGGTATAATGTGGGGATCATGTTTCAAGGCTCTCACCCTGCCCCTGTTACTGATCAAGAAAATGAAATTTTTAAGCAACTACCAGAAATCTATTGAGCCTCTATATGCAAGGATTTATTTTTTATTTTTTTATTTTTTATTTTTTTGTGACTGAAACAAAATTAGAAAAGGCTATGCTGTTTCTTACTATAGATGTGCCATTATCAAAAACATTTTCATGTAGGGGTTATCTGGAAGGTAGAAAGCAAGACTGGTTTGCAAAATGAACCCCATGAACCAATATGTATATATTTTATAGTTGTATTTTAATTTTGTTGTGCCATGTTTGATATATATGAGCTTTTGTGAGAATGGTTGAATGAATTAATAGAATTCATTAAATGAATATATTCAATTTATTGTGTTTAGGCCAAACTATCTAAGATGGGGAGAGCCAGCACGGTGTAGTGGTCTGGGCATTAGACTATGACCTTGGAGAGAAGGGTTCCTCACTCGGTCACAGAAATCCAGTTGGTGACCTTAGGTAGGTCACACACTCAGATCCAGAAAATCCCAAGATAGGGTTGCCTTAGGGTTGCCATAGTGAAGGCCCCTCCCCCAAAAAAAAATCTGAGATGGGGCGAACATCTTCCAGTGTTTCATGAGCTACATCCTGTCACTTCAACTTTTGAAAAAGTCCCCAAGAGGATAAATAATGGGATTTAAAATGTGTCAGAATTGCAAATTGTGATCCTGAGAGGGAACGATTAACCATAAATTGAAGGGGGTGTCATGAGGTAAAGGGCATTCATTGATATGACATTCTGAAGTCTTCAGAACTTTGGAAGTTGTTGTATTAATATATTGGCCAAAATCCAATTGCTAGTTCCAGATAAAGAAGATCCACTGAATCAATTCACAAGCAGTACAATAATACTTAGGGTGAGAGTGGTATAGTGTTTTGAAACCAAGTCTTTACATTTATGAGATGAATTAGGTCCTTTGAAGACAGAAGGGTGAAGAAGAGCCTTGAATTGTTTGACTGAACATGTCTGACTAAAACTTTAAAACATCATGCCAAAATTTTTTAACCTTATTACATTGTAATCACATATGAACCATAGATCCCTTATTCTTACAGCTCCTCCAACATTATGGGGAGTTTGAGCATTCTGACTGTTGGACTAGGGCCGTTTCTGCACTACAGCTCCATTCCAACACAGGGACATGTTGAAGCTGGTCCACGGCATGTGCTATCACATGACATCATTGCAGTCCCATTCCTGTCACACCCCCAACCATTGTGATCACACGGTATACTATTACCAGAAAAAATCCAGTAATTGGTCCCTTTTGCTTGACAACTGCATTGGCTGGGGCCATGCGGGAAGGATGGAAGTGCTATCAAATGCTTCCTTCCTCAGTGCAGTGCCGGAAGAGGCTGGCTGCACTGCAGAAGGAAGGAGCCTGTCCTGAACACTACCCATCCACCAGCAGCAAGCCAGATGCAGAGGGGAACATTCAGGATACGCTCCCATCCTAGCAATTGCACTGCTAGGGTGATACCAGGAAGTTGCGGGATCCAGGTATGGTGCAGAAAGGGCCTAGGTCTCTAGGAGACCAGAGTTAGAATCACCACTCGGCCATGGAAACCAACTGAGTGACCATGGACAAATCATACTCTCTTAGAGGATAGTAATGGTAAACTTTCTCTGAATAAAATTTACGAAGAAAACTCTATGATAGGATTGCTAGAAGCTGAAGTTGAGTTAAAGGCATGTAATAACAAGAAAGATAACACTTGTGTACATCCCACTGATTTAATGGGTCTACTCTGTTTGGGACAAACAATTAGATAGGTCTTGGATCTGTGAAGTTTTAGTTTCATAAATCTGCTGCCTCCCAGATGTGTTAGATTACAAATCCCATAATTCAACAAAAATCATAGTCCAACTTGGAAGATGCCTGTTTAGGGAAGACTGTTCTGAGGCTTAGAAGACTGCTAAAACTTTTGTTAAATAAAATTAAAAAAATCCCTGCCTAGAAACTGTGGACAGTCAAATAATACACTTTGAGTTCAAATCAATTGAACAACTTTGAAGCCTTTCACTGGAAACAGACATACTTGCTGTTTATGGCATGAGATATATCTTAAGAATATAGCAATCAGTGCAGATTTTAGCCTTGAGTGAGTTTTCTTTTAAAAAAAAATCTGTCCAGTAAGGAAATATGTGCAATTTTGTTTTATTTCTAATACATATTCTCCCTTGTCTTGTAATCTTATATAAGTTAGAATATTGTAGGGTAGCTGCATTATGCAAAGCTATTCCAAGTTTCTAGTGATCAAGAGGTTTGAAGACTTACTGTATGATTGAAGAGTAATGATGTGCTTTTGTCAGTGAGTTAGCATGGATCTGAAAAGCAGCCTAGCTGATTGAAGGACTTGACCTATTGATCTCATTCTTTTATCCCCACTCTGGTTTTATTTCTAGTCCACTCTATAGCTCGGTCCTCCATTTTCATGGCAGATAGAAAATATCTGTCTTCAATGCCTTCCAAGCAAACTTATTTCCCTTTGTCCAACAGCTGTGGAAAATTTGGATCATGCAATGTAATCAACAGCGTCAACAACTAATGTCACAGAATTGTACATCAATATTTGGAAAAACTGGATTGGGTTTGTTATTTTTTTATATGAATGCATACCACCCCAACATTAATTATGGTATTGAGAAGCATGGAACCCATGTTTGTCACTAAAAAACTATAAATATCACCCTTTGACATTCTTATGAGTGAAAGCAGAAGCCATTCTGTTTGCAAAGGATTATTCCAAACTTTTGGTTTAAAAGTAAGCACAGTCATTCCTTTAACGTGCAACAGCATCTATATTTTAAGAATGAAGTCCACACTATTTTCTATTATTTGCACACTGCTTTAGCATTTAGAGTATATGCATGCTGACAGATAGAACTTAGGCATGGAATTTCCTTCCCCATTAGAACTTTGAATCTGAGAGCCTTTCCACCCAACGCTGTTATAGTGCTATTATTCCACTTTTAACATCCTGTGGAATTCTGGGGTTTGTAGTTACTAAGGGCTGTCACCTTCTACGCCCTTAAGAAGGACAGCTTTTTCTGAGAAACAGACAAATGACAAGACATTTCTTGGTTCGAAGGCTAAAGGCCAGATTTATTTAAGTACAAAAATATAAAAAGTACAAAAATATAAAAGTCTGCTGCAGCAGGGTGCCGGGAGGTTCGGAACTAAGGCCAGGGGCTTGGCAAGGCCTTTTTATCCAGGTCAACAGCATAAGCTCCCACTGCGGCATTTTTCTACCAATCACAGACCACCCACCCCATATTAGGTAATGTCCAGAAACTTCCATCCATATAAGGTAATGTCCTGAGGGACAGGTAATATGGAATTTCTCCCAATCACAAACTACCTTCCATATAAGGCAATGTCCAGAGAGGTGCTTCAGGTGTATGTGACTACTTTACTAGCTTATAATGGAGGTTGCCCTTCCCCTCACTCACAGGCCAAAGAGCTTTCTGGCTGAGAATTCTAAAGGCCCTCCCTAAACTGCAAACCCCAGGGTTCCATAGAATGTTGAAAGTGGAATAATAGCACTGTAACAGTGTAGTGTAGAAAGGCCCTGAGAAAGCAGCTTCCATGGCTACAGATGAATATGGTCTATCAATGAAGTTCAAGTAGGTCATATTCTCCTCACAGCTAAAAGAACGGAGTGGGGGCAGGTTGGATCATATGAAAGATGTCAATTGCCCAGTATGCATTCTCAGTTTTTATTTTAGATTCTATGTAGCACAGGAAAACACAAGAGATGTTTTCACAACATTCTGGGTTTACAACTTAACACCGACATATAACCCACACATGGTCCAGAGCTTGCAAAAATTGGTTCAAACTATACTGCATGAGAGCCAGTTTGGTGTACTAGTTCAAATGTTAGACTCGACTTCCAGGTAACCACAGTTTTAATCCCCACTCAGCCATGGAAACCCACTGGGTGGCCTTGGGCAAGTCACATTCTCTCAGCCTAGGCAATTGCAAGGTCCCCTCTGAACAAACTTTGCCTATAGAACCTCATGGTAGAGTTGCATTAGGGTTACCATAAGTCGGAAATGACTTAAAAGCACACAACAACAGCAAACACTGCAGGAGCATTCTTTTTCCCTTTGCTTTTGGTGAGTAGCAGATAACTCATTAGTGCTAAAATATTTTTTCCATATTACTATACAGTAATGGCCCCAGATGCCAACTATTCAATAAGTAAGTAGCTAGATGTTTTGTTATGCTGATGTTGTTTTTTTGTTTTTTTGTTTTTTTGTGTTTGTTTTTTTGGCATCCAAAATAATAATTTTGAAACAAATAATATTTGGCTTCCAAAGTAACATTTTGAAATTTTAAGTAAATGTTACCAAGGCTGAATGAGGCTACGTGGGGGCTGCATCCTAGCTCTACCATGTGGTATCCTTGCTCTAGTTTGACCCCTTTATTTTCCATTTCCTGTTTTTAACACAAACTGAAATCAGTTTGGAAAGCTACATGGGGCCCGAATTACACATCCGCATCGGTGCAAGGGGATGTTTCCACTTTGTGCATATGTTCACCATATTGGTTTATGTTTGGTCACAGGACCACAGCAGCTGTGGGGGGAAGGCCTTTGGATTCCCATATTCACATGTGTGCGTTCACATATTCACTTAATCAAACAGCCTTTGTTTTTTCTACATTCTGATTGCTCGCCTGTGCTTCTCTAAAGTGAAGCCAGTAGAGAAAGGAGAGGTGAAATACTGACCTTTGAATGCATGCAATGGCATATATGCAAAGGTCCAAAAAAAAAAACCCCAAGAAAAAGGCCACATTTCCTTTTCCAGATGCCGATACAAACAAGGGAGCTACCTTTCCATGATGGGAATGATCAGGTAACTTGGGTGACCAACTTGGCCTCACCCTTCCATCACCTGCAACTCCCAATTTCACTGCTAGCCCAATCTGGGGTTCAAAACACACGTTTTAAAAACCCAGGAGTAAACTAGAGGTTTTAAAAGAAATTTTCTGAAAGCTCTCAGACATTGAAAAGAAGTGTTTTCATACTGGAAAGAGAGGAACGTTGCATATTCCAAAAAGCACAGGATCAAGGTAAGGGTGCATTATTTAGCCTGTATAGATTCAGCCTTAATTCATTTTGCAACTGGCAGTGGCACACAAAGGAGAGCTGGATGCATCACCTCCCACTGCCTCTTTCTCCAGCATTTCAGAAATCCTTCTGTTGGTGAAGCTGTGCTGCTGAAAAGGTAAGTTTCTTGGGGTTCTATTGGGAGATGTAGCTGCAACAATAAAGCTCTATCATCCTTGCTACATATCCTGAAGCAGGATCTTGGCCTTGTTTTGTTTTTTGTTTTTTTAAAGCCACAGATGATTTATTGCTTCCAATGCTTTAATCACACTTGCCCCACAGCACCTTAATTTTTAAAAAAATCCCTTCTTGCTAGCTATTCTGTAATTGAATTAATCAGCTAATCAGTAGGGGATGATTTCTGTTTATGTTTTAATAAGTCCAGCTTTCACATATTCTGTCCTCCTGTGCACAGATTGAAAATATCTTCAGTCTCCCATTAGGAAAAACACTGGAGAGCAAGCTCAGGTGTTCCTTGCTGAATTTACAGCACAGTCAACTCTCAACTTTTGGCAATCCTACCAGTGAGCTTTCTCCATAAGATTTATGCAGAGTAGTTTTGCCACTGCCTTCATCTAACACTGAGTGTGACTTGCCCAATGTCACCCAGTAGGTTTCCATGACGGAGCGGAGATTCAAATTCCCATCTCCTGAAGTCTGACTGCTACACTGAAACTGCTACACAACCATGTTTCAGAGCACTCTTTGTTGAGCCTAAAATTATACACCACTCTCAGTAGAAACCCAGGCTGTGAAAATGACTTTGCCTGTGCTAACCCAAAAAGTGCTTGCATCTCTGTTATTTGTGTATCTCAGTACTGGGGAAATTCCTCCAAAAGAACACAGCTAATACTGTGAAAGTTACAGAGCAAATTTTGTTTTCCTTAAAGAATGCTGTCTATGACCAACCAATGCATCTACGATGTGCTAAAAATTAATTTTAAAAAGTTGTGGAAGTGGAGTTGCTCTTGCAGAGCCATTGCATGTGGTCATTATCCGTCCAGAAGTATGTTGCACATCGTGTATGCAGTTGCAGATTGCGGACAGCAAGGATAAATGTACATGTGCATTTCACTGAATATTTAGTTAAGGTAAGGGCCTAACTCAATGACCATGAAGTTACTCTCTGTTTCATTAATGTAGGTTCTTGTCTATAACATTATAGCTTGTTGTGTGTTTATCTGCGCTATGTAAAAATTTCCTTCTGTTGTGAGTCACCAAGATATCATTAGGAGTGGCAATCATACTTCACCACCAACAAAGTTCAATACACGGAGATTCAAACTTTACTTTGCTAAGAGAGAAACACACAGAACCTTGAGCCTGGATAGATGGATCTCTCAGTTTCATCTCTTCCATGTCAGACTTTAAAGAAAAATCTCAAATTCTTCCTATCTTCCTATCTTAAATAAGCAAATTTGGATAAACTATTTTTAAAAAATAAACTGAAACAAAATTCTTACCCTTTCCTGCCTCATTTTTTTTTTTACCCTGGATCAAAAATATATGCAGAGGTAAGAATCATAGACCTGTACTTAACATTCACTGAATCTTAGGCCCTTTTTGCACAGCATTTTCCATGCAAAAGAGGGCCTGGAGTGTTGCGCAATTGTGAGGAGTGATCTGTACAACACACTCACAATCCTGCAACGCTCCAGGGACTGGCAGGTGCTGATAGCACACCTTTTCATTTTCGGGTAGAAGCTGAAAATGGTGCACGATCACGCATTGCTCCCGGGCCCCGCATGCACTTACCTGGCATGCGGAGCTTCCAGAGCTGCACCAGTCATGCTTCCTGCCCCAGCACAGCCTGGGAAACTCCCAGGCTGCGCTGTGGAAGGAAGAGGCGGAGCTCTCGTGCAAGCAGGCAGCTCATGTGGAGCCGAAGGACCCTGGACATGAGAGCCTCTCACCGGAGGCTGCTTGCATGATCCCCACACCCCAGCGCCGGAAGACAGTAAGGTGCAGAAAGGGCCTTAGTCACATATTTGGTGTCATTCGAGCTTTTACTTACTTTCTCTTCTTTTCAGTTCCCAGGGGAAAGTTTCAGTTCTGACATTTGATTGGATGTTCAAAGAAAGAGCGTTGGGGGCAGCAGTCTTCTGATTGACATTTCCAAACAAACCAACAATTTTAGCTTGTTTTTACTTAAATGACTGTTCATTCCACCCTTTCAGTAATAAAATAAAAGTGAAATGACATCTGGTATTGATATGACAATTCAGAATGACAATTTCCATGTCATTGCATCTCAAAATAGTCCATAAATCCCTAGAACGAACAATGGAAAAGTGGTAAATTAACACAAAGAAGATGAGTAGTGTCGTTTCAAAGCAAGAAAAAAAATGGCAATGAACTCCATAGTCAGATGTGGAGATAATGATCATGCTAAAAGACAAATTATAGTAGAGTCTCATTAATCTAAATGATATTTGGACACCCACAATATTTTGATAGCCAGTAGTATGGATGAATGAGAATGTTCCCTGTATCAATGTGAAAGGCAGTAAGTTTCAGTAAGGTGGCTTTTTAACATATGGGATTTGAATATACCTTGCAGAAGAAGAAACCAAAATAGCATTTAATGTTTCAGACACTGTTTTTATCCCATCTACAAGGTGCAATCTGGCAAGGTGAATACAATGGCATACCATGTAACAGTGCTCAAGAAATGGAGTTTCACATGCCCTGACAATGTGTGATAGTTGCCTATCATGCTCTATAGAACTGGTGCTTGCAAGCATTTGGCCAAGGAGCCAAACAGTCAATCTGAAACTAGTGGCCCCAACAGATAGCTTAGTCCATGCAGTGATTTGCAAACTAGAGGTACATTCTCTTGCCTTAAGCCTTAAAGGATGCCCTCCAGTATGGAAGTCTTGTCACATTATGGCTAAGATCTTACATCATGCTTGCATAGTGTAAATCCTCAGTCACACAGTTACATGACAGTTGCATTGATAGTGACAAAGGGCTCAGTTTTTTCCTGGAGCGCAATGAAGCCAATGAGTCACACACTAGCGGGAGATTCAAAAGAAAGTTATTCCTTATTTAGCTCCAGCCAAGGAAGAGACATCAGGGGAAGAATTCCACAAATCAGACACCCAGAACAAAGGAAGGCATAGATACTTATTTGTGTTCATATGATAATGAATTAATATACCAAGTTATATCACTTTTATGTAAAATCTGGTAGGCTTCAGGTATCAGGGAATGTACCTTGACCACATAGTAGTTCCCCTAATATATCAGTCACTTAGCATCTATCTGTTATTTATCCAAAGTGGGGCCTGCTTGCATTTTATATTCTGGGAGCCTGGCACTACTGTCTCCTTTGTTATTAGCAATATATATTTCATTCTCCAAGTCTATATGTCTCTCAGGTTGAGACACTGCTTCTCAAGGCTGGTTTTCTAGTTTCCAGGCACCAGTTATCAAAGCCTACGCTATAAAGCCTATCAAGCCTATGTCATAAATAGCTGTTAATCACAGAGGCAGGTTAGTAACTCAAATGGCACTGGGGGAAAACTCTGCAAAGGCCTGGTTAATTGATTGCCTTATACTATTCCATGCTACTCTAGGTCCCATCATTCTCAGGCTTCCCTATCAGAACTACACTACCCTTCTGCTGAATATCAGCATTATGCAAAGGACTCTGTATCTGTTAGTGTCTTTGTTTATTGTCCCCAGTTGTACAGGGGGGAATGCACAATGGCTGTCCGTGCTATCCTAGTGAATCCAATTTCACCGATAAATAGTCGTGCACCTTCCAAAAATGCACAAGTATATGTGAAATGGTTACACTAATAGAACTCTACTTACGCAGCTATGAGCTAAATACATCCATTGGGTAATGGCCAAAAAGAGTACAACTGCATGTGTAAGTAATGTGGAGCCTAATGAAACCAACAGGGATTCCTAGGAGTGACAGTTGTCGTTGTTTCCTGCCGTTTTCCCAGTCTGGCTCATGTAGGGCTTTAAAAGTCATCACCGGCACTTTGAATTGTGCCCAGAAACAAACCAGCAGCTAATGGAACTGTTGCAGCAGGGGAATTGTGTGATCCCTGTAGCCAGCCCCAGTTTACAATCTGACTGCAGTTCTTTGGACCAAATGAAGTTTCCAAACATTCTTCAAAGGCACCCTCACCTAGATCACATTACAATAGCCCAACTGGAATGTAACCAAGGCACATGTCACCATGATCAGATCTGATGTCTCAAGGAATGAGGGCAGCGGGTGCAGAAGCCTTAACTGTGCAAATACAAACAGGCTACTGCTGAAATATGGGCTTCCAGGCTCAGATTTGAATCCAGGAGCATCTCCAAGCTGTGAACCTGTGTCTTCAGAGGGACTGTAACCCCATCTAAGGCCCTTTCCACACGTGGAGAGGGAACCAGTTAAAAACGCAACTCACCGGCTTTTTGGTGGGTCCGATTGGGTCTGTCAGGACAAGGAGCAATGCGAGCTCATTGCTCCACACTGTTCCAGGGTCCAAAATGGCAGCTTCCGGTTGGTGGAGGTTTGAAAAACCTCTTAAAAGAAGTTTTTAAAAAGCACACTGCGCAACCCCTTCCGGTCGCTCTGGAGAGGACTGAGGTGCGGAACTACAAAAAGTAGTCTGACCCACTCCACTCCACTCCACAGTGCAGACGACCTCCGTCGGAGATCGCACTGCACCGTTTTAATTGCCCCATGCGGAAAGGGCCTAACATAGGCTGAATATCTGTTCCTTGATTTGCCTTTTGACTTACCAGGAGCACCTCCATCTTGTGTAGATTAAGTTTCAATTTGTTTGCTCTCATCCAGTCCCTTTGTTCCCCTTATTCAGTACTGCCAATATTCTGTTGGTGCTATTCTAATCACCAGTAACCTCATTTTATTCCATGCTGAATCTCCTCATTTGTACTAATGATGTTGCTGAAGTTTGTAATTAACTGATTTGCAGTAGGAACTAGTCCATCTCCAAGTGATATTTATAAGAGAAAGTAGTGGCAAAACTACATTTCCCAATACTCCCTGGCTTTCACACCATCAAGCTTGGTGTTAGAAAGGAGAAGGGAAAGATTCTTTCATTGAAGAAACTATGATGACAATGAATTGGAGGTGGATGGGAAGGGTGCAAGAACGAAAGCCACTTCTGTGCTAGACTGTTATAGTATTATTATTCCACATTCAACATCCTGTGGAATCCTGGGGTTTGCAGTTTAGGGAGGAGCCTTTGAGGGGCCTTTGACTTTAGTGTGGAAATGGCCTAAATTCCTCTCTGAGTCAGATTAAAATGCAAGCTGGAAAAGAAGCTCAAGAAGAAGTCTAAGTTAATATCTTCCACTAAAATCATTACTAGAGATGTGAATCCTCAACTGTTTCATCCTCAGAAGACAAAGAATTTCAGTAGTTTTGCCCTTGCTGTGGAAAAAAAATGAATATTCTTTCACAGTATTCCCCCCCCCCATAGTAAAATGTCCTGAAGTGTTGCAGGAGAATTATTCTGTGGAGAAAAACACATGGGTATTTATACAAAACCCCAACTTTCTAAAAATGGTTTCTGTATAGAACTATGTAGAAATGTTTCCTATACAGAAAACAGAGTTTTGTGCAAAAAAAAAAAATGTGTTTTTTTCCCCACAGAATAACTCCTCCATAACATTTCAGAATGTCAAATGCCAAGAGGAAATAGTACAAAATTCTTTCTGGTCTATTATTCTTCCTGACAGAAATCAGGAAATACATTTTTTTCGGCCTGAGAACAAATAATGGCAAATATTCTTCACATCCCACCAAGTTCAGCATTATATGCCTGCTCATTTTGATTTTCAGTCTGCACTTGGATAATATGCAGCACTGTCACTAGGCCTCTATACTCCCCTAAAACAATGGATGCCAAATCTAAGAAATTTAGATTCTAAAATAGATTAGGAGTATAAATATAAAGAGCAACAAATTTAAAAAGTAATTCTAAGTAATGACTTTAAGGTAAGTACATTTATATAATTTGGAGCTGTTTACTACAAGGGGAGGAACCTTTTTTAAAAAACTAGATGTTAGGGTTTTGTTGTTTTTTTCTTCTATGTTCAGTTTACTGTAGTTTAAGTGTTAGTTTAGTTTGGATATGTTGTATTCTTTTTTTTAATGCAATTGATAGTTTAGTTGTTTTGCTTTTTCTGTTCTTTTTAGGTGTATTGCTATTCTATACTGTTGTATAGATGTATTGTTTTGCTTGTCTGTTTTTCTTTCTAATGTTTAAGTGTAATAAAATCTTGTAAAAAATTTAAATCAAAAACAAAACAAAAAAACAATGGGCTGCACACAATCATGGCCATCAGTGAAGTGGTCTTTTTAGATATAGTAGATACTGGGAAGTAGCAAAATGTTGGAGAAGAAGGCCCTGAACACCCTAAGCTAACCTATCAACTCCTGTACGTGTGATGTCATTGCCAGGGTTGAAAAATCCAATAAGACTTTGTCAGTCCAGAAGGCGTCTGTCTACAGATCTGGGAGGTGTCGTCCTGTCCTTTGTGTCAGGCAGCAAAATGTCTTAAGATGGTCATGCATTTAACCATGGGAATACCACAGCATCTAGAGCAATGACATATTTCATTCCTCTCTTGAAAAAAGGTCTCATTTTGTTGGCTTACAAGTAATCAGATCTACCTGTATATGCTACAAATTCCTGACTATCTAATGTGGATAGAAAGAAACTTCATTTTATGTTAATTAATGCCATCATGATCCAGTGGTTTGAGCACTGGACTGTGAGTCTGGACAGCAGGGTTCAAATCCCCACTTAGCCATGGAAACCTACTGGGTTATCTTGATCAAGTCACACTCTCTCAGCCTTAGATGGAGGCAAAGGCAAACCCCTCTGAACAAGTCTTGCCAAGAAAAGCCCATGATAGGATTGCCATAAGTAAGAAACTACTTAAAGGTACGCAGCAACAACAACAACATAAAGAACTAAGATATTGCATAAAATTGTAATCCTTTTTGCTCTCATCCTATATTGCATAAGATCTTGCTGAGAGAGGACTCAGAGGCTGAATTCTCAGTCTCCATACAATAATACTATACTGAGATAACAACTACAATCTACACAAGTAGACTTCCCAAGGTTGTCGCACTACATCCTTGCTAACAGTTCTGAGCTATTCACATTTCTTTGTGAAACTATTTGCTCACCAGAGATAACATGTCTATTATAATGTACACGTTCAGTTATCCCAAGATGAAAGAGATGCAAATCACAATCCTCCAAAGGTTGATTATTTTTGCAGTTCACTTCAACCCCTAATTCCCCTCTTGGATGTGTTAATAAACGAGGGGTTAAAGCAAGTTCACTTATTCCTCCCAGAATAGCTGCTTGCATAAACTGGCCTCAAAACATGGCCTGGCATCTTTCCTCCTACATTTCCCTCCAGGTGGATCCTTTTCACTTTTTCTTCACTTTGACCTCTTTCTTTGAATGTACCATTCAGTCAACAATATAGAAAAGAAGGCCAATTTCAACTGCTTCAGAAGGCAGCATTAGATGTAATGGGTTTTAGGCTACAGAAGGGTAAATTTTATTTGATTAGAAGAAATGATTGACAGTAAGAACTAGAAACAAAACTCTTGTGCTGTCTGGGGTGAGAAAAGAAGAACCACCACTAATCCCCACCACCATAGCTATCTATGCTGCTGCCATTCAGTGGCATATCTAGCGTCAACAGCGCCTAGGGCAACAGTGGAAGTTGCACCCCAAGGTGCTTCTCCTGCCGCTGCCACTCAGGGCTGAGGAAGACCTCAGTGCAGAGGTGGGAGTGGAGGACCAGGGCCAAGGGGGAGGGCTGCTACTGCCACCACCACTGTACCAGGCCAGGAACAACCCTGTTGGGGGCAGCGGGAGTGGCAGTGGGCCAGTTCCGGATGGAAGGGTGGGGGGTCGGGGGTTTTGCACCCCCCTGGCATTTTTGCCCAGGGCACATGCCCCAGTTGCCCTACCCTAGATACACCCCTGCTGCAATTGATCCTTGCCAAGTGAGGAGTGCCAGCTAAGCAGCAGGGCTGACATTGCTCTCCACACAACCAGTCAGGAATCGGTGACTGGCACTGGTGGGAGTGTTTTTTCCTGACAACACAAGTGATTCCCCAGAACATTTATCTTGCAATGTCTGGCTCTGAGCTGGGAAGGTGAGATCTGGTCAGCTCTGAAGAAAAGTAGTAGATCCCTTCAAGACAGGGAGTGAAGAGCAATGTATGATTTTTGTACAGCTGTGCCATCTGAGTTCACTGCCTCAGTAGACCTAATGGAAGAGTTGATCACAAAGAGTTCTCCTTCACAAGAGACCTTCAAGGAATGGCAGAGCAGTAATCTCTGGATCTCCTGCATTGGGGGAGGGGGTTGGACTAGATCATGAGTGATAAAGGTGTAATCTTTCAGATGTGGTCAAACTGTGATTCCATTCAGCCCTAACCAGCATTGTCAAAGGCGAATAGTGATGGGTGTCACAGATGAACAAATCTAAACAGTTGCATGTTGCCCATCCCCTGCCAGAAATTTCTAGTGACTTCCATGCCAGTGGTGAAGTGAACCTGATCTGAATTTTAGTCCCCAATTTAAAGGGGTATCCAATGTGCTGAAACTCAGCATGGTGTAGTGGTTTGAGCATTTGGCTATGACCAAGGAGACCAGGGTTGGTTTCTCCATTCAACTATGGAAATCCACTGGGTGGTTCTGCACGTTGCACACTCTAAACCCCAGAAAATCCCATGATAGGGTTGCCGTAGGGTCACCATAAGTTGGAGATAACTTGAAAGCACACAACATAATATGTCTGGTTCTGGGCACCTCAATTCAGGAAGGATATCAAAAAGCTGGAACATGTCCAGAGGAGAGTGACCAAAATGGTGAAGGATCTAGAAGCCATGCCCTATGAGGAATGGCTTAGGGAGCTGGGGATGTTTAGTCTGCAGAAGGGAAGGTTAAGAGGGGACACAATAGCCATGTTCAAATATTTGAAGGGATGTCATGTCAAGGAGGAAGCAGGCTTGTTTTCCACTGCTCCAGAGACTAGGACAAGGAGCAATAGATTCAAGCTGCCGGAAAGAAGATTCCACCTGAACCCCAGGAAGAACTTTCTGATGTTCAGAGCTGTCCAGTAGTGGAATATGCTGCCTTGGAGTGTGGTGGAGTCTCCTTCTTTGAAGGTTTTTAAGCAGACACTGGATGGTCATCTATTGGGAGTGCTTTGATGTATGTTCCTACATGGCAGGGGGGCTGGACTGGATGGCCCCTGTGGTCTCTTCAAACTCTATGATTCTATGATTCTAACAACAACAATTTAATATGCCAAACCCTAGTCTCAAATCAGCTTCAGCTCCTTGGATACCTCCTTCAAAGCAGATTCACAGCCGCACTGACTTGAGAACCACCAGTTGCCACTGATACTACTGACTCAACTGCTTACAAGATCACCACCAGCTCTCTGATTCTGTGATAAAGCTTCACTTTTTGACCTTGCTCTGAGCACCCATTCTTTGGCTGTGTTGCAGCAGAGTATAAAAATAAGGCTGCTAACTAATCTTGCTTTAAACCAGGATAGATTGCTTGAAGATGTATTGTTTCACTTTGGCATTCAATAATAACAGACAATCTCTTCTCTCCAGGTGAGGCAACTTATAATGCTTGGGTCTGAGATAGGCGCAAATGTCATTTTGTTTTACGGCTTCATTTTACATTATTCCTTTGATTTGTAATGTACTGCCATGCCATCTGCATTTGCTCTATCCTTCCATAGCAGATCAATTAAAGATAGCTGGACAAATCCTTGATTATATTCCGAGTCAATTTTAATATTAACTTACACGAGGGGCTTCTCATCTTATCAAAAGATGTAATCTCTTCAGTTTTGCTTGCACTCGCTGTGAGGTTTAAACATTGTAATTCAACTCAAGGTAATAAAGAATATGAGCACTGCCCAATTTATCAGTGTTCCAGCATATAAGCTGAATAAATAACAATGTCCTGAGGTGGGGAGGAATCAAAACTACAAAAAAATCTATTAAGCAGGAAAATGATATTTTTCAAGCATCCTCTCTAAAGTAATGAATCCCAAGCCCAATAGACTCAATGAGATTCAAATTCCATAATAATCTCAGTTTCAGACAGAGTGAAAAAAAGTTCTTTTGGGGGGATTAAGAATTGTTTTTGCACTGTCTTGATGATATATCTTTATTAATTTTTATTTTTTAAAAAATATTTATATCCTGCCATCTATCTAGAGATCTTAGGGCAGCATACAATAAAAACTAGCAAATGTAAACACTAAGGGCATTTCTGCACTAAATTGTTACAGTGGTATTATTCCACTTTCAACATCCTATGGAATCTTGGGGTTTACATTTAGGGAGGGGCCTCTCCCTAAACTGCAAACCCTCCCTAAACTGCAAACCCCAGGATTCTGTAGGATGTTGAAAGTGGAATAATACCACTATAACAGTCTAGTGTGGAAAATTTATAAGGCTGGAATTAAGTATTGCCGTTACAGATTCACAACCTAGAGTTACAGATCCATATTCACTAATCCTGTGTAGTCACAGCCCCCAGTTCCTCTTAAGAGCCAGCCACCAGGCAAAGGTCACAGGATCAGCTGGTGTTCAGGGCTGAAGGAGGATGACTGTTTCCAACCTTTTCTCACCAGCAAGCATGCCTGCAAAAAGACCCTTGTTACAAGTCTTTGTCACCACCTCACTTGCTGTTGAGAGGGGCCTTGAAATAGTCTCCTTGAGCCCTTATCACCAGCTTCCTTCACCCAATTTGGTATCTGGCTCTTAACATGGACTGGGAGAAACAGGCCAGGAGATATTACTTAGCTACATTTCCTTAAGGAAAATAGCTGATCTAAGGGCCTTTTCACTCTTTACCTTGTTCCAGTGTCATTGTGAGGGGATCACGCAAGAAGCCTCTTGCAAGAAGCACTCGCGTCCCCTCCACTTCCCCTCCATCCGCACCAGCTCCATGCTGGCCAGAAGGAAGCATGAGCACCCCGCCCCTTCCTTCCACAGTGCAGCCAGGTGCTTTCCCAGGCTGCACTGGGGGAGGAAGCGCAATGGCCGTGCGTCCAGATCCTCCACACACAAGGTAAGTGCGGGTGGGGCACAAGAGGGATGCGTGAGCGTGCATCATTTTTGGCAATGAGCTAAAAATGATATAATGTGTGATCGCTGCCTAATGGCCTCGGGAGCATTGTGCGATTGCAAGGACATCATGCAGAAGGATCCTCGCAATCGCGTGATGCTCACGAGGCCATTTTGCAACAGGATTGGTGTGCAAAAAAGGGCCTAAGATTCTGGCATATAACTACTAAAATTATTTATATCCTTGCAACTACCAGTAATCATCAAGGCCAGCCCTATCATTAAGTAGAGCAAGGTTCCTGGCTTGGGTGACAGATGCTAAGGGCTGTGAACTGGACACAGCCAATTACTTGTGCCATGAACCCTGACCTGTACCCTTTAAACTAGCCTCCTGCCCACAAATGCCATGGTGAAAGCTATGCCAACTCTCAAGCTGGTCAGCATTTGTATGTGGAATGGAGGAAGCGCCATCTTATCCTTTATTTCAAGAAGTGCATTGTCTTGGGCCAAATTTAAGTGTAACGCTAACTGAAGGTGACCCAGCCGCACTACTGGCTTCCCATTTTAGTAACTAGAGTTCAGTGTTGACTGTTCAGCAGCCAGGTGAGTTTGAAGGTCAGAAAGTCATTCTGCATAGGAAACCATCATTTGGTAAATGGACTGATTAATGAAGTCAAAATGCCAAAGTACCCCTTGGAGTATGGTAGCATTTTATTGACAGCAGTAGGCCCTCTCATGTACTCACCACCAAGAAATATTTATCTTATATTTGTCCTTTGAATCTTGGGTTGGAAGAAATGTGTACCATAGAGGTGACCAAGAATCTTCCCTGCCCTTTCTTCACCCCAGTAAGAACTCCTCTTTACGAGCTCTTTCTGGGCTACTATTTCCCCATTTTAAGGATATGTTAATATGCTGTTCTTCATTTTACAGTTTTTATTTGTACTTTTCAGACTCTATGTGTTGATCTAAGATATTTTGCTGCCTGAAACACAGCAAAATCTATTCACAAAATCAAGGTGAAATTACCCTAAGCCAGAAGCAACTGATGTCCACTGGCGCTGATGAGACAGAGAGTGGGTTCAGCATAAGAAAAGCCAAGGGATCAGTAGGAGCAGAGCCAATACCATCTAGTTGGCCGTCAGACTATAAATGAACAGAGAGCTGCTTATCTCACAGACAATTTTGCCCGTAAAAACCTTGTTCTAGGCTGTCTTCAAGTCATGGGATTTTCTTGGCAAGACTTGTTCAGAGGAGGGTTGCCTTTGCCCTCTGTGTCTGAGAGAGTGTATCTTGCCCGAGGTCAACCAGTGGGTTTCTGTGGCTGAGCAGGGATTGGGTCCCTGATCTCTCAGTGTCCTAGTTCAATGCTAAAACCACTACACTATTCTGGCTTTCTCACACAAACCTACACAAGTGTTAAGACTGTTCCCTCATGCTGTTCTTCTGTGAACACCTACTCAAATTTATATTCTGTGAAATCCAAAAAATCTCATTCCTGAGTAGATAGATATAGAATTGCAATCACCCATTTTTAATTCAGAGTCACTCAAGGGAGTTCCTGAGGCAGGGCACAGTGACTGTGGATCTCGTTGCCAATACCCTCCAAATGTCCTGATTTGGCAAAGGCAGCCCCAATTAATCCTCTGTCAACCCACTTCTTTATCTGCTTTTCAAATACCCCAGCTTCTCTCTCCTCCTCCTACTTTCCCTCTGTTCCTCATCTTACTTCAATTGCTGCAAAAGGAGTTTAAAGGGCAGCAGTATTTTGTACTCAATTAACTGTGCTCATCAGGAGAGGAGAGAAAGAGGCAGAATCTTGCTCCTCCTAGTAGGCTCAGACAAAAGCAAATGGCTGTAGCCTCTCCTAATCTGTGTGTTCTTTCTCATTAATACCTTTTACCATCTCGACCATATTCCAGTGCAGCTTGGCCACACATGTCCTGGTTTTCTTTGGTGAAATGTTAGAAGGAATGCATTTCCCATCAAATCTGCTCCTGCTTCTCTCCCTCTCCCTCCTCCCTTCTTCTTGTTGCTTTTAATTGTGCTTTGAAAATGTCTTTATTCCAGAAGGCTTTTTTATGATTAGCTTTCTGTTCATAACCAATTCATTTATTTCAGTTTTATGCTGTGCCAATTTCACCATCTGGGATTTTTTTAAATTGTTTGTTTTAATTGTTCACTGTGCTGTGGAAATTTTATTTTATTTTTTCTAAAAAAGGTAGGATATTAATGCATATATAAATAAATAAACGGATCACACAGTTTTTCTCCATAGAATTTCCCGTATGATCAGGGGAGAAGCTGTACTTACCTTACCAGGCTCTAATCATTTTGTTTCTTTCAGGTTCGTATAAATCATGTACAGCATGGGCAGGAATTGTTTGGCCCACCAGATGGTCTTGGACTACAGGTCCCAGCAACTCTAGCCAGTATTACCAGTGGTAAGGGGTGCTAAAAGTTAAACTGTTGGGGGTTAGAGTTTCCCGGGATGTTAGCCCTATTTGGAAATTCTATCAAAGCTAACACTGTTAGGAATCAACCTTCTTTCAGCAGAGTAGCAGAGAAAGCATGCCCAGATTTCTGTGTGACTTCCCTGAACAGAAACTAAGAAAACAAAACAAAGTAGGCAGTTTCAGGTTACAAACTTAGAAAAGTTTACTAATGGCTTTTATATTTACATATGTATTGGGGAACCTATATCCTAACTAGTTAATGAATAGATCAGCAGTCGCTTCATTCTTAACTCACCATCTTCTTGGTGGAGATGTGAAGCATGGTTGGAGAGAAGAAAGAAGAAGCAAAAATGGAGGGAAAGAGAGAGAGATCTGAGAAGGGGGGTCTTTTATAAGACCAATGACCCTAGGAACCATCCTGCATCACATGATCTGGTCATCTGAACATCAAAGGTATTTATGAGCATTTAAATGACACAAGGAGGAATGGTGAGCTTTATATGAGAAGAGAGAAGGCTTTGGGATGCAAAAGAAAAGAATCCCTATGCTATGTAAGCCCCATTTCCCCTAAAACAAGATGTGGGGGAAAGACAGAATGCTGGAATTTTTCCAACAAGTTGCAACTCAGCCACATCTTTTCTCATCCCAATGTACCAACTGCCTTCTATACAAGACTAGCTCTATCATTAGGCAAAATGAGGAACCATGCACTGAATCCACTAAAGCAACTCACAGACCATAGGATTTCTACCTTTCTGGTTGTGACATTAACCTATTAGTTCAGAGATGGAGGCATGGGACAATTTTCCACATGCTTAATCTGCTTTAGAGTTACAGTGGCCTTTTTCAAAAACCATAAAAGACTTCTAATCATATCCAATTTTGGGAGTGTGGGAGTCTTGCTACAAGTAAAACAACTCACAGGCCCCTGAAAAATGTGGCAGAACTGCCCCCATAAGGTACACTGCACTTTTTTGGCAAAAATTAATAAATTGGAATTTTTGTCAGGACAGCTTGCAACACCTTTCCACCAGCAACTTTTCTTATAGGTGTCATGACTTTTCTATCTCCTGAAGGCTTTCTTTAGCAGATCAGGCATCACAGAAGAGGATCCAGGAGACATATGAATTAAGATTCTCAAATCTATGAGCTCTTTGGTTAAATTAAACCCTATAGAGAGAAAATTGGATGTGTGTGCAAGGGGGGGGATTCTCAAATATGTCTTCCCACTTGCGTTGTCTAGTAGTTATCCTGGTATGATTATTCCTGGATGTTTAAACTGGCTGCAAGTGGCTGTGCTTTGGAAACATTGATTGAACCATTTGAAGTGTGCAGTGGCTGTTTCCATTTATTTTATATTTCCACTCTCCGGTTCCTTAAAAAAAAAAAATCTTGGCATAAGAGAAGTGTGTTTCAACCAACAGGCATCATTAGCCACATGTTCATTCTAGGATCAAACAGATCTCATAATTCCTTATTAAATTCAACATTTTCCATTAGACAAGCAATTGTGGTTGGTAGAAGGTAATAGTTACAGTGTGTTACACAATTAACACAGTGTGAAATGAACTGCAATGTGTTTTGTAAAGATGATTTTCGGTGCAAAGAGGAAAGCCAAGGAAAGAGAGAGAGAGAGAGAGACTGGAAGACTGCTGTCACGAGTAATCTGTTGGAAAGCTAGCAACACTTTCATCAACGGGCAGTGTATTTGTTTGCAGACAGTCTGTTCAGATCCCATTAAAAACAGAGATGTTGTCAGACCTGCAATAGGCAAGTCTTGATTAGACACTGTGTGTATGTGTGTATGTGTGTATGTGTGTGCGCATATATATCATTTGCAGGTGTCCAGACAAATCCAGAGATGGTGGTAGTCTAGTGGAGGTGGGTGAGGAGAACAGATGAGATATTTTACACCAGCCAAATGGTAGCAGAAAATAAAAATGACAGAGTTCTGCAAAAAAGAGAGAGAGAAGGAGAGAGAGAGAGACAAGTCTCTGAAAAATCATGAGCGAGCAGTTTACTGTTTTCTACATGATATGTGCCAAATTGCCCAAGTATAACTCAAGCACTCAATGAACCATAACCATCCCGCGGTTCATAGATACAGGAGTTGCTTATCCATTCATGCAGCTTCAGTCTGTCATCGTAAATAAAGATCGCAGGTCTGATAGCAGGTATGCAATCTCAAAAAAAAAAAAAAGGGAAAAGAAAAAGAAAAAAAGCCAGTTGGTCCTTTTAAAATCAAAACTAAACAGCAGATACTAAGGTAGGGGGAAAGAAAGCATGTACTTTCTATATCCCTTCCTGATCTCAAACATGCATTCAAAGTCACCAGATGGCGCTATTGGAGACAACGCTGGCCATTCTGTTGCACTAAATGACTGAATAAGCTCCTGAAATGAATGTACATTCTCAGCTGTTGGATTGCTCTTACTAATTGCTAAGCATGTCATCAAAAAAGTCTGTCCTGTCTTTTTAATTTTCAATTTTCCAGATTAAAAAAAAAGAAGTGCAGCTTGCTTCAACGGCCCCATTCAAGCTGAAAGTCTTGAGCCTCTGTAGCCTAAAAATTATTCTGAAAACAGATACCTGATGTTAAAAAAACAATACAGAGAAACCTCTAGGTTACTAGAAGGGACAAAGATATCATCTAATCCAGCCAGGAGTTCAAATATTGGACTCCTCTCTACCTATCAGTCCAGTCACAACTAAACCACAATTTGTGGAGGGAAATCAAATCAGGAGAAGCTACAGAACATGTGAACAAAAGATCTGTGTTACTAAGTTCCTTGAAACAAGTACAGGCATTCTTAACATGGGCCATTTCCGCACGGGGTATTTGAAACGGTGCAGTCCATCCTCCAGGGAGGATGTCTGCACCTAGGAGCGGACTGGGTATGGACTATTTAACATAGATCCGCACCTCAGCCCACTCCGCAACGACCCCAAGTGGTCATCCAGCGTGCTTTTGAAAAACCTGTTTCTTTCGGTTTTTCAAAAGCACGGAGCGCGCCAGTGCGAGCCTGCTCCCTTGTGCAGATTTGCAGGCTCGCACCAATGTGAGTCTGAGATCTGCCAGGGGCAGGCTTTAGGCTGGCAAGCTTCAGCGGTTGGTCAAGACCAACCAGAAGCCACCATTTTTGACACCGGAGCAGTGCGGAGCGACGAGCATGCACTGCTCTGGAGCAGCCTGGACCGGACCAGGGAGCCATAAAACCCGGTAAGTAGCGGCACGGGGCGATTCCTTCGCCCCGTGTGGAAATGGCCATGGTGTCTATAGTCGTATTAAATGATAAGATGCATCATTCCTTCTCAGGACACTGTTGGCTTTTTGGGCAAGAGATTTTGGGAGCATAATCTAACAAATTTGGAGAATACTATGTTAGTAATGGTTGTACCAAATGATCGGTTGTATGTAGGAAATCCCTTTCTGAGCTGATGTGATTTTGACACTGGTTGTTTTTGTGATCTAGGATAACTTTGTCTATTTCTCTCCTTGTGGTCTAGAAACACTTTCTCTAGGACCTCTATTAGTTTTCTGTAGAAAAAGTAACTCCACCTTCTTTCAGTTGCCCATTTAATTCTCACTTCAGAAAACCAAGGGTAAAAGTTGATAAGTGCCTCAGCCCCACAGACAACCTATGAATTAGTTCTATGGATCCAGTCAAGACACTGCTTCACTGACTTGCTCCAAGGTGGATTCTTAGCCATGTATTTGCCCTTTTTGATCATTCAGATGAAGAGCACATTTTACATCATATAGTAGGGTGTGGGGAAAAAATACGGTCCTCTTGGTGCATGGCTTACAATTCCCATCAGCCTCATCTAGGGATAAAGGATTGTGGGATTTACAGTCCAGCCAGTGAGCAAAACTTCTTTACTCTTATCATAAAGGAAAAATATCTCTCATTTGTTCTCATCTTGTTCCATTACAAAATGATGATTCCTTTCAGCTTGTGCAGCAACTAGAAGCATCCAGCAGCAACTTCAGGAAACAGAGAAATATTGGTTCCAATCTGTTGGGTCTCAGGAGGACCATTTTTATCATTTTTTAAGGCTACTACAGGCAGCTGTTTAGCAGCATTTTATAGGAAACCACTTATTTCATCTACAATGCAAGATGAAAGTGTGTTACCAATTCTACCTTGGCACACAAGTTTCTACTGATCGGGAAGAACAGAACAGGAGGACAGATAGGAGGTGGTTTCCTTTTCATCCATTTATAAGCATTTTCATCTCAGCAGGAGAGAGAGCAGATGATGTTGGGATTATTCAGTAGTAACAATCATGGTGAGACATAGATCAAGTATTTCATGTGCAATCCAGCTTCAGTCCAGCAAAAGTTTAATATTATAAATTCTGCTGACTGATTTACTTTTAAACACACACACACACACACACACACACACACACACCAGTGTTAGTTAAAGGTGCTTACTTTGACTTAGATTTAGAGTAGAAGTGGGGAAATCTTGACCCTCCAGATGTTCCAGGCATCAGCTTTCAGAAGCTGGCCAGCATGGCCAGGGATTATGAAAATTGTAGTCTACAGTATCTGGAGATCCAAAGTTTCCTCTGCCCTGTTTTAAAATATTCTGAATCTCCTATCTTCCCTAGATATGGATAATTTGGGTGCAGTAGTTCATGCATTGGTAATTTCCTGATTAGGCTACTGCAATGCACTCTATGTGGTGCTGCCCTTGAAGATGAAGATGCAGCAGCTAAGATGAAGATGATGAAGATGCATCAGTTTTAAAAAGATTTGCCCAGGGTGTCAGTATGCTTCTAGTCTGAATTCAAGGTACTAAGACCTAAAAGGCTTCAGACCTCTATACCTAAAGGAGCACCCCTCCATACAAACACCTGCCCAAGAACTGAGATGTGCTGGAGGAGTCCTTCCCCATGTTCCATCAGTCAGGGCAATATGCTGTGGGAGAACATAGGAGAGGGACCTCTCTGTGGTGGAAAAAATCTTTTCCTTGGAGGCCCACTTTGCACCAATTTTGCTGTCACTCTGGCCCCAAATAAAAATATGGCTAAAGCCTTTGGGGTCCAACTGGTTTTATACAAACCCTCATGCGTGCTTAGATTTAAATAATTGAATTGTTATAATCATAATTGTCATGCTTTGCCTTGGGGACTATGGCAGCAAGGAGGAGGATTCTGACTCTGAGGCAGAGGCTTCCCCACAGGCTGCAGTGTCCCCAGAAGCTGGTCCAGAGAGAGATAATACACAAAAACAACAAGGGCCTGAGCCAGGAGAACAAATAGATGAAGACATAGCTGACACATCTACCTTGCAGCAGAGACACCGTGAAAGGGACAGCTTGTGTTTCTCAGCCTGTTTAAATAGTAAACAAGCCCTAATGAGGGAACACCTGTGGCAGCAGCAGCCATAGATAAAAAAAAAGGCTCCAGCTGGCCTTTCCTCCCAGGGTCAGCAACTGGTCTTTTTGGCCCTGAAATCCTGTGCTGTGGTCTTGGATCTGGTTGTCTTGGAACTCTGCCTGTTTGGACTATGGTTTGGATTTGCCCCTTTGGATTTATTTGCTCTTGGTTGCCTTTCTGTTTGGATGTTATCTGACTCTCATCTTGTGTGTAGGAGCTGTGCTGTTTGTGAGTAACTGCCTGCGCTGCTGCAGACATGACAATAATTATTACAATTATAAACTTAGTTTTAAATAATTAAATAATTATAACTACTATAATAATTAAAATAATTTAAATTTTAAGTAATTTAAAATTGTTATAACCAACCATAGTCTTTTTTAACACTAGATTGTTCAGTATGTTTTAGCCTTTCAGAATCATTTATATTTTTTACATTTTTAAAAAAATTAATCAGGTCAGTTTTATTGTATACCACCCTGAGATCTTTAGACAGAGGTGGGACATGTATATTTTAATGAATAAATACTACTAAATAAATAATAATGGCAATATTCACCAGGGTTCTGTTCTCCACTATATTCTCCAAATACTGTATTTGCCAGTATTGTGTTCTTTGGTTTGTTTTCAAATCCTGGTTCAACCTGGAGCCAGTGTGGTATGATATTGTGATCTGAGTGTTGTCTAGGATTCCAGGAGACCAGGGTTTGAATTCCTGCTCAGTCATGCAAACCCACTGGTCTTGGGCAAGTAGCACCCCGTCAGACTCAGAAGACAGCAATGGCAAGCCCCTTATGAACAAATCTTGCTGCGAAAACCCCATGGCAGCCTTAGGGTTGCCATAAGTTGGAAATGGCTTAAAGGCAAGCAACAACAATTGTTCTCTATTGATCAAAAATATAAAGATGTGGGTGGAAGGTAATGCATCTTCAAAGTGTAAAAGAATAAACCACCTGGCACTCCAGTGAATTAGATTTCTCTTGTGGGGGGTGCTAAATGTTTTCTATTCCAAGCAGGATTCTGAGACTGACCATGGAGAGTTCGTCCCATCTTTGGATACCTAGATTCTCACAAGTATCTATCCTGTCTGTTGACTTAGGCTCTTTCCGCAGGGTATGACAATTATGATTATAACTATTTAATTTAAAACCTCACCACTTTCCAGCATCATCCCGGCAGTGCCTTTGCAGTGTTGGGAGCATGTCCCCCACACTCCCCTCCACAGCCGGCCAGCTGCCAGAAGATGGGGAGTGCTAGCAACATGCAGAAGGAAACAGTGCAGCCAGCCTCTTCCGGCATTGCACTGAGGAAGGAAGCAGCTTGACAGTACTCCTCTCCTTTCTGCACAGCTCCAGCCAATGCAATGGTCATGTGAATGGGGCCTATTTCCAGATTTTTTCCAGTAACAGTATAGTGTGCCATCACGACAGCTGGGGACATGATAGGAGCAGGACCATGGTGACATTGTGAGGTAGTATGTGTCGCAGACCAGCTTCAATGCATCCCCAGGAAAAGGCAATAGATTCATTCATTGTTCTTCCTTGAGGAATGGCTCTCTTAATTCTTCTGCATGCTTTTATTATCTTTGCCCATGTTTACATTAGAGTTCTATGCCTTCTGTTCTCTAAATTTTTAACCCACTAACTGAATTAGAAAGTCTTGGAAAAGGGTTTCCCAGAAAAGTCAGAATTAATTCATGTTGCAAGCACAGTTACCTCCAACATACAAAGGTTTAACAAGCTCTGTGGCTCATACAATGAGAACTATCAGTTCAATTCACAACCTGAACCTTAACATTCTGCTCCTTTTTTGGTCTTATATTTACCAGTTGAAACAGCAAATGTTGCACTTTTTTTAAAACTAGGTTTAACTCCCAGTCTTTTTTTTAAAATCTCTCAGCTTCCACCAGCTTCCCTGTCCTTCCCCTCTTTCATATCAGAGTACAAGACTCCTTTGTGTATATTTTTTGTGCATTTTTTCAAATGTACTCATTTTTGGATACATTTCTAATAGCATACACATTTTTATGCATTTTTCTGTTAACCAAACATGTTCACAAACATTCAAAAATATGTGTGTTTGTTCAGATATTTCATGTACCTTCATTATTCTTTTAATCTTTTCCATCCCTATCTATTGCATGATAGCTCATCCCTGTTTTGGGGAGCTGATTTTTTTCTGAGGTATTTCCTAAGCTGGTGGTATGGAAACCACTTTCAGAATGCCATCATAAATCAAACCAATAGGTCTCACTCAAGTAGACTTATTTAATCAATGGAATGTATGTAACCGTTGACTTATGTTTAGCGTTTCATTTCATATATCTACTGTAATTGGTAATAGCATTTGGACTCAGCCTTATGTCAGCCATGAAGACATTGAAATAAAGGTTTTCCATACCTTGGCTCAGTCATTAATTAAAATGGAAGCTGCAGTCAAGAAATCAGAAGAAGCCTGAGAGTTGGATGGGCAGTTATGAAGGAACTAGATAAGATCCTCAAGTGTAAAGATACATCATTGAATAACAAAGTCAGAATTGCCCCTAGCATTGTATCTCCAATTTCTGTGTATGGTTGTGAAAGCTGGAGAGTTGTGGGGGTAGGGAAGAGATAGAAAGAGATCAACTCGTTTAAAATGTGGTGCTGAAGGAGAGTTCTGCAGATACCATGAAATGCCAAAAAAAGAAATAAACAAGTATTAGAGCAAATCAAGCCTGAGTAATCTTTAGAAGCCAAGATGACTAAATTGAGCTTGTACTTTCGATATATCATATGGCTTACTAGAAAAGAGAATGATGCTAGGTAAAGTAGAATCCAGTAGGAAAGAAGACTGTATTACAGGTGAACAGATTCAACCAAGGAAGCCACAGTCCTGAGTTTGTAAGATCTGAGCAGGACTGAAGATAACAACATGTCTTGGAAGTTTCTCATTTGTAGGTCACCATAAATTGAAGTTGACTTGAGAGCAGTTAACAACAACAACAATCATTGTCACGGTTTGTATGTTAGCCATTTTCATGTTAAGAAAGTACTGTGGAACAGTGTAATAGCAACAATACTGAGAAGCATTTGGTTCTCTTTTACTCCCTCACAAGGTCTTTATCTTACCCATTTTTAATTCACACTACAAATGCTGTTGACTGGGAAGACTGTAATCTTGTGAAGGCAATTCACATTCAGTGTGGTTCCAAGCAGGCAGAACATATGGATAAAATGATTCTGGTTTGCTATGGCCATTTTATGATAGATAATATAATCATAGTGAATCACTAAGCCGCTTCATAGGTGCTGGAGTTGGATCATAGGCAGCAGTCAGGAGTCAGCCAGTATTGTGGAGCAGTCAAGATTTTGGGATGAACCAGGATTTGAGAACAAGCCAGAATTCAGAACCAAAGCATGATTAAAACACTGAGGCACATCACCGCTCAGGTAAACCAATGGCCAGTTGCAGGGTTAGCAGAGCTAAACTAGACCCAGAATGTCCTAGAAAAACTGCAGCTGTTCACCCATCACCTAGAAGACTGCACTGATACAGCTTACTAAGAGGGAGAAGGGGCAGGAAGGGAAATAAAAAACAATCAAAGGAAGGTGATTTTTAGAAAGTGAATCAGCTGGAGGAGAAAAAATCTTACCCTTTGCTTTCCATATTTCCTGGCCATTTCTGCATTACACTGTTATATAGTGCTATTATTCCACTTTCAACATTCTGTCAGATTCTGGGGTTTGTAGTTTACTGAGGCCAAAGAGCTCTCTGGCTGAGAATTCTAAAGGCCCCTTCCTAAACTGCAAACCCCAGGGTTGCACGGAATGTTGAAAGTGGAATAATAGCACTACAACAGTATAGTCCAGAAACGGCCTCAGTCTTCCCCTACCTGTAGCCTCTTGAAGCTGCTTTCCATTAAAAAAAGGGGGAGGGTTGGGAGGCTGCAACACATCTGCTATATAATGTCTAGTCTGGCTTTTATTGGAACAATAGCCACTGTTGCTGCTTTAGGACAAGAACAATGTTATACCCCATGCAGCAGTCATACAAGATTCTCACTCCTCAGCTTCACCAAAGTCTCCTGAGTGTCCTAAAAGCCCCTCCTGAAAAGTCCTGGGATGTGAAGTAGGAAGAACAAAACAGGGAAAATCAGGCTTGCTGAAAACTTGCAGGAAGAGCAAGTCTCTTAGATTTATATTCATGTCACTGGGTTCTTTTATCTGTTGCAAACTGGATATTTTTAATGATCATCACATGCAGAGAAATTTTGCTAAAGGATTTGGGTGACAGAACAGCTTTCCTGTAAGACAAACTATTTTGGTACGTCTGACTCAGATCTGCCTAACTCATAAATAGGAATAAAAAAGTGCTAATTGGAATGTCCAGGCAAGTATGTTCATAAATAAATAACTTAGTGGTTCGAATAAAAAAATATTTGGGGAAAGAGTTTCACAGTACTGGAAAAATATGTATGCATTTTCCATTCTTAAAACTCTTGTAAAACAAGAACATTATTTAAAGCCTGAAATAACCACAACTTCCATGAGTCTCCAGATTTTCTATCCATGAACACCACACTGCTTCTCATTCTTTGGTCCTCCAAATGTTTTGGACTTCAATTTCCAGGGGACCAAGAAAGTATGACCAGGGTTATAGACAGATCAAGACACTGATCTAGCCTACAAACATGTTTCTGGGTTATATATAACGTGTTGTAAATAATAGCTGGCATCCCACATTGCAATTACAGCTTTGTAAGCTAGAGTTACAAAGCCATAACTGCTCTCTATTCAGTCATGCTTTTTGTTCAAAATTGTGGCACAATTGCAAATGCCTCTCCCGAACCTACTTTAACCGCCATTAGCCACATCAAATGATGGAGGTGCAGTGACATGACATTCCCAATCCCTTCCTGCTAGTAGTCTGTGGTGTGACAATCAGAAGCAGGACCTCTGCTGCAGTTCCTCATCACACTACATATCACTGGCAGGAGAGAGTTGAAAACATCATCCTTCTGTGCTCCAATAACCAGCAGAACAGACCTCTAGTACAAGTTTATTACGGCAAAAAGCCAGCAATAGAACAGACCTCTGTCACCAAGGTAGGTTTAGAGAATAAGGTCAAGAAATAAGATGTAATTATGCATTCATAACTACATCTCCGATCTGCTATCTGAAAATGTCCTTGGTCAAGGTTGGCAAAACCTTTGGCCTTTGAAATGTTTTGGCCTACAGCTCCCATCAGCCATATGTACCATGGTCATTGGAAAATAATAGTGGGAGTTGTGGTCCAGAACACTTTCAAAACACAGGTTCCTAACCCCTGTCCTAAATCACATTCCTGAAAATTTATGTTTCTTAAATTCTACTGAAAACATGGGTATTAAAAGGTGATAGAAGCCACTGTGAATACACTATTGAAAACAGTAGGAAAAAATATTGAAACTACGTCTGGGCACAAGCTCACAACTTGGAGTTCAAATAGGGATTTGGACTGGCTCCCTTTTGATTCAGATCAGTTTAGACACAAACCAATCTGGGCCCCAAATCTGAACTGAGATTTAGAAATCCAGGGCCAGAATCCTCCTGGGCAATTAAAAATCTGTAACTACCATAGGTACAGCGCTATGGAGTGAAATCTGGCCCACACCCACATCCAAAGCCCACTAACTGGGAAGCAGCCACTGCAATTGGCAAAGATCAATTCCCATGTCACTTGGGAAGCAGCTGGCTGATGTTCCCACCCCTCTCATGAGCAGTTTCTATTATGACAGGCAGAAGCTTAGTCTCTGTCACAACTCCCCCTCATGCCAGGGATGTCAGTCAGCTGCAAGCAGAGATACTTCCAATGGAATTGGTGTGACCTAAATCTGAGTGAGCGTTGTTGTTGTTGCTGCTGTCGTTGTTGTTGTGTGCTTTCAAGTCATTCCTGATTTACGATGACCCTAAAGTGAACCGACCATGGAGTTTTCTGGGCTGAGTGTGTTTGACACGTCCAAGGTCACCCAATGGGTTTTCATGGCCAAGCAGGGAATCAAATCATGGTCTCTAGGGTCATAGCCCAGTGTTTCAACAATTACACCATGATGAGTTTACATTTCCCTGGGCAATGGCTGTGAGTTTCTGTATACCTTCTCTCTATACATCTTTACATGCCTGGCTGGCCAGCAGTGTCTCTTTCCACTCCAATAAAAGGGAGACGCCCTGTTCCATTTCCCAATTTTTTGTTTATTAAAAGTGGGCACTGTGGGGAAATAGGATGTGGATTTTTCAGTGGAAATAGGATGTGGATTTTTCAATTATTGTGAAATTCCTTGCCTGTGGAGTGTTGGGCATTCTTTCTAACATTCTCCAGTTTCCATTGGTGAGTGAAATCACACTTTCAAGATGGTTTTCAAGGAATTTCTTGTCAAACTAAAGGTATGCTTTTTAAATATTCGTTACCTATATGTCAAAGGTATTTGAGAAACATGATTTGTCTTTCCATAATACAAGGCTGGGAGGAAACCTAATATATTGAACATACTTTTTTTAGAACTGTAACAAAAGGCTGTAGAATCACATTCAAGCATCAAGTCTTCTGACTAAGCATGACCCCACAAATATTTATGGCAAATATAGCAAGTAAACAACACTACACTGCACTGCAAATAGAACCGGGATCCTAGAAGTATACAATAAACCATAAAATTGACTTACAATTTAGATAAATAGGTATAGATATAGATTATAGAACTTATAGCAATCACAAATTGAGTGATGTTATAATTGCCTAGAAGCTCCCTGTCAACCAAACAGTAGATAAAAGATCTGACATTTCATTGTCTACCATATCTGTCTGGTAATTGCAACTTTTCTGGTTCTTTAAGATATAACTTAAGCTGGAGAACTCATTGCCATGTGACGTTGGGAATTCAGTATTGCCACTGATGAGAAGATGCAAGGCAACCCAGTAAGAGTATGAAGAATGGAAGAGATGTATGCTGGGCAAAGAACCATCTTGTAGTCCACGTATATTACTACCAACTTTCGCATGTACAGATATTGTTAAATAATCCCAGATCAGCCATGTGGCTCTGTCCAGGATGGAATAGATATCATATAGGGTGAAATCCTATAACATGCTCCTGGTAGTAAAACTCACTTACTAATTAGGGCTCATGTTCAGGTATATATGTATAGGGACGTGGCATTAATGTATTTGTTTTGTAAAAAATCAATGGATGTATCAAAAACAAAACAGTCAAAATAAGATTTATCCTACTTCTTCATAAACTTTCATCTTCATCATCATCCCATACCTCTGTCAATCACTGTTCAATCTGCTTTATGTAGTTCTGGCTTTTGTTCGTTTCCTTTCTTTGTCTTTTGTAAAAACCTTTTCACTGTTTAGCTCATTTTACACACTGCAACCTACTGGTCTCTACCACACTTGGTCTTTGCTAAAACCAACAATTTCTTGTTCTAAACAAAAATTCTGGTTCATACTTTGCCCTCTCTCATCTTATCTAGTTCAGTTAATGGCCATCTGGACATCCTTTCACACTTTTTAAAAAGTTTTTGAAAACTTAGGAAAGCTACTTGTTTGGGATACAGGTTGGGGGATTATGGCTGTTGTAAATTTTCTGCGGGCTGTGTTTGACAACACAGGAAATTTAGCTCCCTCTCTGACTTTCTTTCTTCTTCATTCCCATCTAGGAAACAGCAATCTCAAAATCTGGAATACTGTATCCTTCATTGATTTCAAAATCACTTTCTTGTTACTTCCAAAGGTGCATAGTTGTCTCTTAGCTTACCCTTTGCCAGTGATGAAAACAATTTTTGCATTTGAATTCCTATACCAGCCTTCCTTAACCTGGCACTTGCCCAAAATGTCAGATTGTGGGCCCTATTGCAAAACATTGTTACAGTGCTATTTTCCACTGTGGCAACATCCTAGGATTTGCAGTTTAGGGAGAGACATTTAGATTTCGCAGCCAGACAAACCCTAGAATTCCACAGCATGTTGTCATGACAGTTACAGTGGAATATAGTCTAGAACAGTGTAGTGTGATAAGGATCTATAACATCCATCTTCCCCAGACAGCTTGGGGATGGGCCATAGGTCGGCAAAGTGTTAATGCAACTGTGTTTTCCTCTAATGCTAAGATTGTAGGTATGTGCTGATGACCACTTACAATGGGATGTGAGAATTACTCAGTGACAGAGCACCTGTTTTGTACTCAGAAAATCCCAGTATGAATCCCTAGCATCTCCAGGTAGAGATAGGAAAGTCTTCAGCACCACTAACAGTAAGATTAGACAATACTGGCTGTGGGACGAAAGGTCTGATTTGGGACAAGGCAGCTTTTTATGCTCCTTTCTGTTGGTTTATGTTCCCATCTGTTACCTTCATTTATGGCAGCTAGCATTGCATGGAGAATCAACTACTCGTACGCTTCAGTTATGTGGATAGTTGAATTGCCACCAATCAAAAATGATCAAGGAGGTAAAGGCATCATAAAATGTATGGCATACATCAAGGTAGGGCAAAACACTTCCTCAGCCATCAATGTGCCTCCTGCCAGGTCACCAGTGATGCCACAGTTTCTACTGTAATTCCACCTGGGAAACAAAGTGTGCAGGGAGCCTGTGTTTGCAGAGCAATGCTCCCCAGGGAAATAAGGCACATTCACTCCATCTGATATATTTCCCAATGGAATCTCTGAAATTTTTGTGGTGGCTGCACTGAAAATATCAGTAGTAGCCTAGATACAGCAGCAGGCATTCAGCAATGGTGGGTTCCAAGGAGGGCAATATGTGCTCCCCATCTCCAGCAAGTTGATCACCCTGGTGTACTGAGTACTTTCTGTTTGTCTGCTTAGTGTTTGTTCTTAAGGAACCACCAGGTAGTATGTGGTTACTTGTATCTCCACCTGTGGTCACTCACGGTCTAAGTCAGAGGGGATCCCTCTCCCCACAATGATGAAGAGGAATCTTCCCCAGTTCAGTTCATGAATAACCATGATCTCCACAGTGTAAGACTGTGCTATGTACACTACTTTCTTCTTTCCTTGCTATAATCCTTCTTCTTACATCACTTTCTAAAGGCAAATGATTTCTAATGCTACTGTGCAGAAAAGAGATGATCCAAACTTCTTTTTTTAAAAAACAAAAAAGAACTGACCTGGAATTTATATACACTGGAGGGAAAAGAGATAGAAGGAATTGGAGACCTGAAATAAGGCCCCACTTCTACTTTAAAGGAAGTTTGGGCTGAATTGTACAACTCAAAGAAAAGAGATATAGGACCTTTTCTATGACTGAGGGCTGCAAAAGCAGGAATTCATTCAAGCAGTTTACCAACCATTAATGTCATATTTTTTTAGTCTCCTCACAACTCTCCAATGGCTGGGAATTTACTTAGGAGTTACAAGTGCATAATGTAGACTTATATATTTGTGGCTGGTTAGTAATCATGATCTGTATGTATCCACTAGTTTAGGAAACACATAGGGACCATCAGAGTCCCCCAGTCTCAACTTACTGGGCAGCAGCCACCGTGAGCAACAGAGATTTGTTTCACCTTCCCACCCAGCCTTCCCACAAACAGTCTCTAGTGTGAGGAGATTTGAGACCTGGACATGTCTTCTAACTGTCACATTAGAGATTGCTCATGAGAATGAGTGAGAACATCAATTAGCTGCTTCCTGTTCAATGGGGAATAGACTCCTGTCACTTGCAGCACCTGCTGCCCAGTAAGTGAGGATGTTGGAGGTCAGGTTGGGAGACCCTACTTTGCTATGCAACTAAGATGGTTACACAGCTATACAGGTGATACAGAGTGACGGCCAGTAATAACTCCATGGATACTATCATACAACCCACTGACCACATACTTCACTGGGCCCTTAAAGCTATGAAAAGATTAAAACCCTTGAAATTTCTGAAAAGTCATCAGGACCACTGGGCATTCTAGTTAGGAGATTCTGGAAGTTGCCATCCAACAAAAGGCAATGTTTCCAAGGTGCTGGGCTCTTTGTTCTAGTATTTTAAAAAAGTGTTTTATATAGGAGATCTTTTCACTACATAATAAAGTTTGCTTCATAGTGATTGTGTTTGATGGATCTTGCCAGATATACCTATGCAATATTCTAGCTCCTTCACTCACCCTAATAAAGAAAATTATGGTGACTCTAGTACACTAAACCAGTGAAGTAGGAAAGCGGAAGCGGGAACCAACAATTTTAAACAGGCATATTAAAACTACAGCTAGTACTGTTGCTACAAAGTGTGGTTTGGGAAAAATGATGTGATAAATGTTCAAATGAGACTGAACACTGATACATGGAATGTGTTGTTTATGTGAGTGTGATGATTTCAATAACTGACAATCTTGTCACAAGAGCTGTATCTTTCTTATAGATATTGGGGTGCATCTAAATAAAAGTGGAACAGAAGTAGTGGATCTTCTGTAAAATATTATTGCTTTATTTATTCTTGAAAGGCAATGAAATGTTCACAGACCAATTACCTTCATACTATACAATGAACAAAGAATATTAGTTAAGGAGGTCTATGTCTATGCCATGAAGAAATACTGGTTTTCCCTTTAAGGGTCCTTCAAATTCCTGTCTCTTCAGCACTGCAGTTCTGGTGGTATACAAGCTATCTGAGAAAAGGTCACAATAAAATCTACAAACATAACATGGATCAGAGGGGGAACAAGGACTGTACCATATGAGAACATTTAATCAAATGCTGGCTGGGCTGATGTTGATTCATTTAATTATGATTTGAATGAAACAAAACTTTTTCAGGTAGGATCTGTAATCCTTACAATTCATTTCACTCAAAATTCCATATAAGATGAAGCAAAACCAGTAATTTTCAAAAACAACAGCAACAACCAGTGTTTGCTAATTAGTCCTGAATTTGTGTGGAAATGTTTAGGATGTCAAGCTAAGTCTAAACATCAAGTCTAGTTAAAACTAGTTCATAAGTGTTTTTGTATAAACAACAACAGCAAAAAAATCAGGTCTCTGATGTGTTTGTTCAGGAGGTGTTCAAAGTAATTGGTTGATCAGGTCCAAAACCTTACTACAGTGTTCATATTAGTCTCATTAAATAACTCATCTGTTGTGGTGACTCTGTGATCAAACATGTGGATTTGCATACCATAATAGACAAACATTTAAAATATACTATAGATTTCTACATACCCACAACAGATGCAGAATCTCAAGGTATCAGTTTTGCTACAAACATTTAAATAATTTTGCACATAACACATGGCAATATTGTAAACCTAATGGAGAACTTTAATTCTGTAATGGGAAGAGATGATACAGAGAACATAATGAGAAAGAAAGAACACACTAAAGAGATGAAGATGACAGTATGCGCATTTGTCCTCTACTCCTATATATTTGCTTTTAATAATCACATTTTGCACAAGTATGTTTTTCTATCTAGACTTAGGGATTTCTAATCATGGCTTTAAAGTACAACAAAATCATAAAACCATTTTTAGCTTGTGCTGAAAAACAAGCATGCTAGATTGTGTTAGAACCGACAAGGTTCCTGCTGTTGAACAAATAATCTACATTCTGAAAGAGGCTGTGGTTGCAATTTCAAGAATATTTACTCAAAAGCAAATACAATTGAACTTGGTGACGTACTTTTTGAGGAAACATAATTAGAATCCAGTTGTAAGAAGAATTAAAAGTTAGCAGACAAAGGCCCTTTCCACACGGGGTAAAAAAAAACGGCTTAGGGCAATCTCATCCGGAGGTCGTGCACACCGTGGGGTGCGCTAGGGCGGTTTGAAAAGTGGAGGTTCCACACCTCAAACCACCCTAGCGCGGCCGCAAGGGGTGGCGCAGCGCGTTTTTTAAAAACCACATTTCATGTGGTTTTTAAAAACGCGCGCACGCTAACCCGTTGCAGCGTCCCGTTTGAAACTGCAGGGACGCGCGCGTCCCTGCAGAGCTGCCCGGGGGTGGGCTTCCGGCTGGCGCGCTGCCCTGATTGGCGGAGCGCCGCCGGAAGTCGCCGGCCGCCATTTTGGGTGCCACCGAACGCCGCTGAAATTCGCCAGCATGTGGAGCGGCGAACGCTCGCTCCCCGCAGGGACAGAGCAACCCGTTTTCAGGTAAGATCCGTCCCTGCATGCGCTGCCCCGTTTCCCCATCCCCCGTGTGGAAAGGGCCAAAGTTTAGAAACAGATTCTGCCCTCCTCTTGCAGGTATACAGACATTCCGAACAAAATGGAACAAATCTGACAGATGTGAAATGGTATTCCTGCTTCAAGTAAGAACACTGTTTGGATACAAGATGCGTCAGTGTGAAGACTGATCAATGCCAGAGCCTGAGGAACCAAGATGGCTTTTTGGTTAATTTAAACTCTATGATTCTAAGGATTATATAAACTTGTAGGGCCTTCACATCAGTGTATTTAATGTGAACACATCCAGACTTAGTGTTTACCGGACATGGTAGTTTTAAATAGAAACCTGAATCAAAGCAAGGCAAACGTACTCAGTGTCAAGCCAGTGTGTTTTTCTTTCCAGAGCTTGGAAAAGTTACTTGTCGGACTATAACCCCCAGCATTTTCTAATCAGTATAAAAAATGGCCGTGTAGGATTCTAGGAGTTTAATCCTGCCAAAAAGTGACTTTTCCAGACTTGTTCAACTTTAGTTTTGTTGGGGACGGTAAAATAGTAGTTCTAATCACCAAAATGACTACACAGATCAAAGCTAAGTGAAAGTAACAATTTTTAAAACCAAATGTGCCAAATGACCAGTAAACATTTTTAAAAAAAAAACACAAGAAACAAACTGTTTGCAATTCGAACTAACACAACAATTGCTACAAAAATAACTCCAACACGCAGATTTTTATTCCAAGATAAATGTTTGTACTGTATATTCATTTGCAAATTCATTTGAAAGCTTCACTAATGGGTTTGTATGATATCTAGCACACTTCCTCTCTGAATCACTGACTTCTAAGATTGTATGCTTAAGCAAATCATTTTACTGACTGCACAGAATCAGGTCCAGAAACAGCTTGGATGCAGATGAACAGTCTACAAAATCCAACAATCCCAGAAAAAGAACAGAGATAAAATGTAGATAAGTGCAAGATTAGTAGGGAAGAACAGCCAATGGAAGGTGAAGCCAAAGTCAACAGTGAGCAGAGCCAACCAGTTCTGGTTTGTCCTTTTCTTCCCTCCTTATGAGGACACTGCAGTACAAGTTCTTGATATTTAACACTTAAATGAGCTGAAGAATATTGCTTTATATTCGTTCACTGGGTTTCCATGCTATTATACTTAATTATTTTCTGGGGCTAGGGAAAGTGTGCCACCCAGCTGACTGGCTATTGGTAAGGAAACAAGCAGAAATAGTCTGATTGGTGGTAGCCAGGGCCAGAAGTTGGGGATGCAGTTGTGTCCATATTGTTCCAACGGACCAGCCATGGTGCAGAATGGAAATTTTAAAAAAACTAAAACCAGATTCCATAATGGTAAGAATGTTTTTAGTTGACAGTTCTTATACTAACTTTGCTTTATAATTTCTAAAGCATCAGTTATTATGAGAATGTTTCAAGTTAAAAGAGCAACTGTTGGAAAAAAGATGTCCATTAAATGTCCAAGCAGCCTAAAACTTCCATGTCTTTCTCAATTTTCCAAGATATTCCAGGCAAAGCTTCATTTCTGGATTATAAACAGAGGCACTTAAACATGCATAAACACTTTTTTTTTTCAATTTTTCCAGAACAACAAGCAAAGTTATTCATTGTAGCTGCAAGATAGCCTAGATAATAATGTTCCCCAGAGTTTTCTCCCGCCTCTGACCAGTCAGCTAAGGTCCTGTTGGAAAGCTGCAACTGTAGAGCAATGCTGATTCTTCCAGGAATTCACTCTACCTGCAAACTCAGATTGTATCAAGGATTACCAAAACATCCACACTACCTTTTCAGGAATGTGATAACCCATATAGTAGCCAACAGAACAGTAGGGGTGAGGAGGGGATAGGAATAGAGTATAAATATGTTTGGTTTACACTTTTATGCGAACTGATCCGGTTTTGCACTTTTGGATCTATATGCAAAATTTCGCTGTCTTTCAAAATTTTCTCTTTCTAGTAGAATGCTCCAATAAATAAAGATGCATATTTATTGTTGCTATTTACCATCAAGTCAGCTTTGACAAAGTTCATAAAACAAGAGACTTCCAACAGGCCTGGTCACAAAACTCAGGAATATGATTTCCATGTTTGAATCAATTCATCTGTAGTGCAGTTTCCCTCTTATTCTACTGTCCTCCATTTTACCCAGCATTGCTGATTTAGCTGGATCGTACACAATTTCTAGGACAGCAAATTCTGAAGAATAAGAAAGTTCTGCATAACAATTCAAGACTGTACAGAAGAATTCTATAAGGAGGGATGTGGGCACCAAAAAAAGCATATATTTATGAAAATAAGATTTATAATGCAATTAATTAGGAAAAGAGCTTGCAAAAAATGTGGACATTGCTTACAAAAACGCATGCACCAGGAGAAACACACACAAAATGTGTAAACATTTTTTATGCAAAGTTCAAATTAAATCTGAAAATCTTCAGGATGAACTGTATTAAAAGCTGGAAAAAGTAATAACCAGGCAAAATTGAAACTGACAGATTCATATATCTCTGCTATTGTCATATGTTGACTAATAGTGACCTAAGGTGATCCTGTCGCAGGTTTTCTTGGCAAGATTTGTTCAGAGAGGGTTTGCCATTATCTTCTTCTGAGGCTCAGAAAGTGTGGCTTGTCCATGGTCATACAGTGGTTGTCCATGGTCAAATGGGGAGTTGAACTCTGGTTTCCCGGAGTCTTAGTTCACACTAGCTCCCCCATATATCCCTACTGGTGTGAAAAGTACTAGTGAGAAAAAAAGCTGCAGAGCTTTGTCTAGCAGAAACATTAGTTGGTGGGCACATCAAAGCATGGTTTAAGCAGGACTTTATTTATTGCACTTTCAGTTATGCATTTCTTCCTGAAACCAATGCTATCAGGGTTTTTTTGCAGGGCGGGGGGAGAGGCAGGAGGAACTCTAGAATATCAGTTGATTCTGAGTTGTAGCTCAAATCAGTCACTTTTCCAGGCTTTGTTTTTTTATTGAGACTTGTTCAACTTAGCCTCGGTAGAGACAGATAAATAAATCCAGGCTTCTACTCCCTAGCACAACACATGCTTTGCATACAGAAGGCCACAGGCACAGTCCTTGACATAAGGCCATTTTCTCATGGCATCACAGTCCTCCTGTGGGAAGAGGGTGGCAGCACTCTGCGGATTGTGTTCTACACAATGTCATCACAGCCCCACTGCCATCCTGCCCCCATGTGTTGCGATCATAGGATATTCACTTAACGGATTAAATCCCTTAAGTGTCCACAATTGCACAATGCTTGTGTGTGCAGCACGGGGAAAAGCCTGACTGTGCTGTGGAAGGTAGATGTGCGTCTTTCATGCTCCCTTCTGCAGGGAGCCAGTCAGGTGCAGAGGGGAGCTTTCCCGTGACGCTCCCTTTCTGGCAACGGCCCTGCTGGGATTGCAACAGGACAACATGGAAGAGCATCGTCATGCAGAAATGGTGATAGTCTCCACTTAAATGGAACTAAAGTATCAGGGCTGGCAAAAACTTACAGAGTTAAACTGACAGGAAATGTAGACTGAATTGTGAAAATAAATGATTTAGGAATGGTAAACTTTTTTTTATGATACATTCACCATCTGTTCAGTACTTTTGTGTTGAAGTGGATCAACTTGAAAAAATTCCTTTTTGGATTGTGGCTCCCTAAATCATCTCTCACAGCAGAAATTTAGGGAGCTATAGACCAAAAAATAACTTTCTCAAGCTCTGATGTGATATAGGTCCTTTCCTCAAGGGGGGGAAACGGGGCCGCGCACGCAGGGGCGGAGCTTACCCGAGAGCGGGTTGCTCCGTCCCTCTGAAGAGCGCGGATCCGCCGTTCCAAACGGCGCCGAATTTCGGCAGCACTCGGCGGCTCCCGGCAGCGCCCAAAATGGCGGCCGGTGGCTTCCGGCGGTGCTCCGCCAATTAGGACGGCGCGCCAGCCAGAAGCCCGCCCCCGGGCAGATCTGCAGGGGCGCGCTGCCGCGTCCCTGCAGTTCTTGACCGGGGGCTGCTACGGGGCAGCGCGGGTAAGTTTTATAAAAACCACTTTTGGGGGTGGTTTTTATAAAACTCACAGCACCACCCCCGGGTCTGCGCTAGAACAGTTTGAAGTTTAGAACCTCACTTTTCTTAACTGCTCTAGCGCGGACCCCGGTGAAGAAGACCTCCTGGGGAAGTCGCTCTAGCGTGGGCAATATGCCCATGTGGAAATGGCCATAGTCTTTAAAAAGTAACTTTTCGTATGCTGTGATGACTAAACTTTTCTCAAATATCAGAGACAATGGAGACAAGAGAACTTGGAGCCAATGTACTCTAGAGGATACAACACTAATATAGAATATATTTACCTAGATTGAAATCCCATGAGGCTCACCAGGAAATTTTGGGAAACTTACCACAGTTTTCACCTGGCTTACCTCACAGAACTGTTAAGAGTAGAAAGGGAACATCTGCATATGGGAACTTTGGAGGATGCATGGAATACAAGTATGATAATAGACGGGAGTTTGTGTAGGCATGACTGAAATGATTCCCATCATACGTACGTCATTTCTGCACTAAACTGTTATAGCGCTATCATTCCACTTTCAACATCCTATGGAATCCTGGGGTTTCAGTTTCGGGAGGCGCCACGTGGCCCCTCCCTAAACTGCAAACCCCAGGATTCCATAGGATGTTGAAAGTGGAATAATAGTGCTGTAACAGTCTAGTACAGAAATGGCCTTAGATTTTCCTTGGATGCTATGGTTGCCTGCCTCAAGTCACCAGGACTATCAGGAGATCCACTAACATTCACTTGTTAGAAGGTGGAACAAATTTCAAGAGGTTACATTGTTCAAGCAATTGCTCTTCCATTGGTTGCACAAGCATCACAGAGAGGTGTTACATTTTTCAGATGCATGGAGAGTGTGTCAGAAATTACAGGCTGTAGTATGGATAACTATAAGGAGTAATATGGGGAGATACTAATCCTTCTCTCCCTGTCTTTTTCTCTTGAAATGTAGTATCTTCCAGAACTCAGAAAAGTTATTGATTTTCTTGCTGCTGCTGTTGTTGTACGCTGCCAGGATTGCAACAGGACAACACGGGAGATCCTCAGAATGGCCAGTAGTTATACTGGCTGAGGATTCATGGTGCAGTAGTTCAAAAAGTAGTGGTCAGATTCCTCAATCAGAGTCTACGTTGTGTGATTTTATGTATACTTAGCACACATCCGAGGCACCAAGAAACTCTGTTAATGCATTTCGAAGGTGCATAACAGGACACTGGCAAGAGCGTCTTGATGTACATTAGGCTGCACTGATGCATATTGGCACTCCTTAGCTAGAGTCTCAATGCAGAACACAGGCAATATGTATTAGTCCCACTGTGCACCAATCACTTTGCCAGCTCCCCTTCGTAACAGCATAACAGCAGCCTCTTACTGGATGTGGATATGTGGATTTTATGGAACTGCCCAATTCTAATTCCCACAGACCTAAGTCCACTGATGAAAACATAAGACCCCAACAGGAGTCCAGCCACCACTTCCAAGTTCTGGTTTTACCAGCCTTTTTTTTTTTTTTCCTAATCATCAGAAGGGGGGAAAGGCCAGGTAGAAACAGTAGCAAGGAGCTGAAGAGACCATGGAAAGGGGAAGGCTTCACTCCCTTCCTCATGCACACATGCAGAGACGACATTTTAAAATCTCCAGCCATCTCAAGGATGTAACTACAAGAGAGAGGGACAGGCAAAATAAAAGCATTACCCTCCTGAAAGAATTCTGCCCCACATTAAATTTTCTTCCAGTCCTCAAGCTTCTAGCATTGCAGAAAGTGAAACACTGAAAATTCTCCACACTTAAACATTTTGTTATGTTCACATTCCCTTCATCATTTTCCTGTCACTTCTGTTGAGATGCTTAAACTGTATTTCTAAGTGTTCCACTGAAGTTAGTGCGATGCTAGAAAATTTGAGGCATAGAAGATAATTTATTTGGGGGAGCACAGAATTCATATCAGGGGCAGCACCTTCATTTAGCCTCTCCTTCCATAGTTGATGGTACCATCATTTGACTTCCATCTAATTTACCCATAGGAGTATTATGAAGGTGCATGATACAGGAACTGCTCACTACTTTGCATGTTGAAAAGTGCTATAAAATCCTACATCATGATAAAGAACCTGGTATGTAGCACACAAGCACACGTATGGCTGGAGAAAGACAGGGGAGACCAGACCTATAAATCTTCAATATATGGTTTGCAGCAAAGAATGACATCTATTCCCCTTACTGACTCAAGCTTGCATCAGTGCTAGTTAAACCACCATCTTACAGAGTGCATATTTGAAACTCAAATTTAAGTATTTTATTTTTATATACATTTCAATCTTTTTTCACCTGGAAAGAAAAGATCTAAATACAGACAGATTGTAAATGTTGTAAGTGTATAGCTTCCAACAATACTTCAGCTGAATAAATGCTTTGTACAGAATTCTGTCTTCTTAAATGGAGTTTACAGCTACACTGATAAAATGAATTCCTCATTTCCCTTGTTTTTTTTTAAACCAATAACAAGCAGAGAGACAATTACAAGTTAATATTAATAAGCAGCTCAAATAACACAGGTTAAACTATGTACAATACAAACCATTCATACAAATGAAGACTAGGATATTGAATTTGTTACAATATTGTGTAATAAAGATAAGACAGACACTTACAACTTACATGTTGCCTATCAGGTATTTTTTTTTCTCTTTCTTACATGGTGATTGAAGGGCATCTCAGTTGATCTTGGTTGATTCCACATGTTTGCTGTGATGATGCCCCACTAGAAAAGCAGAAGGTCTGTTCACGTGTAAATTCCAAATGTTTGCTCATCTTTATTAGTTCACAGGCTTCCTCAGCAGAAAAAAAGGACCACCTTACACAACCTCGAATGTGCCCACTGTCTGCTGGAGAAAAGTCACAATACTTTGTTGTGTTCATAGAAAGAGAAATACTGAACTCTAGACACACAATTCCCCCCGCCCCCATTTTAACAAGCATTTACTCCTACACAGTATTATTTACCAGTACAGCTACTCCAAATGATAGAATGCATGAGTGGGGATTATTGATTATCATGTATGTGAGACTTAAAAAGGAGATTTCCATAACAGTCTGTGTTAAGAAACCATTCTCTGTCTAGTTAATCCTTTTTGCTTGATGATAGGTTATCCTGAAACATTATACATCAGACAATGAAAGCCCTCTTAACAGGAATCTCAATAGATGCAAGCTGCAAAGAGGGGGAAGGAGATAGAGAGAAACTGTGTGCGGCATTATTTAAAATCCATAGTGATTTACAACTGGACTGAGATACATGGAGCTGACTGGGCAGAAATGACATTAAATTGGTTTCCATTAACATATTTGCAGCCAGTTGACATCAGCAGCAGAGTGTAGACACATTCCAGGCAATAGATGTGGCCTTCTTCTTTGAGGTAACAGCCCTGTCGTGTGACCTCTTTAATTTTTTTAATTATTATTATTATTATTTATTATTTATTTATTTATTCCTCAGGGTCCAGTCTCAGACGCACAGTCCGCTTCAACCTGAGGGAAAGTAAGGTGTGTCACTGTGATAGTTGTAATCAGGACACACCTTTTGTACTAGTTTATAATCTGTACTATAAAAGGAAATGTAAATACAGATTACTTTAAAGGGCTTGGAGCAAAGCCATGAGACGTGACTTTGGGTCTGCTCCTGGTAACATGTTTTTGAAGGGTCGTAGTTGCAAAGCGTGTTCTTGGTGGCTTTGTCTACCTTCTCGTATTCAATGCGGCAGTTGAAGGACTTGGAATCTTTGGCATCAATCACTGTTTGTTGTGCCAAGTCAAACTCCACTATTTTGGTCGGGGGGACCAAGCTCACTGATACATTCCCTTGGCCAGTTGAATTATGCCTGAAGTAAACACTGAACGTCCCATTGCCATGGTCAACTATTTTCCCAGTTATCAAGAGGTTTAGTTTGACTGTCTTGATGTTAGAATGAAAATCACCCCAGCCAAACATTTTCTTAAACTTCCCAGTCTTGACGATCGGTCTTCTCTTTGCTCTGGGCCGAGGCTCTTGAAGGTCCGTGGAGTTCCTCAACCAGTCCCAGAGATCTTGTTCAGAATACGTTTCTGGGGCATCGTATCTCAGGCTCAAATCCGTATCATTCTCTTTGCCACGAAAAGTCTGTGATAGCAGCCGGCTGATAGATAAGTCTTTGCTGCTTTCTGTCCATATGTGCTTTAGTGTGGATTTGGAACTGCCTGTTTTTAGAATTTCTGATTTTCCACCACTGGTTAAATTTGCACATGTAACCTGCAAGAAGATAAAGAAAAAGACAAGTTTAGAAATGGATGTGCATGAACACCCATTCCATTATTTTTCAAACAGATTGTAGCTTCCAGTGAATTTTAAAGCATTTTGTCAATATACAAAACATTGTGCTACGAAATAAAAATGATGCAAACAACAAAAAGGAATTCCCTTCCAAAAGTACTGTTATGCACTTGTCTTCTTTTACATAGGACACATTCACACATTTTGCTGATCTTTGAAATCAGTTCCAGCTTGACACTACACAGAAAAGAAAATGCCCTCTTTTCTCTTCATGAAGGTTTCTCCTGTTTTAAAGATTTTATTGAAACCATTTTTTCTTTCATCAAGGTTTTCCAAGACTACCTTTACCTCAGGTTACCTGGCTCCTTGCCCCTACTACATCTCTTTCCATCTTCATGCTCTCTCAACCAGAGCTGATAGATCTAGTTCAGACAAAACAGGAGGAATGAATCATGGCGACCCACGTGTGTTTCCCCTTCTTTCTCTTCCTTCATATGTGAGAAGGAGGAAGGAACTGACAAAATCATTCCTACGCTTACAAAAAAAAAAAAAACCTTATGAAATTCATGCCCTAAGTCAACAGGCAACTTGAAGGCACATACTCACAAGGAATAAAGACTTCCTTCCATTTAAAAAAAGCTTTAAAACACATTTGCAAGGACAGCAAGGATCTAGGTGTCTCCTGGAGCCCATACACTCATCCCACTGAATTGAGTGGAACTTATTTTTCAGCAGACATGTATGGCTATAGCCAAAAACCAATGATACAGATTGGGTGCTCTTTTCCAAGGATGTAGGGTATCAGTTTGGTCAAAACAAGCACTCTGATTTATCATCCCTCCCCTCATTTGGCTTACTGGTTAAGAATGGAAAAATAATATCTCCAGTTTGGAATTTCCTCAAGAAAAGATCCACTTTGCAACTCCTGAGACTGACAACAAGATGAAGTGCATCTTGTCTTGGAAATCAAACTGCATTTTAACAAAGAAAAAAATGTGCACAACCAAAAAAAAATGTATGCAGTTGTAACCCAATACCTATATATGCTTTGGTCCATGGGAGAAAGGCATATAAAATGTGGACATCAGAAAAAGAGGTATTTAAATCTGCATATTTTTTGAAGGATTGGAGAGAGAGTATGGATGAAATCTCATGGAGAAAAGCCTGGTGGGAGGGGAGGAAAAATCTCATAGCCCAATACCAACCTGGGAGACGAAAATGCTACTGAATTTTTGAGAAACACAAGGAAAATGGAACTGACAGATTTTCACATCCCTACTGGTTCACAGAGCCTCTTCCTTTCTTTGAGAAAAATCATTTCAAAGAGCCCTGTTTTCTGAAAATGCCAAGGCCTTTGTAAGCAAACAGGGAGATCTTTTCCTCCACTGGCAATCACTCAACTTATTTGCTGGCTGCTTCACTGAGAACTGCTTCAGATCAGATCTCTCTTTCCCAAAGGGATGCAATATGGACTGTCTGAAAACCTGGAATCTTTTCAGGATGATTAAAGCACACACGCATACAGAGCCTAACAACTGTTCCTAACTAAATATCCTTCCAGCTGCTGGAGGGAACAGGATGATGGAGAGAGACAAATATGGGTATGTTTGCCCCTGGGATGATTTAGCCAATTTTCCCTTCTTTTGAAATTGCGAGGAAGATAAATACCACCTAGCATTTGATAGCTGGTTTGTATCTGTGTCTGAGATCAGCACAGTGAGTGACGAGCGAGGCTGTAATGAAATGCACTGATGGTGCACCAGTTAATGAAGCAGCAATGAAGATGTCACAGTGAGAGGAGGAAAGACTTAGAATATAATTCTTAAGCAGCATATTGGGAACAGAAGCAAATTGGGGCGGGGGGAAGGTGGCTTTAAAAGTGAAGTGTGCCAGTCTTGCATGAGTCTGTCAGCAGAATATGCAGCTGGGCAGTTAAATAGCCAGTCTCCATGTCCCTGCAGCTGCAGAAAGAACAGAAAGGTCCAGTAGCCATTTCAGGGTGTTCTGTTGCCCTTCAAAAATATACGTCATGTCTCAGTTTCATGTTATTGCTCAGCCATCTATTTGAATGTGTTGCATACCTCATGATTAAACAACTTCTGTCTGTTATAGGATGGAAGGCCAAACAGCAAATTTTAAAAGGGAACAATGACATATTTATGAAATCAAGCCCCCAGTTACAGAATTAAGATTTTGGGGGAAGGGTCTTGCTTGAATTACACTTGTGGGCAATGCAAGCTCCCTACTACAAACAACAGCACTGGAACAATTTCCACAAATGTTTTATCTCAGTACTTTAACATGAGGCTCGCTTGAAAAAAAAACATATCTCCCTATATGAACCTGCTAGAGCCCTAAGATCCACAAGGGAAGGTTTTCTTTCAGGCCATTTCCACACTAGCCTGTTGTAGCACAATGATTCCACTTTCAACATCCTCTGGAATCCTGGGGTTTCGGGAGGCCAGCCCCTCCCGAAACCGTAAACCCCAGGATTCCAGAGGATGGTGAAAGTGGAATCATCGCGCTATGAGAGGCTAGTGAGGAAATGGCCTCAGTTCTGCCACGATCCCAGGCTTGCCTGGTAAGGACACAGGAGAGAGCCTTCTCAGTGGCTGCTCCCACCCTGTGCAATGCTCTTCTGCGGGAGGGTAGGCTGGCCCCCCTTCCTGCTTTCCTTTCATAGGCTGGCAAAGACATTTCTCTTTAAGCAGCCTTTCAATGGGTGAGCTAGAGACCTTTTTACTTATGTATTAGGTTTTTTTAAAAAAGCTACTGTTAGTTTTATAATTTTATATGTCTTTTAATATTTCAATTGGTTTTATGCTTTTAATGTTTTTAAACCTTTTAACCTTGGGTCCCATCTTGGGAGAAAAGGCAGCATACAAATTGTGTGTGTGTGTGTGTGTGTGTGTGTGTGTGTGTGTGTGTCATTTGCACAGCACGTATGTTCCCTAGCCTTTGTCCTGACATTATTTCTCCTTTAATGATCTGGGTGTCCCCACAACCACCCCTTGAGATCTCTTTTGTGACCTCCATGCACTAATCTAGTAGTATTATAACTCTTACCGATGGGAGGGATAATTATTTCCCACTGTGCATGTACACAGCTGAACAGCTCTGAACAACCACACCATATTTATCCCACAACCCTGCATTCCTGCAGAGCTGTGCGTGCATGCACCACACTTTAGGGGTGGGGGGACATCATTTCCCACATTTTCTGATCCTGCAGCACCATACTTTGGTTTGTGATATGCTCTTGGGCTGTAAACACAAATGTTAAAGTATATGTGGCCAATTAGAGTTCTCTCACAATTACACTATGAATTGCTATGTAGCACTTGATTGTGTTATACAGAGAGCACTGTGCTGTTTTCATTACAGCTCACAAAAAGCAGAAATTCTATGGGAGCAGGAGCCACACTTCTGCTTTGTGGCCTAGATGAGGCATGCCAGAATAGAAAGGCAGCAGACTGAAAGGTATAACTCATCAAGTACTTTCCTTAAACCTCTTACAGATATTGTGCAGTTCCTTTTAAAAAAAAACACAGGAGTGTCCTCAACATTTTAAAGTCTTTTGTCAGAATGGCACTGTAATTTGCTTACAATAACACAGCAGACTGAGCTTGCCTTCTTTTCCTCTTCTAGGATTCAGTAGGCACTCAGCACACAATGCACCACTACAACTATACAAACATACATACATACACACACACATAGGATCAAGGTGCCTGGCAATTCTGAAAATGTTGCCAGAGATAACTGCTGCAAGTAAGATGATCTGGTAACTCTCTGTCTCTCACTTGGTGACCCGTGTTCCATCAATAATGAAAAATCACTGTTCAATAGTTTGTTATTTGGAGCAGCATTTTGACTGAGCGTAATTTGCCCAAGGGCATATTAAGAAGACAGAGTATGTTTTCATGATTAGGGAATTGATCTGTCTGTCTAGTTTTGTACAGCTTGAAGAGAACACTCCCGTCTTGACGTCGCATCCCTTTAAAGGCTGGAGACATTTTCCCAGTGACAACTGACTTCATTAGGTGTGTGGATTCCCCTCCCCCATGAGCATTAGCCTGTTCCCCCACCCCACTGCTGGAGAGTCCCAAGCGAAAAGTAACTTACCTCAAAGCCCACTGGAGGCTTTACTTCAAAGATACCCTTCATGTATATGAACCATTGACTGCTCAAATTTCAAATGTTAAAGATCAGATGAGTTTGAAAAAATCCAGAACGAAAGTAAAGATGTCTTTCCTGAAGTCTTTCTATTTTACTTAGTGGTGTAGTGGAACCAGTGATTGTGGGGACAGAGCCCTCCCAGTGGTTCTCAAGCTGTGGGTCCCCAGATGTTTTTGGACTTCAGCTCCCAGAAGCCCTGAGCATTGACCATAGTGGCTGGGGCTTCTGGGAGCTGAAGTCCAAAAACATCTGGGGACCCACAGGTTGAGAACCACTGCCTCAGGCCTTTTAACCAAAATCCTAGATCAAGGAGGCAACTTCACCGATCTGTACTTCTTCATCTCCACTTCTCCATATGTCTTTTATTGAATGATGTCCAATAAGCTGGGCAGCCAAGCTGCAGGAGGGTCCACCACTGCTGTTGCTGCTTATTTGCGGGGAGCAAAGGTAGTTGAGAAGCAATTCAAGCATGGATGAACTGGCTCGTCTTGGCTCAGAGCAGAAAGAAAATGAGAGTGTGTTCACAGAAAGAGTGTACCCTCCTATCCCTTTGTCATAGAGTTAAATTCAATTGAATTGCCTCCCTGCTCTCTCCCCTCCACATCAGTAAGCAGCAGCCCTTCCCAGGGCTGGACAGATATGGGGGAGAAATTTGGACACTGGTACCTGGAATGACATTATGTCATCTGCCCTCCTCTACAGCAGGCCTTGTTCTCTGCTCTTAACTGCAGTCCCAATAATGAGGATATGGGGAGAGAATGGGTTTTTCCACAAACAAAATATTGGCCCTTTCTACACCTTACCTTCTTCCAGCGCTGGGGTGCGGGGATTGCGCGAGCAGCCTCTGGCGAGAGGCTCTCGCATCCAGGGTCCTTCGGCTCCACATGAGCTGCCTGCTTGCACAAGAGCCCCGCCTCTTCCTTCCGCAGCACAGCCTGAGAGTTTCCCAGGCTGTGCTGGGGCAGGAAGCGCGACCAGCGTGGCTCCGGAGGCTCCGCACACCAGGAAAGTGCACGCGGGGCCAAGGAGCAATGCGCGATCGCGCACCATTTTCGGCTTCTAACTGAAAATGGAAAGGTGCATGATCGGCACCTGCCAGCCCCTGGAGTGTTGCGCGATTGTGAGTGCGTCGTGCAGATCGCTCCTCACAATCGCACGATGCTCCAGGAGCCCTTTCGCATGGCAAATGCTGTGCAGAAAGGACCATTGTGAAGTATCCTAGATGCAAGGCAAAACATCCAGTGACAGCTTGGTCTTGAGTGGGCAATTAACTCCCATTGGCATTAGAAAAGACCTAACCCTGACGGAGATGAAAACAGCTGAAACCATTTTGCTAAAATAGATCAACCCAGGCTGACATCCTGTTGGTCTCTTGTGGACACACACATTTCCCTAGGGAAGAAATCTGACACTTTTGTCCAATGGAGAATGACTGAATTCAGTTCCAGGTGGCAGAAGCAGAGCTGTGCCTGCCATGTCATTGGGTATGGATATGCATGGTGCACGAATATGCACTGCACACTAATGCATGCTACACATGGTGCATTGCAAATAGATGCACTTTGCACCTGCTCATAGGCAGATGCATTTGGCATTGCAGTTCACTGGATGACATTGCATAACTCTGTAAACATTACACTCCATCTCCTCTTAGGCCACAGTTACCTCCATTTTTTGGACACTTCTTGCATTGTGGCTATAAGTTCAGCCATGATGAACACCTACATTGCAAAATGTACAACCTCATCACTGACATTTGACCCATACATTGAGAACACAAATTTTAGAAATCAAGCCATGGTTCAGAAACAAAAAATACTATAGGAGTACTTCTTGCCATCACAGGCAGTGGAACTTTTGTCTTCTTCTAATGCAACACAACCACCACTCACTGCCCTCTAGATGTTTTGATATCCAGGTCCCATTATCCTTGTCCATTGAACACGCTGACTGGGGCATCAAAATGCAGAAAGGTCTTTCAGTAGAACAGAACTGTATTTGCTTGAATAATGACACAGGATATCATAGGAACATAACATAGGAAGGATGATGTGAATTTGCTGGCATGCTAAATGAATTCTGATCTTCTCGTCATTCTTTACTGCAGATGATGCTGGAGTCATTCTTACCTCTGGAGCTCTGTTGCTAAGGAGCACATTTAAACAACTATGCATCAAACTACCCCTTTTTATTAATTTAACAATTCTGAATGAATTCCAGTGCTAGCTAGAGTTCACCCCAAGAGTCCAGAAAGAGTTCAAAACTGAAACTATTGATGTTGGAATTAAAATAGACTGGCTGGCAGCCTACATTGCAGTTATGGATTTGTAACCTAGAGTTACAGATTTGTAACTGCTCTCTATTTAGCTATGTTTCATATCCATGATGGTGGCACTAGTGCCCTGATCACAAATGCCACCACACACACACACACACACACACACACACACACACGCAGACTGCCTGAGCAGCCAGCAGTCACATTGAGCAATGGAGTCTGTTCTGATGACGATCAGGGCTCAGCAGAAGACCTTTCCAGGTGTTCCTCTCCCACCAGCAAGCTGCTGTGCAACAAGGATTTATAAGGGGACCCCTCTTTCTGATTGCCACACTGGAGATCACCAGTGGGTGGGAGCTGGAAACATCATACTCTGACATCTCAATTGACAATGGAACAGACCTCTCCATTGCTCGATGCAGCTGCTGGCTATTAAAGTAGGTTTGAGGAGTCAAGGAGAGTCAGAAAATAAGACATAGGCCCTTTCCGCAACAGGCTATTAAAACAGTGCAAAGCGACCTCCGACGGAGGTCTTCTGCACTGTAGAGTGGACTGGGGCAGACTACTTTTTGCAGTTCCGCACCTCAATCCGCTCTGGAGCAACCGGAACTGGTCATACAGCGTGTTTTTTAAAAACTTCTTTTTAGAGGTTTTTAAAAAGCACGGAGCGCGTGACTCCGTGTTGCTCCATCGCCACACTCCGGTGCAGATTTGCAGGTGCGCACTAGTGTGTGCCTGCAGATCTGCTGCAGGCGGGTTTTAGGCTGGCGAGCTTCTCCAGTTGGTGGAGAGCCTCCACCAACTGGAAGCCACCATTTTGGATGCCGGAGCAGTGCGGAGCGATGAGCTCGCACTGCTCCTCATCCCGACGGACTCAACCGGACGCCAAAGAAATCCGGTGAGTCCCGTTTTGCGCGGTTCCTTTCCCACATGCTGAAAGGGCCATAGTTACACAATTGTAATTATGTCTATAATGCAGGATCTTTGGGATAAAATCATCCTTTTTAGTAAAAGTCAAGAAATTAGATATCTAACATAACATAACCAACACACACAGTTTCAGAAAGGCCAGTGGATCTCTCATTGAGAGGGCAGTAAATCAACTCTGGATTTCATGACTGCTCTTCTTGCAGTTGTTCTTAGTTGAATAGGAGCTCTGAGAGTGCTTGACCCTAGTGGCTTCACCAGTCCTACAGCAGCAGATCCACTGGCCACCCTTGTATGTAATTCAGTTACAGGATTCATGGCCAAGTGATGTGATGACTGCTCAGGGCTAGTAGTTCACACACATTTGGAAAAGAGTTAGAAAAACCCATGGAAGAAACATATAATAATAGCAAACTCATTTTCAGAAAGCAAGTGCTTATATAGAGGGGGGGAAACAGTAGTATCATTGCACACACAAGACAATGGAATCAATGCAATGTTTGCAGAATTACAGGAAAGGTTTGGGAAGGAAAACCCTTATGGGGGGTACCATCCACTCCTCCCCAAAATTCAGGCCAAAGACGCTGCTCAGTGGCAACAGAACTCTATGGAGTATATGTTCCATAGAGAAGAGGACAATCAGGGCGGGAGTAGAATGAAGTATCCTGGCAGAAGGCATAGCAGGCAAAAATTGGAGCCATTTTCCACTGCAACATTTTGTTGCAGGTTCCACTTGCTGACATTTTGTAACCAAGACAAGTGAAATGACATTTCCACATTCAGATGTTGTGCCTACGCGATATTTCTCTATCAGTTGTTCTGCTGGACAAAGACAACTGTTTTTATACTGAGCTTAAAGCCCTAGTTAGAAATAGAATACTGGTTTAGATGGGGTCATTTGGATCCATCCAGCAATGCAACTATTCCCTCCAAATACAGCTTGCGCTCTGTGTTGCGGTTCTGGGAAAAGCTTGTTTTTATTTCTTCTTTTCTGCTAGCTTGCTATCATACTATGACAGATAATATAGTTATATTATGTCTGATATGTCAAACAGCTCACTTTCCTTTCAATTTGGAACACATTATACTGTTAGGTCCCGCAGATGATGTGATCAAAATACCAAATGAGTTACAAGAGGGAGAGTAGATTCTCCGATAGCACTTCTTTGCAACATTTTGGTTTAGAAATCTGGGAACTGCTAAGTCAGAATGTGTCTAATAGCAGCAATGCAAGTGAATTTATAAAGATTTGGAAGAGGATTGAAATGTTAACTGTATGAAATATCCTATTAACTCTTGCCCTCTGTTTTACATTTTTAGAAAGAATTTAAACTAAACTCCTGAAACCCAGTGCCAATGTCGTCAGTACTGATTTTTCCCCCTTCTCCTCCTCCTCCTCCTCCTTCTACTTCACATTGGTGGATTATTATGACTTTTGAAAAATTCACAGCAGTTTCCATTCTGCAGAGGATTAAAGTTTCCTAGAATAAATTAGAGTGGGTTAAAAATGTCTAACAGAGTTTTAAGGCCTCTGCATAATATGGGCATCACAGAGTTTCTCTTCACTTTGAAATGAAACTCTAGCTAGGTAAATAACTTTTGTCAAGGAGCTGGTGCTCCGATTCTACACTTCTATAAGCCTTCTTTTATTAATATTGCCTTTGCCATTTCCCGTGTATGCACAGAAAAGAATATTAAATAATTTTTTGAATTTGCCTGAAAGGCCACTGAGCAACATTTTAATCAAAATCTCCACCATGCTCCACTTTACATATGCCACTTGTTAAAGACGATGCCCTTTTTCATATGACAGTCAAACCAAACACTCAGCAGAAACCTATGAAATGATATCATCCCAACCCCGAATAGAGATTCTGCTTAATGTAAGAGACAACACTATTCTCTTTAAAATACAGTCATATTAACATTTCGGTGATTATGAGAAATGGGCCTTATGTTAGATAGCTCTAAGGCAACAGTAATAATAGTAGCAGCTAGTGACTCCAATGTCACAGGGTGATGACTGCACCATGGGTTTTAGACTGAACTAAACCAATTCCAGAGAGAGGGCTCAACACCTTGGAAAGTTTCTCTAAAGTTTGGACTAAAACCCAGACCAGATTTATGGATCTCATTGAAAGAAGCACCACCAGCCACCACTACATTAAGATCTAAACCAAAAATATGAAATCACAGAATCATAGAGGCAGAATACACCACAAGGCCATCCAATCCAACCCTCTGCCATGCAGAAAAACACCATTAAAGCAGACAGCTATCCAGCCTTTGTTTAAATACCACCAAAGAAGGAGACTTCTTCCTCATCAATTGTTGAATGGTAAGTGAATGCACAGATAAATCTAATGGATTTAGTGAGTCAACTCTAGTCAAGGTTAAAGAAGGATTTAGGGCTTTGAGACTTGAATTCCAAGACATATGCTTCACAAATTAACAAACTCCCTTCACGGAATGTGATCACCATTTTCAGAGAGGCAGACCTCGAAACCACTAGACCTGAATACCTGTATCTGTGTGTGAAAAGGCCACAAGAATCCAAGGTAGATTTTCCTCTTGATGCAGTAAAACTATAACACAAACCTCATAGTACAGAACAGAGCGCTGTACAATGTCAAAATATTACTTTGAAAGAGATAAGAGTTGCTTCAGGGATAATAGCATCTTTGTTCTTGCATTACAACTTTGATGTTCTTTTTTTGCCCCTTTCTCTCTCTCTCTCTTCTCCTCTTACCTTTCTCATAAGATAGCCTGGAATCTAAGGACGGTGAGCAAAGAGATGAAGAAGCATATCAGGCATGAAACAGAGAGTCTCATCATGTAATCACAAGGCATGTCTTAAGATGCTGTACCTTTTTAGAGTAGATTATCCTTAAATGGTTCAGAAAAATTTCCCCATATGTTATCCTGCAACAGAAACCTAAAGAGAGTGCTTGGGAATTCTGAACAACACAGCTGAAGTCTGTGGATTCTGCTGCATATATAGTAAGTATATGGAGCTCTGTCTGATGAGCAAATGGCATTTCCAGCCCTTGGGATAGAGATTAACACAGCTTGCATGAAATTCTATAGGGCCATTAGAACGTTCAAAAAATTTAGACAAGGCATACATGGCTAATACTTAGGATTATATATTCTTCATTGTGTGTAGGTGAGAAATCCAAATTCTGGTGCAGAAAAAAAAAGCCCCAATATTAACGTTTACAATAAATCAGCAAATATCAGTCTGTTCATTTTGGGGATATAATCTTTGCTGGTTTAGCTTTTGTTTATGAATTAATTCGCTACAGCTATATCCTATCATTCTGCCAGAGCATGCGGAGTGGCTTACAGATTTAAACAATAACTAGGGAAGGTAACTCCCCTGGGCTTGGGGAACTTTTCCCATCACATTGGATTGCTGGGAGATGCAACATCTCTCTGAAATGAAATTAGATCATGGTTTTGGCTAATCCTGGGGACATCTGAACAAATCTCTGAACAAATCTTCTAAAGAAAATCCCATGATAGGTTTGCCTTGGGATTGCCAAAAGTCAGAAATGACTGGAAGGCACACAACCACCATAGAAGTTTTGGGGATGTCCTGGGGGCTTTGGGGGACTGCAGGAAAAAGAGTAAGGCCACATGTAACCCACGGGCAATACTTCCTGCACCTTTAGCTTACAAAGATGAATGATACAAAATAAAAGAAGACTGTGATAGGATGAGAAAAATAAGCATATTCAAGTTCCAGCTCTTTCTCACTTTTTTATAATAAGATGGAATGATCACTGCAGAACAGAATTTTGTAAGGGAAGGAGCCTGCCAATAATCTCAATACATCCAATGCAATTTAGGTTTTAAAAGGAGTGACAAGGAAAAAAAAATCAAGGTACAAAAAGATGGCCAAGATCATTTGTTTCAATCTAAAAAGAAGGAAAGGTTTTTTTAAAACAAAAAAAGATGTTACAGCACCTTTAAGACTTAACCAACTTATTTTAGCTTGAGCTTTCATGAAGTTTACAGATTTTATGGGAAGCAGACTGTACGCCACGAAAGCTTAGGCCAGTTAGTCTTTAAGATGCCACAGGATTCATTTCCCCATCTTTCCTTCCCTCTTTTATTTTTATAGTTATAATAAAAATTCATTTCTATGTATCACTCTATGGGCCTTTCTGCACAACATTGTTACAGTGCTATTATTCCAGTTTCAACATCCTACAAAAGCCTGTGGTTTGCAGTTTAGAGAGGGGCCTTTGGAATTCTCAGCCAGAGAGCTCTTTGGCTTCAGTAAACTACAAACCCCAAAATTCCACAGGATGATGAAAGTGGAATAATAGCACTACTATAACAATATAGTGCGGAAAGGCCCTAAGAATGGTTCCAGGCATATCCCATTTATTAAGTAAAGAAAGATTTTTATGCAATAGTTGTGGACAGTAAACTGCAATTTCACAGTAGCTTTGTATTGATGCCATTCACATAATGTGATCAATCCAATTGCTCCCTGCTTTAGGGATCAATCCAATTCCTCCCTGCTTACAGGGAAAATACAGTTTGGAGCAGGGGGGACATTGCAATCATAGAGTTGGAAGACACCCCAGGGACCATCGAGTCCAACCTCCTGCTATGCAAGAACACCCATCAAAGCATTCCCAACAGATGGCCATCCAGCCTCTGCTTAAAAACCTCCAAAGAATGCAATGATACTGGTATGTGTCAATGGTGCACAGCTAACATGCTGATATAGCTAACATGCTGAAACCACGTGGAAGTCCTGGAATCATTGCTTTTGAGCAACAACTTCCAGGAGTCCTGAAGCAACACAGTTACTGGTCATGCTGCTAGGAGATTCTATGTAGTCCAAAAATAATGATTCCAGGCTTTGATCATATGGGCCCCTACAGCCAGGGATTATGTGCTGTGCTCACTCCCTTCCTGATTTGGTCATTTTGATTTTGATTATTTCAATTATTCCAGTGCAGCCACTGCAGCAACTACAATTGTAATAACTACATTCTTCCTCCTCATCTTCTTCTTCCTCCTCCTCCTCAACTGTATTTATTTCCTGCATTTCTCCCAGAATATTAGTATCCGTATTCTGGGAGAAATGTAGAAAACTGTTGTTGTTATTGTTATCATCATTATTATTATTTGTATTTATTTCCTTCATTCCTTCCAGAATTGGGACTCAAGGTGGCTTACAGTTCAAAATGGCAATACAGTGAAAAATATATAAAAAGTGAACATCAAAATAGAATTAAACTAGGCACAGTACTAAAATACTTCAGATCTCTAGGTGAAAGAATGAAATGCAATTTAAAAAGTTAAAAAGCTATTAAAAACCATACAGTTTAAAACAATACAGCATCCTTAGCCCATTATTTAAAAATTGTCTTTATTAAAAACCTATCAAAATAAAAAGGGTTTTGCTTGCTGAAGGAAGAACAGCAGAGAGGGAACCATTCTGGCCTTCCAGGGAAGGTCTTTCCAGAGTCTAGGCTAGGTCTTTCCAAACAGTGTGCCACGACACATTAGTGTGTTGCCTGAAGTGTATAGATGTGTCGCCTACAATCTTGGAAATCTATGTTATTATTTATAAATCATATACTTTTAAAAATATATGAAAGGTTTTCACAAGTTATGTTGTGTCCCCATAGATTTTGTTATTACAATGTATATATGTGTCTGTACCTCTTATAAGGGGTTAGTTTAACCTCCAGTTTGCTAATAAAACTGAATTACTGTGTCACAAAATGATATATGTCTAAAAAGTGTGTCACCAACATGAAAAGTTTGGAAAGCTCTGGTCTAGGGGCTCCTCTTTTTCCTCCAGCCATTCCTCCTCCTATGTGATCTTCACCACCAGGCTGAGAAAAGTCACACAGGGAGGGTCACACAAGGAATTTCATACAGGGAAGGTCACGCAGGAAATTTCAAGATTTAGTGGGGACTTCTATTTGGATGCCCCAGGTCTCGATCCAGAGCTCTAACCACTACATAACACCGTACAATATCCTCCATGCTTATGCACTGCCCAACTCCAGTGTACACACTCCTGTTTATATCCAACAGAAGATGTCATGCCAGCTACGTGGTGGTTGCTTTTACACAACATGCTATATCCTTTTTACCGCAGCACCGCACCTAATTAACAGTGAGAATTAATACTCATCAGAATTAATCAAATTCAGTATGAAAGTGCTCGGCTCAGGAGAGCTCTGGTTCAATTGCTAGTGCCATCAGTGAGATCATTAATTTAAACTAGATGAACAGAAGGGCCTTGGGGCATTGACACAGGAGTTGAAGGAGGCTGTTCAAATATCCAGATCCATTTTGGGCTGCATGCAGAGTTGTCAAGTTTCATCTATGAGAGTGTATGAATACTGACGGCAGTTTTATGACTACAAACCCCCACCTCGTTGGAAATGTTAAGCAGCACAACTGCATCTCAGGGCCTGGGTGGTTCCACACAGCAATGTGGGGCTGTCCAGAGACATGACTATAGGAATCTGTAGAAAACACCACATCCCTGTAAGCCCCCCACACACACCAAAAAAAATCTCTACCCACTAATGTACGTAACTGACATCATGGGCCTTTTCCGCACTAGACTGTTATAGCGCTATGATTCCACTTTCAACATCCTGTGGAATCCTGGGGTTTGCAGTTTTGGGAGGGGCCACCTGGCCCCTCCCGAAACTACAAACCCCAGGATTCCATAGGATGTTGAAAGTGGAAACATAGCTCTATAACAGTCTAGTACGGAAATGGCCATGCTTTCACAAGAGAAACACCAGAAGATGCAAGACACAGATAAAGATGGAAGAACTGAGAACTTGACCCATCATTGTGAATTGCTAACAACTCCCTGAACAGTTTCTGTTGGTACAGTCTGCTTGCAAGTAGCAGTTCAGCATTGCTGAAAAGTAACTGGGCGAAAGGATGTGAGGGCTTTACTACCATAAGCCATGGTTCTTCCACTTGTTGGAGTCTCTGGGAAACTAATGAGGGCACCATTACAAAATGGCTGCTATAGGAAGTATGCTTACTCAGAAAATGGCTGCTGTATGGGCCTGCCCAGTCAAAAAGGACAAGTAACTTCCGCAGCAAGCTTAAGGTAAGGCACAGGGTGAATCTAAACCCCAAATATCAAACCATCAATTTGGTCCAGTAAAGCAGAACAAAATACCCATTTCACCACCCTAAATGCAGCAGATCCCTTCCAAACCTAGAAGCTACGCAGGGTCAGGTCTGGTTAGTCCTTGGAGGGGGGACCACCTAGGAATACCAGGTGCTGTAGGCTATATTTCAGAGGAAGACAATGGCAGGCCATCTCTGAGTATTCCTTGCCTAAGAAAGATGTAGACATACATGGGATTACCATAAATCAATAGGCAACTTGAAGACATACAGAGAGAAACAGACTGCTGAATTCTGAGAATACTTCCTGCAAGAGGATACAGAAGAAAAAATTACTTCTGCAACCCTGATGAAACACAGGCAAAATTACCCTCCAAAGCAAGAAAAGAGGTACAGTTAACATCCATAAGAAAAATATGACAAACCTAAACATGCCCGAGAAAATTTTCAAACAAGCAAACAGGTAGACAAACCTACAAGGCCATGGTTCTCACCTTCATTAGTCATTACCATGGCCATTACCATCCAGGGCAGAAAATCAGCTTCTGAGATCTACTTTGTTTTCCAGTAGAACCTACCCTGGGCCAAATAGGCCAAAATACCCTAAAGGCACCAGATCCTGTCTATCCCTGGTGAGTACCTGGATGGGAGACTACCAATGAATACTAGGTGCTGTAGGGCATAGTTTAGGAGAAGGAGCTGGGAAAACTACCTCTGAGTATTTCTTGCCTAAGAAAACCCTATGAAATTCATGGACCTGAATTCATTGACTTGAAGATGCATATACACACACACGCACACACACATCTTGAGTCACACCTAAATAGTGACTTAAACAAGGTATATCAAGAACCGCAGTGCTACAATCTGCTTTTATCTAGGCAGGTGGACAGACCAGGAATTTGATTTCAGCTTCAAAGGTGGAGCTTGATACAAATATATTCACATAAATTACAGTCCTCCCTCCACATTCAGGGGTTTGACCTTTGCAAATTTGATTATTCACAAGGCGCCTGCCTCCCCCTCCATTTTCCTCCTGCCATCTTTTGCATTCCTCACCCCAGGCTTGCCAGGCTTGCATTTAAAATGGACCTTCTTTCCTTTTGGGTGAGCAAAGCCTCCTCCCATTGCTGAAGGCATGGCCTCTCTGCCAGGTGGTAGCGCATTCTGCTGTGCATTGGCTGCTGATTGGTCAGGTGCTCCTTTCTCAAGATGACAGCAAGAAGTAATCAGAACTCCTCTCTTCTCTGAGGGTCAAGTACTGGTAAGCCTTTTAAGTCATCTTTTTCTTCCTCCCTCCAGCGCTGGGGCCAGAGGCAAATGAATGGGAAGCTCCAGAGGGGAATGGGCAGCGAATCGCAGAGGGGAGTTATTTTTCCACTTTTGCAAGGGTTCTGTGCCCCAAACCCTTGCAAATATGGAGGAGATACTGTATATTGCCTTCACATTACATTTTTTTTAAAAAAAAGATTTAGCAGCCTAACTCAAGAGCCTATTATTGTAAAACCACTGACAATCTATTCTGAATCACCTGGAGATCAGCCAGCAGATTCTGATCCATCTTCTGATGACTCCACGTTCAAGGTGCAGGTAATTATGTTCGCTGCCCAGACTGGTCACTACTACTAGTCAGGCTGTGGCCACGTGCCGGCACTATGTTGACCTAAGCAGTTCTTTCTTTAGTGATTCCTAGCATCCATTAGCAGCAGCCTACATAAGCTAAGCCATGCAAAAAATGTTGAGTTTTCTGGACAGCTTGCATCTGAAGTGCCTAGTTTTAATAGTTTAGTCAGCCAGCATTTTCTGACCAAGGTAATACATATGGATAATTTAAAAGACTATGTCCTTTATTACAGTAACTGATCAAGCTGATCAAGGTCAAACAAAAACATAACTCCTATATAATGTATTTTGGGGAAAAATTCCTAATTCACCCTTAACAAGACATTCCAAAATAATACGAATCCCTGAGCAAGGTTGGTTTTTTTAAATATGGAAACTGTTTCTAATCCTTGTTACAGTGTGTATGAAGTACTCCTTGTTGTTACTGATTGCAATGCTGAGAAAGCAGCTCCTTAAGTTACTGCTTTGTTCCTTTCTGAGGATTGATCCGAAAAGGTGTTATTTTTTGAAAAGAAGTTTTGTTACCTCTTCGCTGACCCCAAAATAACTAGTTACAGGTAACTGTGTTACTTGCATTCCACTACTTACAACCTCTGAGAAGATCGTAGTTCTACCTCAATATCCAACCATCTTGTCACTATTAAATTTGGATATATTTTGCTTTTTAAGTGCATAAGAACATTGTTTCGGTTTTGATTCTGGCTCAGTCTTCGTGAAAAGAAATTTACTCTCTTTCTCAGTGTCTTTATATCCCTCAAGCAAAGTAGTTTACGCTCTGCAGTCATATAAAAATAATAAAAGAAAATTAAACCTTAGCCAAGAAGCTTAATTTGTTTGGCCTAGTAAATACTGATACAAAAGACAGCCATGAAAGGAAGCAATAAAGCCACATTACAACGCAATAGAGGTAAGTGCTGAACAGTAACATAGTTGTTAAATAACATCTAATAAGTTCATATACGTAACTATAAAATGTAAATGTTTAACAACTCAAGAGAGGATGGCTCTTTTCCGTTGTTTTTGAAAATGAACCGTACTTGTCTTCTCTTTTCAGCAATCATGAGAAATCAGTCTATACATCCATCTATTTCTCTATATATCTAAAATAACCCTTGGTATTCACCTTGGCCATTTCCACACTAGACTGTTATAGCGCTATGATTCCACTTTCAACATCCTATGGAATCCTGGGATTTGCAGTTTCGGGAGGGGCCACCTGGATTCCATAGGATGTTGAAAGTGGAATCATAGCGCTATAACAGTCTAGTGCGGAAATCGCTCCAGTCTATGAATTAAGTTTAAAAATGAAAAAAATGCAATTAACATTCAAACTTTACTCTGCAGTCTTTCCTGCATTCACTCAGACCCCACCTAACCCAATTAAGCTTTCATAATGTGATATATAATAGGTAATTATGAGAAGAGCCAGTGTAGTCTAGTGGTTTGAGTGTTGGATTAGGAATCTGGGAGACCAGGGTTCCAATCCTTACCCAGCTATGGAAACCCACTGGGTGACTTTAGGCATTCTCCCAGCTTTAGAGGAAGGCAATGGCAAACCTCCTCTGAATAAATCTGGCCAAATGAACCCTATGATAGGAGCACTATAAGTTCAAGCAGACTTGAAGGCATGGAACAAAAATGATGGGAATTCAGAGTATAATTATTCTAATCTAAGGCCCATTAAACTCAAACAGACAAAAGTGCATGCATATTTGTGGAATACTTTTTCCTTACACCAGGGGTGAGTAACATGAGGTCTTGAGGTGTGTGAGAGAGAGAGAGAGAGACAGACAGACAGACAGACAGATAACTGTACACCTGAGGGTTGGTTTTATGGCCTCAAACCTCTCCCAGTGGGTCTTTTCTGCCACTCAAAAGGGTAAACTGCTTCTTTTGAAAATTTCCTTTGAAGGATGCTACCCCCTTTACAGGCAAAGACACATTATATCTGGTGGCATCCATCACCAAAGAGAGACTTTGCATTCCTGGCTCATGCCCTACTGACTTATTGTGTTTACATTCAATGTCCAATAGTCCTTTCCTTCTGCACAGCTGGAGATGCTGTCTCTGAATCCCACAACAAGATTGAGTCCCACTAATCACACTTCCAGGATCAGGATCATGTACCTCTAGGACTGGGCTCTCAACTGAACTATGCAGAATAGGATCAGGCCTAAAGCAGCATGAAGACCTTTTTAGACTGGGCTTAAGAAGTAAGTAAGTGGAGCTTTCCTAGGCCTTACTCCACAAGGTCCTTCTGAATCGGACTAGACTGCCTCACAGAGTGTTGGGTCAAGCCTGTTAAGCTCTCCTCAGTATGAGTCTGGTGGTGAGCTCTTGTCCTTTAGAGAGGACCTTTCCTTCCCTGCAACAGGTACAGGAAGATAGGACTGGCTCCATTGCTGCAGAAGCTCTCAAGATGACTGCCCTTCAGGCTATGCTTCCCTCTCCTTTTGCTTACTTCTCTCACCTCCTTTAGTTGCAGGTCCTCCAAAGCACTGGCTCATGACCCTCCTTATCTCTCTCGGAAAGGAAAGGTCTAATGCTGGCATGGCATCTCTGGACTTTCCCTGTCCTTGGCTTCTGTTTCCTTTTGCTTCCCTCCCTCCTGCAGCAAAATCTAGGGATTTTATCCCCTAGCCTTTTCCTTCTTCAGTCAGCTGGCTTCCAGGTGTCCTTTTTCTGCTGAGCCACTGGTCATAAGCATTATGTTCTGTGGGACTGTCTGAGGCCATTTCCGCACCATGCTTTTGAAATGGTGCAGAGCGACCTCCAATGGAGGTCTTCTACACCGTAGAGTGGACTGGGTCGGACTACTTTTTGTAGTTCCGTAACTCAGTCCGGTTCTACGCGACCAGAACTGGTCGCGCAGTGTGCTTCTTAAAAACCCCTTTTTACCTCTTTTCCATGCTCCGGAGCAGATTTGCAGGCGCGCGCAAGTGCAGGGGCAGGCTTTCGGCTGGCGAGCTTCTCCAGGTGGTGGAGAGCGTCCACCAGCCGGAAGCCGCCATTTTGGATGCTGGAGGAGTGCGGAGCGACGAGCTCGCACTCCTCCTTGTCCCGCTGCACTCAATTGGACAGAGAAGAAATCTGGTGAGTCCCGTTTTCGCCTGGTTATTTTCCAACATGTGGAAAGGGCCTGAGATTGTGCTAGCCAAGAGCCCTGCAGAGGTATCCACACACAGTGCACGGAGGTTGAGATAACAGTGATCTTAATGTGATAGTCCTGACGCTTCCAGAAGTAACAATTCATCTTTTAAAATATTTAGCACCCACTCCAACACACAAGCATACAATTGCCATTAAAAAAAAAGCAAGGGGGGACACAGTGGGTTTTCAGTCCAAAAAGTTTGGCAAGAACTTGGCCCCCCACATTCATGCTGGGCAGGCAGTGAAGTCCTGAAATTGGTCTACTCCTGATTTGAATGGTAGAAGAGAAGATCAGTGGAAAATCAAACAAATCACTGTCTCTTTTGCTTCATCCCCTTGTTTCTTATCACCTGCCCACAGTTTTTGTACCCCCATTCCCACAAATTGTCTGTCTCAATGAATGGATGACAGGTCTGAACCTTAGCAAAGCCCCAAATCTTACTCTGTCAAAATGCTAGTAACCTATTGGATGGATAGAGTAGTAAAAAGATGCAAAACTTTTCTTCATGGGTGGCAAGAATCTCTCATGAAAACCCCATCATCACTGCACATCCTCATTTCTTCCCCACAAATGAGTTGTCCGTCTTTTGTTGTCTGAGTTTGTGAATATAATCATGTGAACATGATGGGCTAATTCCATACCTTCTCACATACTTTAGAATGAGAATTACTATGGAATAGAATCCAGGATAAGGCCACAAAGGCCAAATGGGACTTGATTCTTCATCACCAGAAACATGGTAGTCATCTGAGAAATGGAATTCATTTTAGCTCATACTGTAGTTGAATTCTCAGTGGCATTTCTTTCATAGAATCATAGAGTTGGAAGAGACCACAAGGGCCATTGAGTCCAATCCCCTGCCATGCATTCCCTACAGATGGCCATCCAACTTCTGTTTAGAAACCTCGAGAAAAGAGGACACTACAACATTCCCAGGCAGTATATTCCACTGTTGAGCTGCTCTTACCATCAGGAAGTGCTTACTAATATTTAGATGGAATCTCTTGTCCTGAAGTTTGGAGCCATTGCTCCATGTCCTAGTCTCCAGAGCAGCAGGAAACAGGAATGCTCCATCCTCCATATGACATCCCTTCAAATATTTAAACATAGCTATCATGTTGCTTCTTAACCTTCTCTTTTCCAGGTTAAACATACCAAACTCCCTAAGTCACTTCACATAGGGCATAGATCTAGGGCTTTTACCATTTTGGTCACCCTCTGGACACATTAGAGCTTATCAACATGTTTACTGAACTGTGGTGCACAGAACTGCACACAGTATTGCTTTGCTTTCTTCCATACCACTGATCATTTCTATTCAGTCATGTGGGGAAAATACACCATTATGTGGGGACACTGGGACAATGAACAGTAAATTTAACTGCATATACTCTGACATGGATTCCACAGGAGGATACAGTGCATCTCTGTATAAAGCTGCAGGCATCCTTTGGCCTTCAACTTTCATCAGCTTCATGTATGACAAATGGTAAGAAATCATAAGCCCAAACATCCAGAATTCCTCATACCTGGTGTATAGGAACAGAGACAACCTTGGAGGGCCTCTCAACATTCAGTCTGCCCCTTATAATGATAGGCCCACTGGATAAACAGTCTTGGCCAAGCTGACCAAATGGACTGCTTTTTTCTACATAATCCTGCTCCCCAACTCTATCATCATCTGAGGTCCTATTTTAAGTTTCTGTCCAAGCGTGTGGTGCCAGCAATTCCGAACTGTTTTGTCATCAGGACAAACATATCTAGCTTCCAAACCTTCAAATGCTAGTAATATAATAAGTTCTTGTTTTTAAAATGCTGTCACTACTGCTATTCTGTGGTTCTTTTTAAGTAATATTGTTTTAAGGAGATTTTTATACCTGTTCTTGTAGCATGGATTCTGAATTCTACCAAGATGGATATAAGTGGGAAGCTGATGAGAGAGACAGACCGACAGACAGAAAAATGATACTTCTCGGGACACCAGTTTTTGTGTTTGTTTATTTCAGTTATGATTTTAAAATTATGCAGGTATTTGTGGTCTGACATAAAACAATCAGACATACCATGGCTGCTTTTTACTTAGAAATTTGCTACCTGAGATTACATCTCTTCAACATCCCACACAGACATTTTATGGTGTAAATACTGCTCAGATTACAGCCATGTCACTAGATGGGAGGGATTGCTATTTGGAGCACTGCCTCCTTAGAAAAGATTTATAAATGCAGTTTGCTTGATTTCAGTGGAATTACTTTAGCTACAACATGCTAAAACAAGAAACAGAAATGCAGCAAATGGACTAGGAATCTCCCAGCCAATGCCTATTGATACTGAAATATATTGTTATTTGCTCCCTAATCCCCACCAGGACTAGCATGGTTGTTCTATGATTTTTACCCTATAATATGATATTTTTTTAAAAAAAAGATAGAACAAAGGAGGTCTTATGGTTGTTAGAAAAAGACAAACTTCAAAGAATCTTAGCCTATGACCTGCTATGCTATGCTATGCTATGCTATGCTATGCTATGCTATGCTATGCTAGAAGCTGACAAAATCTGGCATAAGAACCCTCATCCACTAAACAGTTTGGAGAAACAAAACAAATAATTATTAACAAATAATTATCCTTACAGAGACAAGAGAACAGAAAACAAAGATACATGTTCCACTACCGCACCTAAAAACTGACTCACAAGAAAATGAGAAGATCCATGCTGGATCAAAACAAAGGCCTATGCAGCCTAGCATTATGTTCCCAAATGCCTATGGGGACAGTGGCGGAGCTTGGAGTGTGTGGAGGGGGGGCAGGAGGGGGGCAGGACTATGGCACGAGGGTGTGGCCACTGTGTAGGGGTGTGGCTGCAGCACGCAGGGGGGCATGGCTATGGGCCGGGATGCCCCAGAAACATAGCTGCCCCGGGGTGAATCACCCCCCTGCCCCCCACAACAGTACGGGGAACACAGAAGCAGAACTTTTCAAAACAAATCTAATTCTTAGGATACTTCATTCTGCACTACAGATAGAAAAAATACTGAAAAGTTTTAAAGGAATGGTTGAAAAATAGGTCTATTGAGAGTTGGAAAACCCTGATGAGGAGAAAGATGAGCATCTTTGTAGTTTGGGACATATTCTGTGCAAAATTCACGCATGGTATGAGAGCCAGAATGGTATAGTGGTTTGAGCTTTGACCTATGACCCTGGAGACCAGGGTTTGTTTCTTGCCTGGTCGTGGAAACCCACTGGGTGACCTTGGGTGTGCCACACACTCTCAGCCCCAGAAAACCCTGGAAGAGAGTCACCTTAGGGTTGTCATAAGTTGGAAATGACTTGAAGGCACCCAAAAATAACACATTTTGGCACAGAAAACAGCATCTTCTATGCAGAAAATAGCATGTCTATTCCTGCCCGTCAGCCTTTTTTGATCCCATGTGTTTGGGGAAAGTCTCTGTAAGGCTGGAAAGCCTTCCTCTAGGTCTATCAGTGTTTGATGCTGAACAACACAAGAGTCCTTGGTGTTCCTATAGCCTACAGATCCCCATGAGTCAAAGCAGCATGAAAGTAATAGGATGCTAGGGAAATAAGTCTCCCTGAGAATGAAACCAACTGCCAAAGTGCTACTTTTTTGCACATATGTCTCTAAAACACCCAGCAGTAAGGGCACTTAGTATTTAGAAATTTGCATTCATCTACTTCATGATTATACTCACACTTAAAATAGTAATAAAAATCCACTTTGATTAATCATGCAGGGAACTGGTCTAGTCTTAAAAACAGAAAGTAAGAATAACCAAAGTTGGGTATGAAAATGGAGTGAGCTGCAGATTCAAAACCCAGAAAAGTCATTCTGTCCCCCCTATCCTTGCCCCCATAAATTGTGTTGAATTAGATATAATGAAAAATGAGACACGACAGGAAAGGGCTGTAAAGCTTCTCAGCACGAGTCTAACATTGGCAAAGTCATGTAGAAAAAGAAAGGTTTATAGTTTTTGTAGACCTGCATGACACCTTCTGGAAAAGGAAGCTTTTTATTCAGCAAAGGAACAGATGTTTTGGCAGATAGCAGAGAGAGAATCCCGTCAGAGACTATAAACTAAGCTTGAAGGGATGAAAAAAGAATGTGGAGAAAAATGTGAAGTATAAAACAAAAGTGCTAAAATGATACAGATAGGGCTGAAAGGAGGACAAGTGCATTGTTTTTAAGAGTACTCAGCAGGATTATGGGTAAGAGAGAGAAGGAAGGAAGGAAGGAAGGAAGGAAGGAAGGAAGGAAGGAAGGAAGGAAAGATAGTGCATGAAAGAAATACAGTCAGCCCTCTACATTTGTGGGTTTCATTTTCACAGATTTAATTATTTGCAAGTTTTCCCAACCTGTGCCCCTCACCTCAAGCATTGCTTTTTCAGGGGAACCTGCCCACCCAGAAGCTTTGATCATGCCATACGACCCTTTAAAAACCTACCTCTGGTCCTTGTCCTCCTCCTCCAACCATTGTCTGGCCAGCTAAGAATGGCTCACAACTTGATTTCTCAGCACCACAAACCCTCTCCAAATGCTCCCTTCTCACCCAAGGAAGGAGATGGGCAAAAGAGGAAGTATAGGGCCACCATGCCCTATCCTCAGTGCCAGCTCTCCCCATCATGCTTCAGCCCCCTTCCCCCCACCACACACACACACACACACACACACACAGAATATTTGTGATTTTTCCTCTTTTTGTGAGGGACCTGTTCCCATAACTATAGTGAATTGGGAGGGCCAACTGTATTTTGAATTTACCCAAAGCATATTCAGGGGAGTTGTAGTCACTCAAAGTAACTTTTCTAAACTCTGGATATACCTCCTCACAGCTGATTGCCATTTGGAGCTGGAAGATTTGTTTTATAACAGCAGGAATAGAGAAAAAATAAGGGAAAGAAGATAAGCCACCATTTTAAAGCATCATTTGACAAGAATTACTATATAGCCAATGCTAAAGAACAGCCAGGCTTTTTGACCATCATTTTAAAACATTTGATCTACAAAAATAAACCAAAAATCAAAATGCAAAATAGCATAGAGCTTTCAGCTGTTCCGCAATCTACAAATTCCTCAATTATTGTTTTTCTTTGTCTTCCCTAATCAAAGAGTGTTTCTTTGTTCTTACCTGCCTTGCAATATTATCTGAGCCAGACAACTGGTGCGCATAAATATATGACAGAGTCTTCTATAATCACTGAAATCTTAATACATTTCTCATGATAATGGCAATATCAACAAATATGCTTAAATGGGGCTAGGTTTAATATTGGTGAGTTGTAGTTATTCTGCCTACTGCATTTTTCTCAAGGATGGAACTTTACTGTGCTTAAGACCTCTCTCATATCCTCACTTGGGGATCTTATTCTGACTTCAGATCTTGACATCTTTCATCAAGGAAATGGGATAGAAGGGCAAGGCAGACCTCTTCTTGTTTCAGTTCATAGGGCTAGAGAACAGCAAGAGCATCCCCACTCCTGATTGTGGGTTCATATGTGCTGCAGCTAGCAATTTCAATTAATGAGAAAAAATGCTGGCTAAATAAACAAAGAAAAGCTTTATCATGAGAACTCCTTTAAAGACTGGAAAGTGCTACTAAGATGCTACTCTAACACAGAAGGAAGCCAGTTCCAGGTCTGGAAGAAGCGAAAAGATAAAGGAGTGCAAAGAGAAGAGGTGGAAAGATCCCTGAGTATCAGTTTATATCTATGAGAGGTTAGGATAAGTAGATAAGAGATGAAGAGACTTTTGGTCATTGAAATCTACTCAACCCTATCATTGCTGCTCTTGCTAACACACCTTTAGCTCCTAAATGCTGTGTGTTGAAGTATTTCCAACAAGCATAATCCCCTAGCTTTCTGACAGCAGTGGTTTTGTCTTCTCCAAGCTGTTGGTCAAATGGGACACCAGGGAGCACTTTCACACAGGGTTTGTGCTGGATAATGTAAGGCAGCATTGCCTTGACTTAACTTCTCCCCACCGGCCTTCCTCTATAGAGCATGGGAATTTGGGGTTGAATAGACTTTTTTTATCTTACTGGTGACACTTTTTTTCACCAATTTCATGCTATACAACATTTGAGCTTAAGGGTACAGTTTTCTATTTGATTAATTGGTTATACATTGCTTTTAAATCACAGCTGGCTGGGTGCAGGCACTTAGCATCAACGGGCTCTCTTTGAAGGCTTTCAGTGGTACTGCAAGGTGAAAGACTTCACCCATTTCCCTATCACTGCTGACTGGCTTGAGGGGAGATATGTAGTGGGTTCTTGTTCCAGGATTACTTCCCCAAGTAAGAATGCCAACCAACCCCACCTGGGGAATCCCTTGGGATCCTCTGGTCCCTTTATGAAATCAAGCTAGGACAAACTTTAAGGTCTACATCCTGGGTTTCGAGCCCAGAAGTCTATGGATGGGCAATCCAGCTTAACTGGACTCCGGTTAGTTTGTGCCTGCACATCCCCTTTACTGCCACACTGCAGATTCTTCAGGTTAATAAAGTTGTGGCCGTATTTCTTATGATTTCCATTGAGGTGGTGAAACATAATTTTCTTTTTCTTGTTTTAATTATGGGGTAGCTAGTGAAGTAACCTTATGTGCTTGTCTCTCTCATTCTCCCTCTCTGGCCATTTCCACCCTACACTCTTATAGTGCTATTATTCCACTTTCAACATCCTATGGAATCCTGGGGTTTGCAGTTCAGGGAGGGGCATTTAGAATTCTCAGCCAGAGAGCCCTATGGCCTCAGTAAACCACAAACCTCAGAATTTCTCAGGATATTGAAAGTGGAATAATAGCAGCATAACAGCGTAGTGCAGAAATGACCTCTTTCTTGGTGTTCATGTATGCTCATGAAGGCAGCTGCTATTTGCCTTGCATATTTCACACAGGTACACATGGCTTTAGCAGGTTTGGCTACAGCAGAATCTCATTCTTTCCCAGAAAAAGCTTTGTTCATTGTATTATTTACTGCAGATGTACTGCCAACACCAAAAGCCTTCTTAAAAAAATGTCCAGACAGAATAGGGCAAAGAAACGGAAGGGTGAGTGGGCATAAAAATATTTTGTAAAAAGGAGCTTCACTGGCAGAGGATTTGTTAACTGAAGTATACCTGTAAAACCTTTCCCTCTGTTCCCACATGTACATTCTTCACGCAATGGATACAGCATGAAGGGAAATCCTGCCTCTGCAAAGGACACACTAAACTGAGCAAAGAGCATTTTCCAATCACCTGTCATTACTTCATACTCAAGTCTTAAGGCAGTTCATGTATGCATCTGCTTGTTAACAAGTGTAGAGCCAATGGGCTGGCTTCAGAATGGGAAGAGGAAGGTTTCTTTTGCCATTCTACACCTGAGACTAGATAACTAAGTGGAACAAATTAGGCGGAATCTAAAGATATTCTCTTGCGAAAAGTTGCACGTGTACCTCCATAACCTCTTGCATGCAGAGAATAATGAAAACTGCTAGGAAATTTTAGCATCACATGAACCCTCGGATAAGTTGTTGCCCAACCATCTGTGGAAGAACACCATCTCCCTTCGATTCACTATTCTTTTGATCCAGCCCATTCAGTGCTGAGACATCAAGTGAGGTACATTCATGGGCAAAACAACACTTGCTCACCACTCAGTAAGGTTCGCACTTAGGTGTTAGTTTGAGCAATCAAAACATGATTTCACGTTTGGAGCATATGGTTGGGGAAGATAGCTCATTTGACTCTCCAACGGCAAACTTGGAGAACATTCTGTAGAAAGCAAAGGATAGTTGTATAGCGGTTTTGCACACAAGTAGGGCTATCTTCCTTGTTTGAGCAGGACTAATGCTTTGTCTCTTTCTCAATTCAATCCAAGGTCCTCTTTCTAAACTTTAATTGTTGTTGTGTGCCTTCAAGTCAATTCCAACTTATGGTGACCCTAAGATGAGCCTATCATGGGGTTTTCTGGGGCTGAGTGTGTGTAATGCACCCAAAGTCACTCACTGGATTTCCATACCCGAGAGAGGAATCGAACCCTGATCTCCAGGGTCATAGTCCTACATTCAAACCGCATAAACCATGCTGGCTCTTTTAAGCTTGAAATACTTTTGTTATTGGACAAGTTTGTTTGGATGGAGATATCCTGTTCCCATGTAATTTGATGAAGTCATTCATATATGCCCTTCTACGTTTATATGGTAGGAATGGGCAACTGCCAGGAATTGGCTGGCTGTATTACAGTTATCCCTCCACATTCGCTAGGGTTAGGGGCACAGGACCCCTGTGAAAGTGGGAAAACCATGAATAGTGCTAGGCCCTCCCAAACCATATTTAATACAGAAAAAAAAAGTATGATCACCATATTCATCCCACCATGGATTCCTTCAAGGCACCAAGGTTCCTTCACAGGGCCAAAAGTGGGGGGCTGGTGGGGCTCCTCCACTGCTCCATTCCTGCCCCACACCATTTTTAATAGAGACTTACAAGCCTCATTCACAGTTTCTCAGTCTCACGAGGCTTGAGTCGCTATTAAAAATGGCATCAGGAGGCAGAAGAGGTGACAGCAAATAATCTGTGAATAATCAAATCTGCAAAAGTGAAACCTGCAAATGTGGAGAGCTGATTATACTTCCCCCTCTCCAGTGGGATCTTGGAGGCTCACACATCCTAGTCACCTCTGTAACCCCTACCCCCCCCCATTCTTCAGCATGTAAACAATTTTGAGCTCTTATCTACACACACACGCATACCTACATGTATGAATGGACTGTGTAAATTAGAAAAGAGGTTCATTATACAAGCGTCATCTCCTGACAATTACTGCCTTCTGGTTTTTTGTTCCTTGGGTTATCATTTAAATGCCAGCTGAAGGCTACACTGAATGTAATGAAATAAGTACTTGTGTATTAAAAAGAAAGTGAAAAATCTAACTAAGTGATCATCCAATAATAAGCACAGTGTTATGAACCAGGCCCTCAATTAGATTGCTCTCATTGGGTACACAGTACACCACCAATCTATATGAGATTAAGAAATAGAATAGAAATCTCTCAGAACCTGCTTCTTGCTATCTGTAGATAAATGCCTGAGTTTCTTTGCCAATACCACATCACTGAGAAAGGGTCATTTTTCACTTGGACATAGTAACAGGAAAGTCTGAAAAACACATTTAAAGCGACGACTAAGAGAAAAATTACATTTAGAAAAGTGTGGAGGGGAACAAATCCTTCCAACAAAACCATGGAATACCATAACATTTGACAAGGAAACAACAAGGATATTCTGCTTAGCAAATTGACTGTACAAATGGTAAGTATTCTGGTGTCTCCTATTTCTTATCAGTGCCTTCCTGTCAGCTTTTCTCAGTTCGCAGATCAAAACAAGATCTTCCCACCTGCTAGTAGTGCAAATTGAGATCTGCAAATTAAACGGTCTTCTTTCTTTTTTGTACATCAGCCAACACCTACAATATTATTTCTGGTATGAAAGCAATGCAGGTTGTGCTGATGATGGAGGAACAGGCAAAACAGAACACATCCTGTCATTGTGCATATGTCATTAGCTTCCCAGTGTTGAATGGTGTATATTTTTAGAGTCAACTAACTAAGGACTCTTTGGATAGACATCATATGGTTTCTGCATCTAGAATTTCAACTGTGGATGTTAAGTCTTCCCCAATTGTTCTTCTATCATACAGTGAGCTTCCCCCCACACACACACTACAATGTAACGGTTTTACTTTATTATTTGAGAGCCAGTGTGGTCTAGTGGTGAGAATGGTGGACACTGAGCCATGACACACCCTAGATAGCCTTTTGGGCCATCACCCTCAGTCTGACTCATCTTACAGGATTTGTGGGGAGTGAGTGAGTGGTCCTCAAGCTGCCTGTCAACCCCATTAATTTCATAGGGTTTTTTAAAGGCAAGGATTACTCAGAAATGGTTTTGCTAGTTCCTTCCTCTGAAATACAGCCTAGAGCACCTGACATTCATTGGCAATTTCCTGTCCTGATCAGATGGGACTGCTGCCTTTAGTGTATTTAGTCCAATTTACAGGTTGAGAGCCAGCATGATGCAGTGGTTTGAGCATTAGACTACTGTGATAATGGGGCTTCCCATTATCTAGACTTAGTAAAAGAGGATACTTCCCTCTTCAGGTAAACCAAGGGTTAGTGAGGTGTTGGGATTAGATTACATATTAGTGTGGGTCAACATCACAGGTTACAGGGTGAGAACTGACCAACCACAAGGGAAGAGGTGGGCATCTTGGAGATGCTTCGAGATGCTTCTTGGGAGAAGTTATAAAACTTCTGAGGAAGGCCATGTGGCCGAGAGAGAACAAAGGGATACCTCTGAGAGATGAGATCTGGCCAGTCGGAGGCCGCAGGCATGCCCGCCTCCTGGCCCCTCTCTCTCTCTTAGAAGATCTAAGCTTATGAACATCTGTGAGTACTAGAATAAAGTAGTTAGCCACGTTAGGCTTTTAATTATTTTGGAGTTGGCTGATCTAAAGAATGTATCTGTGTTTTTATATCTGTTTTTGTAACTACTTGTAACTTAAGCATGCCTGGGAGGGGGGAGCCTCTCATGTGTGTTATGGTCTTGTTTATTTGCATGCTTTGAATAAATGCTTTTCTGTAAAACCTCTGTTTCTCTCCATTCCCACGCCATCCTTCAGCACACGCTAGATAGGACTTCTCTCACTCAGAAGGGGGAAGGTAAAAGGGGAGGAAAGGTCCTTAAACACAGGGATTGGCAATCCACTGAGCAGGGTCCTGCTGTACTGCTCAGATATTCAGAATTCAGCGGGTGGTGGCAGCATAATTAATAACGCTGGAGGAATTACCAGCCTTTTTCAAGGATGAGAGTCAACCTTGGGAGGCTGGCATGAACTCCAGTATGACAACTACAACTCTGGGTTTGATTCCCTGCTCAGCCATGGAAATCCACTGGATGACCTTGCAGCAACATACATTCTCAGCCCAGAAAACATCATGATATGTTCACCTTAGGGTCACCATAAGTCAGAAATTCTTGAAAGCACAACAACAACAACAACAACAACAACAACAACAACACTGGGATTCTTACAAAGATAAATTGAGGAAGAAGTGAGTCATATATGCCACCTAGAACATCCTAGAGTAAAAGTGGGATATAAATGTAACTGAAAAATAAAAAGATACATAAATAACACCAAGAAGAATTAAGAGATTTTTTTTCCTTTGCCATCTATCACATACCGATATGTGTCGGCATGCTGAATAGAACAAATTTAATTCTATTAAATGTTTAATACAGAGTGGCAAATGTTTAATAAAATGAATGATAGACCAGTTGTCTGGGCTGAATTTTTCATGGCATTCCTTCTAATGCAAAATATATCTCTATAGGTATACTTATAGCAGAAGTAGACAGTATGGCCTTGTGACCCTCTCTCAAGCTGTTCTTGCTGCCCTCAATCTCTCCAGTCCCCCAGATTGCCCTTTTTCTTGCCCTTCCCCAAAAAAGCAGGAAGGGTGTATTGTCTTTTTTGGAAGTGGCAATTCACTATTTAAAGAGGATGATCTCCTTCCTCACATGATATGACATTAAAAGCTCATTTTTCAAATTAGAAATATACTACACAGTTATAGCACTATGGTTTCATTCTAACCACCATGGCAATAGCCTATGGAATCGTTGGATTTATCATTTGGTCAGGCCCTAGAGCTATCTGGCCGAGAATTCCAAATGACTTTCCCTACACAATAATTGCCAGGATTCCGTAGGATGGAATGATATCTGTAGCAGCAGAATTATAAGACTATAGTTGCATAAGGTGAAAGGGCCTCTGGCTTGAAGTCCTGGGAAGAAGGGGAGGAATGGTTAACCCTTAAAAGGTCTGCCATTTCCCTCTTCCTAGATACCCTTGTTTTGAAAGACAGGTTTGCCTGTGCAAACAAGTATGTGGAAGCCCCTGGAGATGGAAAGAAGGAATTTGGCAGACAGACACTTCAGAATCCTAAGTTTCTCGCTTTCTCTCTCTCTCTCTCTCTCACGTGCGCTCTCTCTCACTCACTTTCTCTCTCAGACGCACACACACTCATATACCCCATGCAACTTTTCTTTAAGAATTAAGCGTTGCAACTTACTTATATATATTTATGTACAAAGATTTAGCTACAAGGTGAGAGATACCTAATGCTGGACTTTCCTTTGTACTAGATTCTCTTCCTTTTCCATAACTTGTGCACAGTTTCTACTGAAACTTTTTCCTAACTTTCTGAAAAAAAATTGATCATTCCAAAAGCATTTTTTTTCCTTTTTGTTTCTCTTCCTTCTTTTCTATTCAGATAGTCTGATCAACTCTGTTAAGCCAGACCAGATATTGAGACCTAGCATGCAGCAGCTCAAATGGAATAGATTCAGTGCAATGAATTAGGTTCATACTCACCCAACGAAAATTAGGTCTATACTCACTCAACCATCCCCACTAGCCATGAAGCCTGTTGCTCTTTATCTAACCTATTTTACCTACTTTTCAGGTTCAATGTCCAACAAAACACAGCAGCAGGAAAAAATAATAATATATGCCTCCCAGAGTAGCCTGAAGGTAGTGTGAAATACAAACGTAACGACTAAGTACATATGGGAAATGGAAAATGTATTGTTTATTTCTTTAATTTCTCTTAGATGGTTTGAACTCTTTTCCTTCTTTGAAACCAAGAAAAGATTGTCTTTCACTGTTGAAATTTGAAATTACAGAATGAACTCACCAAAAGAACAGCTTGACTGATCCTTTAACATTATGTGTATCTGTAATTGCATGTTGTTATTTCAACATATTTATAATACATGGGGGGGAGGGTTTCCTCCTCTTTACAAATGCAGAAAATCTTCCCAAATCTCATTGTACTGCTGTCATTTAGTGACAACGGGTGAGAATTTTCATGTTAGTTATGCGGATTAGTTTTACGCCTCCAGTGTATCACATTTTCTTTATAGAATTATTGGACTATGTATATTTTATAAGGGATGCTTTCCTTTGTAATGAAATGTAATCAAATGTAAATTTCAAAGTGACACAAAGAATGCCTAATTTTCCAGGCTGGATTTCTCGGCTGTTTATACAACACTTGAGTAATGTCCTCTGGCTGCGATTCAACACTTGCATTTATGTGTTTCCCAAACTATGCGCTTCCTTTATTGATCTTTAATATTATGAAGAGGGGTGAAGCTTAACCTGAGCTTTAGATTCTTATTAAGATCCTAGTAAGTGCTTTGAGACAATTGGTCACTGAGGCCTTATTTCAATATTAAAAAAAAAACATTTATTTTTATTTCTTCTACTTTTGTCATAAATTACCCAGAAAAACAATTTCTGGGTATGAATTTCTGAAGTTGTCAAAGGCAACTATTTCTTCTTATCATGCTTTCTCTCTTTTTTCAGTTACTGTTATTTTATTTATAACACTACAAAACAAGCCAGCATGGCATAGTGGCCTGGGCATGGACTAAAGCCCTGGAGACCAGGGTTCAATTCTCTGTTCGGCTGTAGAATCTCGCTGGGTGACCTTGGGCACATCACACACTCTCAGCCCCAGAAAACCCTCTGATAAGTTTGCCTTAGGATCACCGTAAGTCAGAAACAACTTGAACGCACGCAACAAGTACACTGCTACACAACTGCACAACTACGTAACTGCCGCTACCCACCTGCAACTGCAATCCCAGCACACAATAACAAAAACACAACTGCAGCAAATACATCTAATATATAAAAGTCAAAGTTTGTTTGCGTATGTCAGGCAAAGACCTCATATGATTGGTTGTGTCAGCTGAGGACCTCATATGATTGGCTGCCTGAGAAGATTCTATGGAATCCTGGGGTTGGCAGTTTAGGGATGGGCCTTTAGAATTCTCAGTCAGAGAGCTCTTGGCTCTCAATCAACTGTGTCTGTCTTGAATAGGCCAGCTGCTATGGAGATGAGGCCTAGCAGCAAGGAGGAGGGCTGTGCATTCCCTCAAGAACCCAACCTCTGTATGTTAATAACTCTGAATACAGACTGGATTGATGAATATGGGGAAAAGTTACAGCTACTGGACAAAACAGTTCAAGGAATTAGAAACACAAGTTCTCAAATATTTCTAACAAGTATTACCTATGAGAAAATAAAATCCCAGGCAAACCAGGGTATATATGCTAGTTTGATATAAAATTGGATTCCAATTCCCCAACACGGACTATCCATCATAATTAACATATTGATTTCTGTTTGTGAAATATTCTCTAAAAAATAACATTGATTGCTAATTTTACAATATACTAACCAGCAAAACCAATAGCTAATACATTGTTCTCTTTGTTTTGCAAAAAATGTACAAACGGATCCCAGTTTTTCACAAACCTCCTCTCACTGCGTGCTCTCTTTCTCTTCTTCCTTCCTCCCTCCCTTTAGATCTCCACTGCTTGATTTATTACCATTTGTCTGCAGCTTGGAACATGTGCTCCATTTCACGTTACTAGAGCAAATGTGGACAATCACTATGCTGATTCTTGCAACTATTCTCATAATCAAAGCAGAGAAACATGTGATGATATGGAAGAGTCTCTTGTAAGGACTATTCCTTTTTTTATTTTTACAAGGTTACCTTTTCTGTCCTCTGCCTAAAATGGCACCAGCATCCTCAGGAAGCACTATAATCAGGCCCTCCCCGCAATTTCCTGCATTTGCCCCGAAGACAAATACCAGCCCATATCAAATATTTTTGTGCTTAGTAGAAGTCCTCCATGTGTGGCATTCTAATATAGAAGAGCAGCACACTCAGGAAGAGAACTGGGAAACTCTCTTTTGTCATGACAGAGACAGTTATTAGCAGCCAATAATGTGTACCTTTAAGACTGCTTTAGTTCAAGGAACGAGGATAGCATGTTTTCAGAGAGCTGGCTCTGTCTCAGTGTAAAAAAAAAGGAAAGCGAACAAGGAGTCTTACTGCACCTTTACGACTGATTTATTTTAGCATGAACTTTTGTCAGTTATAATCCACTTCCTCAGATGCAGTGACAGAATCACAGTATTCAAGCCTCAGGTACTTACACAGTTGCATAGTGTGGCAGGGAGATGGGGAGGTGAGATGAGAATGAAATGGGATACAGAAAACAACAACTGTAACTGTGGTCATAATCTTCAAAAGGCTGGTTTTGTATACATATTCTGGCATCTGCAGCAGAGATATGTCTACCTGAAACATCTCTTGAGACAATTACTGCAGTCATAGAATCATAGAGTTGAAAGAGACCACAACAGCCATTGAGTTCAACCTCCTACCATGCAGAAACACCCACTCAAAAGCACCCCCAGCAAATGACCATCCAGTCTCTGTTTAAAAACCTCCAAAGAAATTGACTCAGTGGCAGAGCTTGGAGTGTATGGGGGGGGGGTGGGCAGGGCTACCGTACATGGGGCATGGCCACTGTGCACGGGGACGTGGCTGAGGTGTGCAGTGCCGTGGCTATGGGCCAGGAAAACATTGCTGCCCAGGGCGAATTGTCCCCGCCCTCATATCCTTACACAACTGAATTGACTCCATCACACTCTGAGCATATTCTACTGTCAAAAAGCTCTCAAAAAGTTCTTCCTAATGTTTAGGTGAAATCTCTTTTCCAGTAGTTTGAATCCATTGCTCGATGTTCTAGTCTCTGGAGCAGCAGAAAACAAGCCCTCCTCTGAACCCATTCCAGCTTGCCAATATCTTCCTTGAACTGTGATGCTTGGAACTGGATGCAGTATTCCAGGAGAGCTCAGAATAGGAGTGGCATAAATTCCTTTCCAAAAGTAAATTCCCAACCTCTGGTCTGAGAAGACACAGTGGAAATAATTTCCCAGTAAACACGCCCAGTGTTTGTCTACTTTTGTAAGTTGCATTACAAAATTTAAGTGAACAGACCCTTCCCCACAGATTCACTGTCTAGAAAACAAAAGACAAAAGGAGAAAAGTATTTGGAGGACAATGGGGAAAACTCAGTACCATTCCCCAGAACAGGAAAAGAAAAGAAACTCAATCATATATGATGATCAAGCAGTGATTCAGGGGGGAAAAAAATCAAAACCATCCAGTAGGTCCCATTTCAGCTGTGGGAAAAAGGTGAGATATAGCTCTAACAAAGACATATATGAATCATGAACACTGCCATGCTGACCATTTATACAAGCTGTCGCTAGCCTGGCATTCTTCAGTTATGTTGGACACATCAGCATGGCTGAGAAAGGTGTGAGATGTCATCCATCACATCTGGAAAAACACCACGTTGGAAAAAGCTGCGTTTAGAGGGCATGAGCTCCGGATCCTTTTTGAAATGTGTTGAGCAATTTTTAAATTATAATAAACAATTATAAATTGCTTTGAAACTTTGCCTCTCTTTTTGTATTGTTTTTTTCATTTTACAGTGTAGTTGTAGCCATAAGCTTTCCCTGAATACACATGCACCCACTGCTCTGAACACAGTATTTATTGCTGTGTTGGTTTCAGTTAAAATTCGATATGACCCATTTTCCCCCAGCAGATTGGTACCTCTTAAACAGTTATTCTCAACAGGGTGGTACCTCTTAAAATCAGATTACAGCAACAAACACACACACAGACACACACACTTTTCTGCAAAAGACTTCCCCTGTATAGATTGAATTTTTACCATCTATGTTAATTATGTCTGTCTCTTCCATACAATCAGCTTTGAATTTGTTTTATTCAACCGATTATAATATTAAAAGAGTCTCTCTTCATGAATCCATGCTGACCTTAATTAAATCATGGCTTTTTGCAAAAGCCTGATTAGCACTTACTGTCTCTTCCTTATTGAAGAAATGAGGCATCTATAAACCTAATTCCCAGGTCCTTTCTCACATCCTTACAGACTTTCTATGGGTTTTTAAAGCATCCTTTCACATTGCTTCCTTACCCCGCTCCTTCCCACCACCCTGAATGGTTCAATATATTTCCAATCTCTTTCCCTGTTTCTAAATTCCGGGATGGATTCCGTCTGGCCCTGGAGCTTTGTTAATCTTCAGACAATCTAATATCCTGATCATCTGTTCTGGCATGGTCCTGATTTCCCTCAGTATTTCTTCTTCCTCTCAAGGGAAATTTCTGTCTGTTTCTAGCATCTGTCCCACATCTTCTTTTGTGAACGCTGAGGTAAATCATTAAATTAATGTCTAGAGTGCCTGTCAATAAATTACCATAGTATCCTCCTTTATGGACTGCTCGTTGCTATGGTGCCTGGCATTTTCCCTTCCGGCATTGCTTCATTTCAGGCTGATCCGGTGAATCCGTCGTATTTGGGTTGAAGCTTGTTTGGTCCATTCAACATCACTTGATCTTAGTGGATATAAATCCCAGGGCATTGGCCTCAATGGGCTGATGACCACATAATTCTCCCACCTCAGGACCATTATAACAAGATCAGTTGTGCTGCTTTCTCAGTGCTTTCAAAGTTGTGTAACCATATAACTTCTCCCAAAATTCTGAAACAGTGCCTAAGGGTTATTCTCATTCCAATTCCTCTCTCCAGAGAAACGAGCAGTTATGCTTCTCTCCTATTCTCCAGTACCATCACTATAGCTGCCATGGTTTTCAGACTGCTACACTTGGTTCCTCACCTCTTCTTCCTCCTCCTTGCCTTTTCCTTTTTCTTCCTGCAATAGGGACAGTCCAACTGTAGCCAGATTTTGGCACCAGCCACAGCAGAGAGATGGCCCCTGAAAGAGGCTCGTGAGATAGTCCCTTTGAGCATCCCAACCTGAAGAATATGCTTGTTCCATAACTGAAAAGACCATGCATAGAACTACTGTGCCCTCCAAGGAAACACTAGGGTGACTTTCTAGCTCTTATCCTATGTGGATCTTTATATTACTAACCCATGTTCAAGAGAAAGACATCAGCATGTTTGAGGCAACTTCAAGGTTTGTAAAAATACAAACCCCTCCCCCCAAAAAAAGGAGAAAGACTAAATAGCTCAATAAGGCAAGTAGGCTCAAAGACCATGGAAGAAGTAGTAGTCATGGCTGTTTTGGTGGAACCCTGAACAAACTTTTGGAGTATCTACTTGCAACTGTCTAAGCACACTTGATTTTTCTACTGAAGGCTAAGTGCCTACTACCCCACTTTTCCATGCATCATCCATCTGCCCAACCAGCTCTAGCTCCCCCACCCGCCAACCCTCACTAGAAGCTGCTTGTCACAATACTCACTGCTTTCTGCTTTTCCATTAGGTTGGATCAGTGCTGCTGTTTATGAAAGTTTCGCCCCCACTCCGCCCCTGCTGTTTCTGAGGACACCCACCTACACATTTCGATATCTGTCAGGAACCTCCTGTCAGTGGATCTGACCCATCAGGCCTCCTCAGCTAGCCCACTGAGGCCATAATTAAGGCCCCTTTCTTTCTCCACAGCTATGCCTCTCAAAGAAGAGTTGGACACGAAGGAAAGTAGCTCAGTGGAGAACTGATGCCTGGAGCACAGTGAAAATGGCTTTTTTCTCTAGCCACTTCCCCAGTGAGAATGTCACTGCTTTGTGATTGCTGTAATGCTTAAACAGGAAGCTCCTGACAGAATTCCTCTGGTGACTCCTCTGTGGATTAAGAAAGGTCTCCTGTTATTCAGTTCACAAAGAGCAAACACACCAAACTGGTAAGTCCAAGAAGAAACTGAATGGAAAAAGAGCTGGGCAAAGAGGGAAAGGAAGATTGTATGATGGAAATTTTGTATCTACCCTCTGCACAAGCTATCCTCATTGCACTGCCTACTATGTGTCTCAATCAGGTGAATGTGAGAGGGAATTTTTCTGCCAGAGCTTGGAAAAGTTCCTTTTTGGACTAGAGCTCCCCAGTCCCCTCAGCCAGTATGGCTACTAGCCATTCTGTCTAGGAGATTCTAGAGTTAATCCCCCAAAATGGGGAATTCTTCCAGTCTCTGCCACCCACTGTTGGCTTACCCTTCCCAACAGGTTTTTTCAATGGCAAAACAAACTTTGAGCTCCCTTCCTCACCCAAGAAAAGTTAACTGCGATGGCTGCATCAGATGAAATCCTGGGGTTTGCAGCTCTCAAATTAAGAATTCTAAATGCCCCTCCTTAAACTGCATATTCCAGGATTCCATAGGATGTTGCCAATGGCATTTGAAGTGGAATCATAGCACTTCAACTGTGTAGCATAAAAACGCTTGAGATCAATTTGTTTGAAAATGTGGATCAAACAAAATCCTCAGCCACCCTTCAAGTCAACAGTTCTTTGCAATACACTATCATACAGTGTTAAGGAGAAAGCTTCCTTATTTGAAAAAGATAATTTTACAGGGTCCCCTTTGTTCGCATATGTGTGACTATTTCAGTGTGTCTCCTGATCCTTCTCTACTTTAATCACTTCTGTGCTATCCATTTCAATATGTTTCATATCAGTATCAATTTCAATCTCTCCCCTGACATAGTCTTGCTCTTTCACCTGCAGCAGTGTTCCAACTTGACAGGAAATGACCTCCTGAGCCAGCATGAAGGTTAATTTAAACCAGCACAGAAAATCGTGGCAACAACAACTGATATAAAGATATTATAAGGATAAATTCTAATATGTATTCATTTGCTTCCAGCCCCAAGGCCCGAAACCCACAAAAATGGGAGACACTGTATTGAGGCAAATGAAATAAACAGCTTTTCACATATTTGGGAGACCAAATTTAAAGTTCTGCTCCATTTACATGGGACTTTTGACTTATTTGCTCACCGAGGGAGGAAAAAACGTTCAGAATGTGCTGTCTTATAAAGCACAACGTTTCACGGTTCATTTCAGCCATGTTTCTATATGCACAAGTGGCCATATCTCTGTTAGGCAGCCAAGGGTGTACAATCACAAAACAAGGTGGACTGTGACAGGGAAGGGACGCAACCTGTTCCAGTACACAAAATACATGCACCAATGGCTTTCATTTTAGGAGAGGGAGATGTAAAAGAGAAGCTGTAAAATGTCAAGCCACTTGAATATAGTTTTAACTTCCAATAAAAGCCCACAAGCCGCCTGAGTTTCATTCTGAGTTTCATCTTGACTTTTAAAATGTTAACCAAGAAGAATATTCAGCCAGGTGTACCCATGGTCATGAGACACAGTATCAGTGCAACATAAATGTCTGAGAGATATCAAAAAGTGCTTCTTGATAGCAATTAGAGTCTCACTTCGCCTCCCATTAATCTACATTTATTCTACTTTTGATATAAAAAGAAAAACAGTATGTGAAATGTACACTGAACAAGTTTAAAGGAGGTCCTTTGTTTTAATAAAAAGGATTTACTATCCTATTTTCCTGTGCATGTTCGTATCCTTTCTGTTGTGGAGTTGTGTTGCCCTCACAGCTTGGAAACTTATTTTACAGTAATTACCATTCCCAAAAATAATGCATTCCTTGCCCATTCCTCAAAAGTAACTGGTTTCTGTTTTTCTTTTAGTACTTTAAAGAAAATCTAAATGCAGCAGCACAGGGCACTGCATGTAGCAGCACTTGAACCCCACAGTATTCCTCCACCATTTAGTGAGGCCACATCCCCATAACCATAAAAATAATTTTACACACACTTCAATTATCCCAATTTGGCATAGACACCTCCAATGGTTCCCCTGTCGTCCCACTTTTGTAGCCGCTTTTAAAATGTCCCAGTTTCTCCTTCCACACATGACCCAGTTTTCATCTTTGAAATATTGGAGGGTATGATTTTAAAAACTATACTTTATACCACAATAAGAGTGAAACTATCTCTCGTTGTGTTACAATCATTGGCCATTTCTGCACGGGCTTAAGAAACGGTGCAGGTGTCCTCCAGGGAGACGTCTGCACCTGGGAGCGGACTGGGTTAGACCTACTTAGTGTAGTTCCACACCTCAGCCCGCTCCGGAATGACCCGAAGTGGTCGTTCAGCGTGCTTTTGAAAGACCGCTTGAAACAGGTCTTTCAAAAGCACAAGTGCGCCACTCTGTACCCGCACTCCGGTGTAGATTTGCAGGTTCACACCAGTGCGAGCCTGCGATCTGCTGGGGGCAAGCTTTACACTGATGAGCTTCAGTGGTTGGTGGAGAGCCTCGACCAATCGGAAGCCTCCATTTCCGTCCCCAGAGCAGTGTGGAGCAGCAGCCACGCACTGCTCCGGACCAGCCTGAACCCAAGCGTGGAGCCAAGAAGTCCGATAAGTACTGGCACAGGGCGATTCCCTCGCCTCGTGTAGAAATGGCCATAATGCGGCTTATTTATTCCTTTGTTATTAGAAAAAAAACCAATTGATTACAAGTAACTGTTCTAATAACTTTGGCTCTCCTTGCCATGGTGCCTTCTTTGCTATAGGCTTCACTGATACAGGAAAAACTTAGCATTTTATGTTAAAATAGAGTCTACTGGCACAGTGAGAATCCCATTAGATAACTATATCTTTTATTAAAGTTGGAAAGGACTGCAAGGAGTTTCCAGTCCAACCCCCTGCCAATACACAAATAAAGCATTCCCCAGAGATGTCCATCTAAGCTATGTTTAAATCTCCAATGATGGAGAATCCGGCACTGTCTGAAACAGTTCATTCCACTGTCAAACAGCTCTTTTAGTAAAGAAGTTCTTCCTAATCTTTAGGTGGAATCTCATTGCTTTTAATTTGAATCCACTGGTTCATGTTCTAATCTCTGTAGTAGCAGAAAACCTGAAGCAGCACCAACCTGAAACTGATTTCTGGCAAATATTTCCTCCATAGTAGTAAATACAAGAGTTTGCTGCAATTCCAGTTGAGAAGCAGAGTACAGGCATCCCTCACTTATTTGACAGGTTAGGGACCAGAACGTTATCAAAGCAGAAGCTGGCAGCCAGACATGTCTTGTTCCTCTGCCATTCCAACTTTCCCTGTTTTTATATTGTGGCTGAGTTGTCTTCCCTTGGATCTCTTCAGCAGCCAGGAAGCCAAGAGATAAGGACATGGGGGAGGGGAGTGAAAGAGCTATGGGCTGCCCACCCCGAGTTTGTTGAAAAGCACTGCTAAGGGCTCTCTTACTCTTGATCTCTCCCTCATGCAACCCACCACCAGGGGCCAGAACATCTTACACAGAGAGACATTCACATACATGCACATGCGCCCACAAAGCAACTCCTTAGGCACAGAGAGAGGGAGAAGGTAGAAGCTCATCAAGCATGTTGGCATTTTCCTCACTGCTCCTCCTTTGGTCCATCCACCCAGGGTGTCTGCTTTTCTATTCCATCAGACAGCCAGAGCTGCTGAAATGGCGACTGCCACAGGGAAGGAGGAAAACCCAGTATGGAATTACTTTTCAATAACTTTCATTTTTGACCCTTTTCAGCAGTGGTGTATCTAGCATAAACAGCACCTAAAGCAAGCACGGAAGTTGCACCTCTACCTTCTTACCCCTACACCCACCCCCTACCCATATATGCATGGCTTTTTTGCGCACACCCCTAGCGTTGGCACCCGGGGCACATGTCCTACTTGCCCCACCCTAGATACATCTCTGCTTTTCAGATAGTATGTGTGGTCAAATGAGCAGGCTGTGTTTTGAATATCTGGGTTCTGGTTGTAATTTAAAAGGCTCGGATGAGCAAATTATTGAGAAGCGAACTGTTAAAAAGCAGAGGACATCTGTATACCTGGGAACTCTGGATCACAGACACAACTGGTAGCTATTTCCAAAGGCTGTTTGTAGTATACTGTATCCAATGAGTTAACTACCAACCTCTACCAAGATTTTTAGCAACATATGATATGCTTTTATAGACATCCGAATTGCAGTGTGCATGCAGCCCCTAGCACCCCAGCAGTATTCACCATTTTATTTTTACTTATAGCTTTGTTTCTTAATACTATTGCAGAATTTTCTCTCATTCAACATTTTAAAAATCACTAAGGAAATCTATGGGCAACATAACACCATGAGGAGTTCTTCTAGATCAGACCAAATGCCCACACAGTGCAGTATCCTTTTTTCAACCTGCAGCCAACTGGCTGCCCCTGAGAAGACTACATGGAGGGCTAGAGGGTCTCCACCAAGGTCGTCCTCAGCAACTGGTATTCAGAGGCATGCTGCCTGTCACCCTTGCGGGAGGATATATCCAGCATGGTCACTAGCCATTGACAGCCTTACAGCCCACAAATTTGTTTACTTCTCTTTAAAAGCTACCTAAGTTGATGGCTGTTATCACACCAAGTGCTAGCAAATACCACTGTTTTATTAGGTATTGGATAATTCCTTCCTTTCTTACATTGCATTTCTCATGATTCGGTTTCATTGAATTATTCAGCTTTAATATGATGAAAGACAAAGCAAAAGCTTTATCTTGATGTCTCTGTTGATGTCTCTCAATCTCTTCCACTGTAAAAAAAAAAAAAGAGGGCTATGGAAATTTTGCTTCAGAGAGAAGATATGACTCCCTGCCCTCTGCAGATGTTTTAGTGTTTCGATTATGTAGTTTGATCCATTAGTTTATGATAGCCCTTCCTCCATAGCATTGGGTAGAACTAGGCAGTCTGTGATTCCTTCCTTGTCTAGACCCCTATTCAAGTGTCTGAATTAACAAACACAAGGAGAGGAACAGGTATAAACAGATTATCTCTACCCATTTTCATTGTTCTCTCCATATCTCAGGAGACTGTGTGTAGCAGAGAGTCCCCACTGTCTATAGATGTTCTCCAAGTGACTTAGAACCCTGGAAATAAGGCTGCCGTGGTGACACTCACTGTATAAAATAACCTAACCACTACAGTCACTCTTTACACGTGACAGGCAATTAACTTTATCCCCGAAATAGGTCCAGAACCTTGGATAAGTCCTTGAATGTATGGAGGAAAATCCAAGGAGCCTTGAGAAACCCAGAGAACTTTGAGAGGCTTGAGGGAGTCCCAAAGACCCACCTGGGATGCTAGGGGCTGCATGCAGCTCACAGGCCACAGTTTGTCCATCCATACTACAGAGTTAATCTGATTGAATCCTCCATCTTGCTTCTCGGAGTACCTTGGGAATCCTGTGATTCTTCAGCATGGAGCCAGAACCAATCTGTACCAATCTAATACGAACTGTGAGGGCCACATGTGTCAAACACAAGGCTTGCAGGCTAAATCTGGCTCACCAGGCCATTTCACATCGCCCTCGCACTTCTCCTACAGCTGCAGCACTCTCCTTGCCTGGGGGGCTGAAAGAGTCACAGAGAGGTCTGGAAGGCTAGAAGAGGCATGGAGAGGGGCTGCGGGGCTAAAAGAGGCACAGAAAGGGTCTCAGCTGGGACCAAAAAGTTAAACAAAGTTAATGTAATAAACAGTGCTTGGTAATAATTGTCTGATAATTAAAAAAATAACTTTGTTTTCAAAACTCATTTTTCAATAAATTGTACAATAGTTGTACACTTGAATATTTGCTTGCCATTATTTTTCCTAGACTTCTAGTTTCAGAGCTAGTTATTACTAAAACCAGTAATAACTGAATGCAGAGGCAATTTGAGGGCAACCATGGCCCTTTCCACACCAGGCAATTAGAACGGGGCAGTGCGTCCTCTCACAGAGGTCGTCTGCACCTTGGAGTGGACTGAGGAGCAGACTACTTACCTGAGATCCACACCACAATCTGCTACAAAACGACCTCAAGTGGTCCTCCAGCGTGTTTTCTAAAGACCACAAAAGCAGGTCTTTATTTTCCTGGAATGCACCATTGCGTTCCTGTTCCCTTGTGCAGATTCGCAGGTTCGCACCAATGCACGCCTGTGATCTGTGGAGGGCGGGCTTTAGGTGTGGCGAGCTTCACTGGTTGGTCAGGACCCACAACCAAACGGAAGCCACCATTTTAGAAGCCGGAAGCCACCATTTTGGAAGCTGGAAGCCACCATTTTGGAAGCCAGAGCAGTGCGGATCTACAGACCTCACACTGCTCCGATTTGCCCTGGACCAAGGAGGTGCCCTGCGGAAGGGCTTCAGGGACAGTCTGCATTGCTTCGGACCCCAGAAGAAGCGGTAGGTAATGGCACGGAGCAATTCCCTCGCCTCATGCGGAAAGGGCCCATAATGCTGATGTGGCCCAAGATGAAATTGAGTTTGACATCCCTTGTGAGGCATTAAAATTTGGAGTACCCACTAGAGCTCTAGCAGAAAGCTATAAGTACCTCATCAAACTGCAAATATTAGAATCCATCAAGATGGAACAGGCAAAGTGGTATCACACTGATATAACTGTGCTGTGTGTGTGCATCTGAAGCTTCTAAACAAAAAAGAATTCAAAATCAGTAAACCCCTAGTGGACAACCTTATCTCCAAAATAGGTCTAGCACCTTGGATAAGTTCTCAAAGGTATGGAGGAAAAACACAGAATAGATTCACAGCCTCACTGACATGGCAGCCACTAGGCACTCTTGGGCAGAATATTAAATATTTTAATAAATGAATAAACAAATTAACAAACAAAGCCTTAGAGATGAGACAACTGGGTTCACATCGCAAGCAATAATAAATTCATTGCCTTAGACTAGTTGTTCTCTTGTCTCCTGTTATGAGAAGATGGATTATTTCCCTAACAGGTCAGTTGTAGCATTTTGCTGATTTATGAATACTAAGTCATTTTAAATACTAAGTACTGTGGAAGTAGTAAACATTTCTTTAATTCATTGGCAGTGCTATAGGTGGATCTGTAGTGCTTGAATTAAAACCCTATATTTCTTTATCATTATCCTCCTTCTTTTGTTTTGGTTGTTTATGCCACATCCACTGGGGCATATCTTGTTTGAAGTCTTTCTCTGAATTATTGTCTGATTTGATTTTCCATTGTACTTTACCATAATAGCTATATAACATGTGCTGATGGGAGAACTGAATATTCATATGGGTAGTGTTAATTGTCATTTGTTTGTATGCATTTTTGATTTAATTAACATTACCTATTTGGATCAGTGCTGCATCTTTGCTTTGCTTTCTATGGCTATTTCATGTTCCCTGGTTTATCTAATAATTATAGCCCAAGGCAGTTGTTAGATCAAATTAGAGCGAGCCCCTTTGTTACTTTCCATTTTAGTTTGCTGAATCATATCATTATTTTTGAATCGGCAGATGAGACCGCTGATACTAATAACATAAATCTGGATGCCTTTGTGTTAGACATTTTCTTATTCTCCCTGTTGCGCACTCAGTTTTAAAGGCGAAACAAAGCTGAAAATACTCATCCAAATGCAAAATTTATTATTAGTTGTAGTAGTAAAAGTAGCAGCTGCAGCAGCGGCAGCAGTAGCAATCAAGGTCTGGGGAATATAGTGCAAGGAAGACGCTGACAAACATGAAAGAATTAATTATGAAAGGTATGTCAGAAGACCTTTGACCTCTACTAACTAGGATCTGTATGAGCCAACATGGTGTTGTGGTTTGAATATTGGAATATGACCCTGGAGACCATGGTTTGATTCCCCATTTGACCATGGAAACCCACTGGGTGACTTTGGGTGCATCACATACTCTCAGCCGCAGAAAACTCTATGATAGGTTCACTTTAAGTTTGCCATAAGTTGGAAATGACTTGAAGGCATACAACAACAACAATATCTTCAGATTGGATCTTTATACAAAGACATACCTGAGGACAACTGCCTGTGTACCCCGGTCCTCCTACCCCAATGCTGCACAGACACTCAAGCAAAGCCACACAATTCTTAGAAGTATGCATTCCCGTTATGCTACATCTTGCTCAACCCTTAACGTCAAATTGAAAAATTATTGTGTATGGGTCCTTCCCAGTTATACCAGTTTCATAAAATTCTGAATCATCATGGGCCCATGGAATTGTGGTATTTGTAGTTTGTTGAGCTCTGAAGCTCCAACACTCTCATTTCTCATGGTGTACTCTACAGAATACCCTACAGAACAGGGTGGGCAACTGTACATAGGGCAGGGGCTACTTTTCCTTCCTGTCCTCTCCTTGCAGGCTGCACTAGCAGGTTTCAGTGCTCTTGAAGTGGTGAAACATCACTTCTGATCACCATTTTGACTGATGTTCAGCTACTTTTTAATTTTTTTTAATGTGTTTTTTGGAGGTTTGTGGGACCCCGGGGTTTAAGGTATTCAAGGTGCTACTGCATTTTTAGCCAATTTTGGGAGATTTTGACCTGAAAAAAAATTTAAAATTGGGAGGACTAAGAGCTTTGAGAAGCTTCTGGGTGGGTCCCAAGAGCCACACTTGGAGTCCTAAGGGCTATATGCAGCTCACACACCACATTTTGCCAATCCATACCATAGGGTTAAACTGACTGAATCCTCTGTCTTGTTTCTAAAGGTACCTTGAGAATCCTGTGATTCTTCAGCATGGTACCATGACCAATCTGGTAATAATCTGACACTAACTGTGTGGGGCATTAAAATTTGAAGAACCCATTAGAGTTCTTTAGCAAAGACCTATAAGAATCTTATCCAGTGATATATTTAAGCCTTTTATTCCAAGTCTCAAGTCTCTACCTTCAAGTCTCAAGTCCTTGCAAGATAATTCAAGTCTCAAGTCTGGGAGCCAAATTTAACAGAAAAAAGGAGGTGGTGGGGGTGGGGTCTAAATTTCAATAATTGGAAAATCAAAGCCCCATACTGTCACTCCCTTTCCCACCTTGCCTCAGCAATGCTTCAGACAGGCCTTTCCTTTAAGGGTGTAAACTTTAAGGGAATGCATCATACATAGCCTGGTGACTTCCTCATGAGTAATCAGGATTTGATTTAAACCTCCAAACCCATAGATTCTAGCCTTTCACTTCTTTGCCTTCCAAGGCTCCTTTACTCCCCTCTTGCTTCAGCCAAATTTTAAACCCCTCCAAATCCATTGATTTCTGCCAGATTTTAAACCCCTCCAGCTCCACTGATTCCTGCTTTTCACTCCCTCTGCCTTCTGAGCCTTCTTTACTCTAGAGCAAGTCCTTCACTAAAAAAAAAAAAAAAATAAGTCTATAGTCTTGTCAAGTCAATCCATGATTTATTGATTAGTCGAGTCCAAGTCAAGTCATTGAAGCGACTTGAGTCGGACTCAAGTTTGAGTCAATCGACTCAAGCCTATATTACTGACCTTATCAAACTACAAATATCAGGATCCATCAGGATGGGACACAGGCAAAGTGGTATCACACTGATATAACTGTGCTATGTGTGTACATCTAAAGCTTCTGAACAAAAATGAATTCAAAATCAGTAAACCTCCAGTGGACAAAAAAGGGTATACACATTGTTATTTTGTTTCTAGGATGAAGACTCATTTATAGGTTTCTAACTAGATAATACCTCTGTGCAATCAGAGGGGTGAAACTCTTGTGTCCTGTTTGGTAAATGAGTTGCAGCAAAGCCTTTAATGGACAAAAGGAATAAAAGATCCTATTAACACTAGCTGTTATTTGGATACTCAGTACCTACCAACAGTAAACGCACACAATAGTATCAGAAAACACACCATTTCTAATTTATTCAAAGAGAAATCTACAATGTCTTAGAACCTGTTGTGTGCCAAGCAGAAATGCAAATCACAATCATAGTCACCAGACACAAACACACCACAGTCATATACAATCTTTTCTCATCTTTTCTTTGCTTCATAAGTACAACTCATTTTGACATAATTTCTAAAGCAAGTAGTATAACTCCAGTGATATTAAACTCCTCAGCACATTATGCTAACTTACTGTGCTTATGGACAGTTTCCATACACCAAGTGCTTCCAGATTGCAAGAAAATATACCCTTGGCATTTCTACCAGAATTACATACCATCATGGGGTTTGCAATTTGCAGTTTAGGGAGGGGCAATTAGAATTCTCAGCCAGCAAACTCTTTAGTCTCAGTAAACAACAAACCCCAGAATTCCATAGGATGTTGAAAGTGGAATAATAGCACTAGAACTGTGTAGTATGAAAATGACCTTAAGTAAGCCCTAGGTCCCTTTCACACTATATAATCATAATGATATGATTCTCCTTTAACTGTCTTAGTTCCATTCTATGGAATGCTGGGATTTGCAATTTAGATAGGTAATTCTAAGTGCCTCACCAAACTATAAACCCCAGGAATCCATGGGATGCAACCAGGTCAGTTTCAGTGGAATCATAGCTCTGCAACTGTATAGTGTAATAAATAGTACCTAAGTAAGGGTAAGAGACATGGCTAAAGACTCTCTGATGGACCAAAGGATGTCACATTAGCCAAGAGGGTATTTCTGTTTGCCCCACATACCTAGCATATTAAATGCAGCAATTAAGTTTGCAAACTTTTGTTTATTTCCACAATATTAGGGATCTTCATATTGGCCATCTGCTTTCTGAAATCTCTGAGGATAAGAAAATTGCCTTAGATATTCATTCTTTGCCAACTTCTGAATTTATTTTTCCTGGCAAGATTCATTGTCTCAATTCACAGATGCTGCACCACTGTAAATCAATTGCAAATAGGCTCCTGTCACTTTTTTGAGTGGAGGACAGCCACATCCACAATGCGCATAGCTCATGCAGTAAACACAGGGTCAGTCTCTTAATGCTGAAGAGTCACACGCTGTTTACAAAAATACCAACAATCAGGGCACGCATCTGCAAAACCATCTCAACTGAGAGCCCAATAAACTGGCTCTCCAAGCTGAATTAGAGATCAGACTTGAGGACAGCACAAGTTTGTGGTTAAAGGTGATGCACAACAGAAATGAAAAGTTGGGAATATATGCAAAACGTTTTCAGAATACAAGCCATAAAACTCATGCAGCACAGAGCTGTCTCTCATTGGAAAAGCATTAGCAATGCTTGTTTTTCCAGTAGACATGCATTTCTAAGTGACATAGTTGACACCACAAGGCCCTTAGCTTAATTCCCTGGTCACAGTACTTGCTTTAGTCTGTCTTCATAAGATAATTTTGAGAAATATATATTTGACGTGTGTCTCTCCTCATCTCACTAACTTTATGAAATTTATTTGTTGCAATTATATGCCATCCTTCCTTCAAAGAGCTCACGGTGACAGTTTAGCCTCAGAATAATTTTATGAGAGAGGTTAAATTGAGAGGTGACAAAGTCTTCTAATGGGCTTCAGGGCCAAGTAGAAATGAGCATGAAAAACTCCTGCATCCAGATCCAATATTCTTAAGTATGAAATCTTAGTTGTTCTCAAACCCAAACATCAGCAGCTGTCCAATGCTGCTATATGACAAGGCTGAAATGAGTGTGGGAGATTAATATTGCCTCGTAAATTCCTACAGTATTACTATGTTCCTTTGCAAAACCTCAAGCATACATTTCCGCTGACTAAAATTTTTCTTACAGCATCCCTAGTATATAGGGTTGCCAGACTGGACCCAGGAAGGGATTCCCAAAACTTTAATCTCTGTGCAGGGCAAGGTACCATAAAGCTTGGCCAAGCAAGATGAAGGTACCTCGGCTTCTTCAGCTTCCAAACCCCAATTTTCAGCTGCAGCTATCTCCTCGCAGCATGGCTACTGCGTTGCCAGAGGAGAGAGTGGCTCAGGGGAGTGCCCAGCAACAAGAACAGAGCTATACAATGCTCTGTGCCCCCTCCCTTTATGGTAACTCCTCCCGCTAAGGATTAAAGTATCATAGCCTTGTCCTGGATCCCATCTGGAAACTCTACCAGCATAGGAAGATAGAAAGCTGCCTTATTATCAAATCAGTGATGGCTGATTCACCAGTGATATGATGAACCCACCTTGGGTCGTAATCCAAAATTTAAAGGTGCTATCGAAGATGTTGATGTAATGGTATTTATTTATTTATGTCTTTCAGCCTACCTAGTATTTCAGTGGCTTTCCACAGGGGCAACATGTTATCTCGCAGCAGAAATTGCTGGAAATGACAATCTTATTCTGTTTGCTGGACCGACAATAACCCTGTCTGTCCACGAAATGGAATGAGATCTTCCACTCCAAAAATTTCTGCTGCTAGGCAATTTGTCGACCCTGTAGAAGGCCATTGAAATATATACATAAACTGAAAAACACTGGGTTTGTTCTAAAATGAAAGATAAAATACCACCCACTGAGCACTTGGAGAAATATCTTCTATTTTTTTCCTTCACTGAGCAGTTGGAGAGGTATTTCTCCTTTTTCCCTCAGATTCTGTTGGGTGCTGTCTACTGTTTGCTTCTTCTGTCTAAGAGGTTGAATCTATTGTGAGGCACAGGGTTCAGCACCTAAAATGGTTTCTTCAAAGATTTTACTAAAATCCAAAGCAGATTTACTACCTCAGCAACATGGAAGCCCATAACTGCTATTGAGGCTGTGGGTCCATCCCAGTTGACACTGTCTGCTTCAACTGTCCAGGGGGATCTTCAGAGTTTTGACATGAGTCTTTGAAAGACTTACTCAGATAACAGGCAGCATTTGCCTCCAACTATTAGGCCAGTGTCAGAAGGCAGATGCTAGAGACAGCAGCAGCAAGTCCCTCATATGTTTTCTAAGGCTCTGTTGTGAACCAGAAAGATGGCTTTTAGAGTCTTTGTCAGCATCATAGACAAACATTAAGTTGTCCAAAGGCATAGAAAGGGCTAATTTGCCCAGTGTGTGTATGAGTGTATGTGTGCACACATGTGCATGCATGTGCATCTTCAAGGTGCCTGTCAACTTATGGAGACCTATGAATTTCATTGGGTATTCTTTGGTACAGAATACTCAGAGGTGGTTTAGCCAGTACCCTCCTCTGAAATGTAGCTTAAAACACTTGGTATTCATTGCTCACGGATGAATCTGTTAAAGATTACATGATAAAATGGTCCAAAGATATTGGGCGTGTAATTAACCTGGATGAAGTGGGAGACACTATGGAAAAACTATAGAAAATATACCAGATCATATATGCTTCAAGAAAATGTACTAAAAATGTTGTTTAGATGGCACCTCTCACCAATGAGAATTGCTAGTATGTTCAAAAGTGTTAAGAACCACTGTTGGAAATGTGAAAAGGAAAAGCGCTCTTACATACATCAGTGTAACCAGGCAAATGGTATATGATTCGATAAAAAATGCAAAAGGTGCTGGATATAAGAATTGAGCTGAAACCTGACATTTTTTTACTGGGCATAATCTAGACAGAAATTTGGATAGTAGGCTAGGTAGACTTATGTGGCACATGGTAACATCAGCCAGAATGGTCTACGCTAGACATTGGAAAAGTAGCACAATTCCAACAGAAGAAGAATGGTGGGAAAACTAATAGAAGTGGCGGGAATGGATAGATTAATGCACATGTTAGACAATAAATCTGATGATCAATGTTCAAGGGTATGGCAGCCATTACAAGATTATCTTAAAAGTAGAGTTTAGGGTATCAAGAGTAGCAGAGGAATGACTTTAACATGACTTTATCCACAAAGATGAAAATTTCCATTAAGCTATGAGGGGAGAGATTTATAGTACTACTTTTTGATTGTAAATAAAACATAGTAGAAGATACTGACTGATTCAAAATTCGTTTGTTATATATGCTATGCCTGTTATTTACAAACTTCTCTCATCTTTATATGAGGATGTTGAAGCAATAATACCAAGAAAAAACCATATCCTCCCCATAGGGGGAGTTTTTTTGTTTGGATGTGGGAGAGATATGATGACATGATAAGAATGTGATAGGATGTATAGTGGCACGATATGACATGGTATCATGTGATAGGACATAATGTGATATGATGTGATAAGATACAATATATGATGTGACGTGATAAGATGTGACATGATGTGATAAGATGCAACATGATGTATGTATAGCTTTTCTTTGTTTTATTAAGAAAAAAACACTTGGTATTCACTGGTGGTCTCTCACTGATTTACCAACCAGGGCTGACCCTGCTTCATTTCCAAGATCAGATAGGATCTGGCGCCTACTGAGTAGGCCCTGCTAAATAGTGTTGCTTTACTTTGGCAGTTCAAGGCTGAGGAGAGACCAAAGGTGTGGTGTTGTTATTGTGTGGCTTCAAGTAATTTCTAACTTATGGTGACCCTAAGGCAAACCTATCATAGGATTTTCTGGGAGTTGAGAGTGTGAGACATGCCCAAGGTTACCCAGTGGGTTTCCATGGACAAGCGGCAAGTCAAACCCTTGTCTCCAAAGTTGTAGTGCAATGCTCAAACCACTACACCCCACTGGCTCTCACAGAGAATGGACTGGAGCAGTAAACTTTCCTATTAGCAACTTGCTTATACAGTTCCTATAACTATTAGAATGGGAGCAGGCCACATCTGCCCACTTTGATTTTCTTTGTACATTTCTGTCATATATGATCTCTGGGAACCTACCTTCTCAGGCCTTACTGTATGTGACAGGGGAGGTGTTTGACCTGTTTGATCCTGTTGAATCAGCCACAGGGAACTGTAGTATGGGATAGTCTGGGCAGAGTTGCTTAGGGACCCTTTTCTGGATCTCTGGAGATGCTTGGCCCATATCGTGAAATGACTGGAATACTTTCTTTGCTGCAGACCACCTAAAGCATCCCTTACCAGATATAAAGGTAATCTCATAAAGTGATATCTGTCAATTTTCTGGACCAAACACAGTCTTGGGAGGGTGTGGAATTTCAGTCAGCTTGTCATGGGCCAGGATTCAGCTTCTCCAGGTGAACAGCAACCTCAAAGGAGGACAAGCAGACACAAGCACACCAGGAGCTAATCAGACTGCGATGAGAGCCAGCTGCCTCTAGCCTTCTTAAGGTGGTGGCTGTACACCAGAAACAACTCATGTGTTTGCCACCCCTTGCTTTGTGTATTCTAGATTCCCTGCTTACTACCTGCCTGCCTGCCTGGATTTTCTGACCCAGGACTATCTGACCATGTTGTCTGCCAGATTTCTGAACCTTTGGACTGATTCCTGACTATGTTTCTGCCCCATCCTAAACAGCCAAATGTTATTAACTGTGAATGGCCTAGCCCAGCAGAACTGCTGGGCCTGCAACACAGCTCCGGCTCAGAACAGGCCCCTAGCCACTTTCCCTCTGTTGGAAGGTGGAGCTCTGTGGGCCACATGTCTATCCTGCACACTGTATGCTGCCCTACTATCGTCAAAGGTGGTGGAAGATACTATCCCACAATAAGTACTGGTGTAAGAATCAACGAACAGTCCCATCAGCTTCAGTCATGTGCAATAGGACAGAAGCATCATATTTTCCTTCACCTTAGGCAACACCTTCACCTTGTGCTAGCCCGGGCACTTGATTCATATGCAACATATATGTTCTACCACTGAGTTGCAGCTCTATTCCCCATTGACTACAGGTTAACTTAACAGAAGTAACAGAATCATACTTTTTTGCAACAGAAAAGCATGCTATTTTGGAAAAAGTCCATAAGGACAAAAAAAAATCCCTTTGCATCTTGTCAGTATCAAAAAAAACACAACAACAACACATGTGTTGTTCTTTAATATTCATGGGGATCCAGCTTCAATCAGGCAGCATCACACTGTGCAGTACCACAAAACAGCTGTGATTTCCTTTAGATAACTTGACTTTTGTCCTTGCCTAGCCATTCATGGTAGCATTCAAGGATTTGCTGACCAACAGGGGAAAAAGACTGCCAACATGCCTCTCCCATTGAGCAGCAGAATGTCGCAAAGGCTGTTGCGTGCCAGAGTACAATCAATGATAAGGAAAACATCAGGGCTCAGTTTATTCTGATCCATTTCAGTAGGGGTATATATACTTTTTAACTACTACTCTTTTTAAAATTTCTGGGATTCTCTTTGTATCTATGCTTCCGACTGGTTATAGCAGCCAGGACCTTACTCTCTTTCCCAAATTCTAGTCATTCTTTTTCCTGCTGCATATGCACCCTCCCAAACATACATACCCAACAGCCTGAAAATAATATTTTAAATCTAAGAAAAGAAGATCTTTGATAGTCACTTCAGGCATGAACTAAGGTCTGTTTGACTGTATGTCCTCTGACAATTTTGAGCTGAGAAAAGAAGCCCTTTCATTTATATGTGCACTTTTCCCTGTTCTTACACCCTTGACAAGTTGCTACACACCCAACCACATCTGTTAAACTTTAGTGGAGCAGCAGCTGCTGGCTTCCAGTTCAGTGGGATGATGAATCCATTCCAGGTTTTTATTCTACATTTTAAAGGAGCTATCCAAAGCATTGGACCCTATCCCCCAAATAGCTCCTTTGAATAACATTTTAAAAGTTCAGACCCCATCTCATAGTGGATTCATTATTCTGATGCTAACATGGAACCTACCAGTTGCCATTTTTAGTGAAAGTCACTCTGTCTGCTGCCTGCTGTATTTTCTCCCAATAGCCTACTCTGTACTAACTTTCACAGTAAACAGGGGCCTAAATCCAATGGCTAATCCCAATTAGAATAGAGTTATTGAATTAATTAAATAATATTAAATTAATTATATTGAATAATTCCTGTTGATTCAATAGATTTCCTCTGTTTGGGACTAGCCACTGGATTGAAGCTAATGCTAGTAAACTGTCCAGAACAATTTATAATTATTAAGAACCTTTACTTTTAGAATAGATCTCATTGGGTTAATTATAGAATTGTTGCAACAACACTTGCATAAACCTCTGCTGGCTAGATGAGTGATAATTGTAGGGTGCCACTGAGAGGAAGCAAGGGAAATATAAGGAAAATTTCAATGTATGGCATTGCCATTTGGAAACTGCAATTAAAAGATCCACTTTATTGTATACACTGATATCCCAGTGTAGGCAGTGTGTCTTGGTTGGGACTATTAACTTTAACAGTCCCAAGTCACTTATGGCAGCAAAGTTCTCTTGATGGCAGTAAGATGAATGGGGCCGATCCCTGAGCATTACATCATCACAGTGGGTCATAGGATTAGGGAGTAGCATCCCATGGTCAAATGATGTCATACTTGGCATGACGGTAGGGCATAACCACCATCCGTCACCACCAGTTTCTCCAAATACCTTCCTGCTCATCACAGGTGGGATTTATTAGTTAAATAGTCTCCTACACATATTGGCATTCCTCTTTTCTTGTACATTCTCTGAAATAAATGTTGGCTGAGATCCTGCATTACACAGATTCAGTTGATTCTTATGCACTGCCTTTCCCTCATCTCCACAAGTATGTTGCAAAGACACTGAGCAAGGAACTGACGAATAGCTGCTTGCACAATGAGCATAAAAGGACATGAGCAAGGATAAAAATGCATGTATGTCACCAACAGGATTACAGACAAGGTCTATAGTCTAATGTAGGATTTCTGAACACTGTACATGGCTTCTGGAGCCCACTTTTGCAGGCCTGGAAGCCCTCCACCAGTCCCCCAAGCCCTCAAATTCCTCCATAAAAGAAAAATACTGAGTGCAATTGCCAGGCATTTTGTATCTGAAAACCTCATGAGCCCCCTAAAATGTGCACAACATCCCAACCCCACACAGAAAGCAACCCAGAACCCCCAAATCCCTCTATTTTCATCAGAGTTCACCTCAGAATGGCAACAGAAAGAGACAGAACGTCACTTCCCATCACCATTTTGGGGAGAAAAAAACTCAGGTGAAGGCAGAGGCATTAGGAAGCACTGTTGGGGGTGTGCAACCTAGAGGGGGATTGGAGGGAAGAACTGGTTCTGGCCTCCATGCAGTTCCCCTCACGTAGGATATAAGAAGAGTGAACAATTTTGATGGATCCAGGGTCCAGTTTTCTGCTCCAGGTCCCTCTGGCAGCAGCCAGGACTATCCCAAATGCCCCCAAATGAAAACTCCACAAGTGGCTAGGAGTCTAGTTCTGGGTTTAAAAAACAGGGGTGGGGTTGTTTTGTTTTTGTGAAACTGTACAAGTGGTCCTTACAACCTATTTATAAAGTAAACTGTTACTTCTGGAAAAAGTTTCCAGGAAAAACATTACACAAACACAGAGGGGAGAGAGAGAGAGAGAGAGAGACAGAAGAGAGACTTTTTTTTCCAGAGGAAAGTTGCTCTTGGGGAGGTCTGAAGATCAGGATCACAAGAACTGCAGCATAAGGTTCCACAACCCATTTCTGTTTTATATAAGGCTCCAGTGGAATCAGAGGTGGAGATGAAATCTGCTAAAACTAGTCTGCTGATATGGATCAAAACAGTTTTCTTCTTCTTCAAAATTTACCATTACATTCCTGGTTGTAAAAGCTTTTGAAATCCTACCTTGGGAATATGGATGAACACTTGGTGCATATTCCACTTTCTGTTTCTAGTGAGCCTGCAAACAAGATGACCATATAACAGGTGCATACAATTCAGAACACAAACACACACAATAAAAAAGAAAGAATAAAAGGCTAAAGTTCTCTGTATCATACCAAATCTACATGGATGTGAACAACTGAACCAAAGACATACTCCTGTCGGACTCATATGAGGCTGCAATTGTGGCGTTAAAAGGAAACCAGACCATGGAATGGCACAGTTGTTAGGAAGAGCTGAGGATAAGGGAGGAGTTATACTACATTTTACAGAAGAAAGAAACTGAGAGGTTGGGGTTGTAGCAGCCAAGCAATACTAAAGAGACCAATTTAGTAAAATACCCAGGCATCATGCCAGCAATAGCAGTCTAGGTATTGCCCATCCTTGTATAGTCACTCATGTATTGCAATTCCAACAGTTTGCAAGGAGGGGAATTCTAAAACCTTATTTACTGACAACAACTTTACATTGCGATGGAGAACTGTCATTTTTATTGTTTTCAACCAAGCTCATTTTTTTAGAACAGAAGGGAAACTGCCTGGGGTTGAGAGGTTGCATTTTCCCCCACGGATCCTAGGGGACTGCAATACCCCCCATTTCACCATCCCATATTTTCCCACCTCCACCCCCTTCCAGAAAAGAAAACATGGCTAATTACACCCCTGCCTTAAAAAGCCTGCAGGTGGGTACAATTAGCTATTTTGTAAAATCTTCATCCTGCTTTCCTCTGATTTAGGAAGAAACAAGCCTTTTTCCAAAACTGTTTGAAAGAAAAGGCCTATATTGTATAGGCCTAAGACAATCCACCTCCTTAAATATGGGTCAAAAGGGTCAACTGTGCTTCCCAGTGCTTGGAAGGTACCAATCTGCTATTTTGGAGGGCTTACACATATCAAATGGGGATGAGGCAGGAACTCTTGGGGACTGCAAATATAGGCCTTAGGTTGTGCTTTGCCGAAGTTGTGTTACTATAACACGGCATGGCCAGTAATAACTGTGCTCGCTTGCAGATGTTGGGAGTTGTAATCCAACTAAGTACGCTTTTCAAGAATGGCTGCAAACTCATTTCTACAATGTGTCCAAGGTGTAGAAAAATGAAAGTTTACATTTTATCCTAAAATAGCTTGAAATGTTGGAATTACTACAAAGTCATTACCTTCAGAATTTCCTTCTTAATCTGAGTTCTTTCCCTTGCCCTATTGCCCCTCTTTCTAGCACTGGAGGAGCTTGGAGTGTTTGGGGGGGGGGCTCTACGGCACAGGCCACGGTGTGTGGGGGTGTGGCCACAGTGCATGGGGCATGGCTGTGGCATGAGGGGGCATGGCTAGGAGCCAGGATGCCCTAGAAAAATTGCCGCTGGGGGCAAACTACCTCCATCACCCCCCATCCCTACGCAATTGCTTTCTAGTATGAAAAATGAAAACAGGGGAAGACTAGAAACGTCTTTCTTTCCCAAGGCTCATTTTCTCCACTCCTTTTTCATTTATTCATTACCTACAGTAACTAGACAACAGAAGCTCACAAATCTCTCTCTCTCACACACACACACACACAGATCTGATATAGCACTTACTTAGCATGTTTAAGACCTTTAATACAAACTAAATGGCAGCAACACAAAGCAGGTATTAAAGCACAACATACTGTTTTCAGTATGATGGTATTGGGTTGGTTATATCTGTGGAAGATGAACAACTGCTTTCATTTTACGTTATAAAGCTTACCTACAAAAGTGCTGACAACAGCACAGCTTTTTAAGCACTTTCCTCTTTCTCTGCCTACAGCATTCTGGATTTTACACAAGATATTTTGTTATGGGGGCGGCATGGGATATATTCTAGAGGTTTCATAGTGGAAAGCATTAACCAATAATATTCAGATTCCATAGAGAATAATACAGCATAACTATGTCAAGTTTCAAAATGATCTCATAGACAGTACAGTTGTATTTATATTTTGTTACACCGGTGTATTTCACTTCCTCCTGAGATCTCAGGGTACCCTTCATGGGGTGTCTGACTCAGATGCCATGTCAATAGGCACACAATATTGAGCTGTTGCTCCCAAGCCATTGATATTCAACATGGTGACAGCCATGGAAGGAATGTGAGAACATAATGTCATAGACTAGCAGCCAGCAATACAGGGTCTGGCTGACAATTCTAAAAGCACCTCCCTAAACTGCAAACCCCAGGATTCCACAGGATGTTGAAAGTGGAATAATAGTGTGCAAATGGCCAATGATTCTACCTAAGCTAGCATGCATTCAAGTTAACAAGTGAGCAGCCTCTTTAAATAGCTCTGAAATGAAGTCACGCCAGGGCAGTACATTTTGGCGTGCTTCAGAGGTCTTATTAGCCCAGAGACTTGGCACAGACTCCTCACAACAAAGAAGGCTGATTAAAATCACTACTCTTACTTATACACAAACATGCATAGAAGGTGGAACATTGATTTCTTAATCCATAATTGTGCCAAGTGTGTTGACAAAAGAAGACTTATTGCTGGTTAGAGGTACTTAAACACCACAGTAAAATGGCTAACAGCACCTGCCCTCACAATAATCCTAGGATGTTGGTCACTGTTATGGTGTTATGGTGTGGGGGGGTGTGTGTGTGTGTGTGTGTGTGTTTTGTTTTGTTTTGTTTGCATGTAGAGAGCTCACAGTGAAAGCTTTTGCTCCAAGATTTCACAAATGAAATTGAGAGCAGTCTTGTAGGGCTCCTTTCTTACCAAGAACAAAAAAAACCTGTCTCAGTCCATTGCACAATGTTGGAAGCTTTGCTGTCTATTGCGATCGGTTAATTATGTAAAGAATTTCCCACTTTTCACCCAAAATCAGACCCAAGGTGCTTAAAATAGAAGCTACAAACAAAATACATCCAAAACAATGTACAACACAAAGGGTTTTCAAACCTACTAAACAGAAAATAGTATTAAAAAATAATTTAGAGATTGCTATAAAAAAATTAAAACACATTTATACACAAAGCATGCACCATTTAGAAATCCTTCTGCACAACCAACTAAAAGTCAATGGCCTATCATAGAATCTTAGAGCTGAAAGGAGCTGCATCTAATCCAACCCCCTGCCATTCAGGAAGGCATAACTGAAGCACCCTTGAAAGATGCTCATCCAGCCTCTGTCTAAAGACCTCCAAAGAAGGAGATTCCACCCATCCCTCACAGCAGTCTATTCCACTGTTGAACAGTTCTTACAGTAAAGTTCTTCCTACAGTTTAGATGGGATCTAATTTGAATCCACTGGCCTGTGTTCTAGTCTCTGGAGAAGCAGAAAACAAGTTCATTCCATCTTGTAGACGACGCCCCAGCAGATATTTAAAGATGGCTATCATGTCACCTCGTAGTCTTCTCTTTTCCAAACTAAACATACCCAGCTCCCTCAATCATTCTTCATAAGGCTTGGGCTATTTCCACAGGATGGTGGCATCCCAGCATGGGGTTGTGAGAGGAGCGGAACTGCAATGACACTTGCACATGACATTGTTATGGTCTTGCCCTTCTCATGTCACCAGGAAGCATGATCGCAGAGTATATCATCTATGATCTACGCACTTCCTCCTCCATTGCAGCATGGGAAGAAGACAGGGTGCAGTGTGGAAAGACAGAGCATGTCCCTCGTGATCCCTTCCACAGGCAGCCAGTTGCATGTAGAAAGGAATGTTGGGAACATGCTGCCAGGATTGCGATGGGATGACACATGAGAGCGTTATCCTGCAGAAAAGGCCTGGGTTCCAGACCTCTGATCATCTTGAGCACCTTTCTCAGCTTGTCAATATCCTTTGTTGAATTGCAGCGCCCAGAACTGCACACAGTATTCCAAGCGAGGTCTGACCAAAGCAGAGAACAGCAGCACTACTACTTCCCTTGATGAAAAGATCATTGCCTGCTAGCAGAAAAAGAGTAAAGTCTTTGTACTCATGGAATCTGCAATACCTTAGCCGACTCTCTTTTAAAAATCAAGGAAGGGTTTGGGTTAAAGATGCAGTGGCAGGGGGTTGTCTCACACAGATGTTTTAACAAGCAGTTTGATGAAAATTGGCTTTATCAGCATAGTGTGAAACTACACCGAATAAGTTTTCCTTGAAGCCATTTTTTTCCTCTCACATCAAGATTTTGTCAACTCAACCGCTGTGAACAATGCAACCCCAAAGATAGTACATAGCATTTTGCCTTAATATATCTTTCAGCATTTCACAGATGAAAACTAAGGCCATTTCCACCCTACACAGTTCTAGTGCTATTATTCCACTTTCAGCATCCTGTGGAATTCTGGGGTTTGTAGTTTACTGAGGCCAAAGAGCTCTCTGGCTGAGAATTCTAAATGTTCCTCCCTGAACTGCAAACCCCAGGATTCCATAGGATGTTGAAAGTGCCTAAAAGACAGTTTGCTTTTTTTTACACATGTGGTGCAAGTGTTGTGGAAGGAGCTGCTGGCACAAATCCACTGATCTAACTCCTTGTAGTACCTATAATTCTCAGAATGCCCCAACCACCATGGACACTGGCCATGTTGAAATGGGTTCTGGAATTTGTTGTTGCATGCCTTCAAGTCATTTCTGACTTATGGTGACCCATATCACGGGCTTTCTTTGGCAAGATTTGTTCAGAGGGGGCTTGCCTTTGCCTTCCCCTGAGGCTGAGAGAGTGTGACTTAGTCAAGGTCATCCAATGGGATTCAAATCCTGTTCTCAAAAGTAGTAGTCTAGATCTCAAACCACTATGCCACACTGACTGTGCTCTGGAACCAGTTGTCCAGAATAACTTCTCCAAGCTCTATGTTTTTGCTAACATTGTACATCATCTCATAATTTCACTACAGCAATCAGTGCGACCACTGAGATCGATTCCAACAAAGTCTTCAATTTTATTTTATTTTATTTTATTTTATTTTATTTTATTTTATTTTATTTTATTTTATTTTATTATTCATATAATGCACTGAGTTATTACCTGGGGACCCATGTTACACAATAATCATATAATTCTGGCTCAGATTTTCAGAAGCAGCCCGTCTTAGTATCCACAGACAGCAGCAGAACAACTCTCACTGACCTTGGTGTGCTTTTAGGGGCTGTATCCATGTTAGCCAGAAACTGAAGCTCCTTGCTTCCCTTTTTAAAACGGACAAAGAAGACTGATAGAAAGGAAAGGCTTGCAATTCAAATAACTCTAGCTTAATGTAAAATGCACTGCCAGTAAGTTAAAATATCAGAACCAATGGCTGTTGAAATTAAGATTGAGAGCTATTCTTTATATCTCCAAATAAAACAAAGCAAAAAACCCACACTTTTCATTCTGACACCAAAGAAACTGCTCTAAATAAACAGCTCCTGTGCCAATTTGTTTCAAGGAGTTTTGAGCCTTCGTTCCCTCTGTATGCAGCAGCGTGGAGTTGATGAGAATTTTGACATTAAGCTGTTTGTACACCTGCTGCAGCTGAAATGAAAACATTAATTGACTTTCATAATTAAAAATTGCTTCCAGAGTTGTTGGCCAAATACTAACTTGAAGCAGAGAAAGCTACTTAAGAAGGAAAAGAAGACGAAAGAAGCACTTCAGTCTAACCGTGTGGGTTGGTGGTTTCTCTTCACATGGATGTATATTAGCAATGCCACACCCTCCAAAATGCCACAAAGGAAAACTGGGACATGTGTGGCCAAGCAACAGCTGTTATAGTGCTATTATTCCACTTTCAATGTCCTCTGGAATTCTGGGGGTTGTAGTTTACTGAGGCCAAAGAGCTCTCTGGCTTCTAAATGCTTCTCTCTAAACTGCAATCCCCAGGATTCCATAGGATGTTGAAAGTGGAATAATAGCATTATAACAGTGTAGTGAGGAAAGGCCCTGAGTCTGCGGGGAAGGGCAAGATTCTGTCTCCTCTTTTCCTTCTCCATTATTAATTAATTGAGTGCAAACTACTTTTGCACTTTGAACTCAGATTGCAGCAACTGAAGCTAGCTGCGGACAATGGGGGGAAAGTTTTACGAGTTGAGAAGAACTAGGACATTTTAAAAGCATCTGAAAAAAGGAGATAACAAAAGATTATTTGGGTTTGTCCCTGCCAAATTGGAACAGTTGGAGGGTACACAGTGGTTTACTTGTCTATTTATTTCTTCTCTTTCTATCCTACCCTATCCCATGGGCTGCAGCAAATTTATCAATATCCATCTCTTTCCTAAGGCTTAACAAATCCAAGAATTAGGTTTGGGTGGCTGAAATGAAAAATAATTCCTTTTCTCTCACTGATAACTCCATAGAATAAGCAAGAAGAGACACAGCCTTGTCTAAGAAGTATGGAGGAAGAAAGAACGTACAAAGTACATTCATTGCCATGAAGAAAAGTTTAGCAGTAATGTTGCTGGTGAACTGCAACTCCCACCATTGCTCACCATTGGCTAGACTGGCTAGAGCTGATAGAAGCTGCAATCTAGCAATGTCTGGAGAACTGTATTTTGCCCATACCCGTGTCCATTTAAGCATCTCGCCCTATGAGAAAACAGGACACACTATGAAAAAGAGGATAATGAACTGTGTTAGATTCTCAGATAAACATTTAAATGCATAGATACATACTTTTAAAATTCCAGCAAGGAGCTCAAGACAAATTACGCAACTCTTCATCTCCCCAATATACTTAACAACAACCCTGCCAGGTAGGCCAGGTAGAATGAGAGTGATTGGCCCAAGTTTACCTAACAAGTTCCATGATTCAGTGTGGACCTGAAAATGGATCTCCCGCATTGAACACAATAACCATTATCTCACAATGGCAGTCAGCTGCAGGAATTCATATTACCTACAGTGCTATAACAAGCTGAAAATGTGGACAGAGCCAAGGCACTGATTTACCGGAACATAGCAAGCATGCCTGATAGAAAGTTGGAGGGTATTAATTAAAGCTTCATGAAAGTCTAGCTCAGCAGCAGAGTTCACCCACACCCACAGTACATGTAAAAGAAAATACGTGTACCTGTGTACAAAGTGTTTGTTCCCCCTTGCATTTTAGTAACCACTAAGCACAAACACATTAGAGATCAGGAGAAAAGATTCAGAATTATAGAATATGTTTTCTTTTTCAAGCAGATGTTAAAAAGTGCATTTCCAACACAAAACTGTCTAGACTTTAAGATCTGTGGGAGAAACGCTTCTTTCATTCCTGCCAGAAGTATGTTTGAGGACCTTCTTAGTGGTTGTTCCTTGTCTCCTTTCCCAGGAAAGCTTGGCTGGGGTCACCCATCTTGTCCTTCAACAGATAGGCAAATTCTATTCAGGGTGGATTCAGTGACTCACTACCTGGTATTGACAGAGATTCTAAATGGATGAACATTTTAACATTGCAATATTTTTTTTATTAATGAGAAATTTTAAAGCCAGTTTTCAAAAAGAATGACCAGTTTGATTTGTACTTTAACATGTGTAAGTTATTGTGCTTTCACTAACATCTTTTTTAAAAAAAAAAAAGTTTACAGCCATCTTTCAGCCCAGCCATAGCAGAATTTATTTACTTATTTATTAGATATAAATAAAATAACTAACTAAATACATAATTAATTTTTCAGATTTAAAGCACTAGAAGAGGGTTCATTGTTTGAAGAGAGCTGTGGTTTGTCTAAACTGGCCATCTTTCTATAGACCCTTAAAAATACAGACTGAGATCTGACATCATGGACCTAGTAGTAGTAGTAGAACACTTAATTACAGTGGCCCCTCCACTTTTGCAAGGCTTAGGGGTGCAGAACCCTCACAAAAGTGGGAAAACCATGAATACCCCCCGCGATCCCCTTCCTATACCCTTCCACAGCTCCCCTCTCCCTTTTCCTTGCCTCTGGCCTTGGCACTTGAGCAGGGGTACAGAATAAAGGGCTTACTGGTACTTTCCTCTTGGACAAAGAAAAGCAGAGCACTGAGTTCTGGCATTCTAGCGACTTCCAGTTGCCAAGTTGTGAAAGAAGATTCCTCCCAGAGGGGAGGAGTAGGACCAAAGAGAGCATCTGCCCAATCAGCAACCATTACACAGCAGAATGTGCAGCCACATGGCAGAGAGGACACACCCCTGGCAGTGTGAGGGCACTTTGCTCACCCACCCCAAAGGAAAAAAATATCCATTCTGAACACAAGTCTCACAAGCCTGGGGTGAGGAATGCAAGGGAATAAGAGAAGGAGAAGAAGGGAGGCAAGCATATGCCTTACAAATAATCAAATTTGTTAAGGTCAAACCCATGAATGTGGAGGAGGCCTCTATATATGATCTACTAACATGATCTCCCCAAACCTACCTTAACAAACAGCAGCCACACCAAGGGTTGTTGGCTGGCCATCAGAGTGCAGCAGGATGACATTTCCAGCTCTTTCCTACTGGTATGACAATCAGAAGCATAGTTCCTCATTCCATGGCAGATTGACGGTAGAAGGGAGATGGAAATATCATTTTGCTGAATCCTGACCACCAGCAGAACAGACATCCATCACTTGGTGCAGCAGCTGGCTGATAAAGTAGATATGGGGGGAATTGGTAATTGTGGCAATAGTGCTACAATCATAAAAATGTATGTGTATATATAGCTTATACAGTTATAACTCCTCAACAGGGTGCCAGCCAAACTTATTTAGAATATACCCACTGATAGCAATGGAACCTATTAGCAGTGATATAGACTCGAGTTGACTGACTCAGTCTTAAGTCACTTCAGTGACTCAACTCAGACTCAACTCAGCAATAAATGATGCACTGACTCGACGCGACTTGACTTGAGACTTGTATATTTTTAGTGACTGACTTGCTGCCCTTGGTTCAGTCACATAACACATTCATCCAGAAACCTTACAGTTTTGAACAATGCTTCCATCTCTTTTTGCCTACTGGTCACATGATGATCTGTCTCAAGCCCAAAGTGTGGGCACATTTCTCAGAGGGGAACAGCAAATGTGTTAGGCAACAGGCTTGAGGAGGAAAGACTCTTCCATCTAAAGCTTTTGAAGCTTCAGTAATGGGGATTAAGTAGGATCCTATTGCTCAATTCTGAAAAGTCCTCCAGCTTTGGAAATGGGAAGTAAGAAGGGTCCTATTTCCCACTTCTGAAGCTGCAGACTCTTTTATGCCCATTGGCACAAAAGTCTCCAGCTTTGGGAAGGGGGAATAAGAAGGATCCTATTCCCCACTTCCGAAGCTGCAGATGGCAAAATCACAAATGTGGAGGATTGCTTCTGCTTAAATTGATAAAACTGACTTTATTCAACTTTGTCCAAAAATTCCAGAATAAGGTTAGTGTATAAAGTTGGCTCCCAGACTTGAGACTTGATGTGAGACCTGACTTGAAAGTATCTTCAAGGACTTCAGACTTGACTTGAGACTTGGCGTAAAAGACTTAAACACTGCCTATTAGTCATGACTTGCTTAAATCTTTTTGATATCAGTGGGTCTGCTCTAAGTATGACCAGATCTGGATCTAGCCCCTTACTTTTAAAAACCCATGAGGTTTTCTCTACCCTTTAGTTCACAAATATCATGAATATTACTGGATTTGCACTACAGTCTCTTCCTGTATTATCTGACCGAACAACTGACAGATTTCAGAAGCCAATTTCAACAAGTTGCTTCAATCCACCAGGCCCACTGCAAAACACACAATCAGAAAAATGATTTAACCTAACATTTCTTGCAGGGGCTTTTATATGGGCTATTTGTTTTGAGTTGTTCTTGCACTATCTGTTATGTTGTTAGCTCAGCAGAGAGAATAGAGAGTTTAAAATATATCTCAGTGGGAGCTGTCTTAATATTAAGAGTGTTAAATCTCCAGTGGCATATGAGAAATTTTCTAGCACTTTTCTGGAGCTTGTGAATCTTGTATGAAAGTGCTGGAACCAACAACGGGATTTTCACAGCTCGGTGTGTTAAAAAGAGGGGTGGCCGAAAGAATATATATATCCTGTATTGCAGCATTAGTCTAGTACCAACCTGATGGAACTTCCTCTCCTTTTCTCTCCCCTGCAGCATACCCATCCAGTTTGCCTTGGTTTGGGAGGGAATGTCCCAAATAATCCCATGCCACCTCACTGCTTTTAAAATGTCCTAGTTTCTCTCTCCTCCTGCCACTTTCAACCTCTGTCCTCAACTTACTTCAGTTGTTGCTAACTGAATTCAAAGTGCAAAAGTAAATTGTTAACTTAGGAGCAGGGAAAAGGAAGGAGAGGAAAGAATCTTGCCCTTTCCTGTAGACTCAAGCAAAAGCACATTGCTGCAGCCTCTCCTAGCTTGTGTGTCCTTCCACATTAATAATTTTTGCCATCCTGACCACATTCTAATGTTGCCTGATCACACAAGTCTCAGTTTTCAACTGTGACATGTTGGAGGGTATGCTTCAGTTCTCAGACCACTGCAACAACTCATTCAGGAGGTTTTCCACCTCTTCAGGACAGGTTTTTAGGGGGAACAGAATGGATAAAGTATGAAGGGGAGATCATCTTCCCTCACTTCCACCAAATTCTTCTGCAAAATCGCAAATTTGTATTTGCACATTGAGACATATATGCCTGAGAAAGTCTTATCATCATATTACATTCCTATTACATACTGAGTTAAAAACTGATGAGTGTTTAATTGAAATAACGATAGATTACATAATAACTTATATGAAAGGGTAAAAAGATTGTTTTGTTGTGTATATTTTCCTTTTAAACTGAGCCATGTTAGGTCATCCCTAACTCCCCAGGCAATCAATGGAAGCTATTTTTAACCATTAGATATAAGAGAGAGATATGAATATTCAAATATGATCTAATTAATTTTCTGAAAAGCTAATGTCCTTCTGCCAGTACTTGGATTATTCAGAATTTATCCTTCAGAAATAGGCAACATAACAGAAACCAAACTGCAGAGTTCAGAAACAAAGTCAAATCAGTAACGATGATATCAAAAAGTCCAGTTCTCTTCAGCTATAAAATCAAAATGTCCTTAATCTTTTAGAAATTAACAGTTCCTTTCTAGTAAACTAATATCTATTATTTTCTACACATTTTTGGAACAGCCTATATAGTATGTTCATTAAAACTAGTCATTGTCATTTTCCATAAAAATTCCTTCTTTTCGTTACATTTTTTTCCTTTTACAAATACATGTATATCCATCATTGAACACCTGCGAATAAATTTATACATGGAAAAGGATATTCAGGAACAGAAATAATTAAACAAATATTCCATCTCTGTTGAGTTCAATCCCATTTTTTTTCTCTGTTGGATTCTCATTTCGAAAAAACTAAACACAGAATAGTAACTTTAAACATGTAGCACATTACGACTCTGTCTACAAGAAGAGACAATCAATGGATTTCTGCCCCATGGTAAGGCAAGACTATCATGCCCGTGCAATTACTTTTGACAGCAAAAAGGTATTGTAATGTTGGCTTTTTTGGTCTGCAGTTCACAGAATCCCCAGAAGATACTAGGAAAATGTAATCTAAAAACCTAATTTCCAGCCTTACCATAAAACTACAAGTGATGCAGTGTAGGGCCACCATACAGCGAGCTGTCAAGCAGTGACTCCATAGTTAAGCATGCAGCTGAATCCACTCATACTACATAGATGAACAATGGAATCTCCCATATAAGACTGCCCAAGTCTCACAGTCTTTGGAGTAGGATTTTCTCTCCTTCTCACCACCCACACAAGCCCATCTGGTGAGTACACAGGAGTGAACCTCCTCAGTGGTTGCTCCTAGGCTACAGGATTCCCTTACAAGGAGGACCCAGTTAGCTCTCTGTCTGCTCTCTTTTTGCTAGCAGGTAAAGACCTTCTTATTTAAATAGTCCTTCAGCCTTTAACTGGTAGGGGCAGACGGATGTTCAGTGGATGCCCTGTATGGTTGAATATGCAATATCTCTTGAATCAGTTTTTAATTGTGGGGTGGCCCTCCAAGGTCACTTGGGGGGAGAGGCTAATGCAATCCTCCAGTGTTCCTCTGTTGCCCATCCTTGACATACAGTAATCGGTTTTCTACAAGAATGTCTGAAGCTGTCCAGCTATCATAGTACCTTATCTTAAAAGGGAATATTAATGAAAGGATGCCAGGGAACCAGTGGTGGTATAGGGCTATGTTCCTCAACTAGGGCTCATATGGCCCCCTGAGGCCCCCAGGTTATTCCAAGGGGGCCACAGGTGAAAACTGCATTAATGGTGGACCACGGCAAGAGACTAGAGGGCCACAGAAGGAACTGAGAAATGAAGAAAACAGAGAAGTGACTGAGAAACGAACAAACCAAAATTGTTTTTCATGGCATCTCCTACTTCGTATTTGGTAGAATCAGGTTTCAATTGTGTACATTATTTACTCAGCCAAACGCAGAATCGCCTTAACATAATGGACAGAGGTGATTTTCAGTTATCCCTCACAGCAATAGAACCAGGTATCAAAAAGCTTGTTTCTGGTCATCAAGCACAAGGGTCACACTGATCAAGAAATACTTAAAGTATACATGTTTATGTAACTGTATTTTGCATAAATTATAAAAACTATAAATAAAACATGTTCTAATTACAAATAAAACAATTAAATAGCTACCCTTCTACTGGTAGGACAGGGGGGCCACAGGAAGGAAACAAGGTCAGAAGGGGGCCACGGTCGGAAAAAGGTTAAAAAACACTGGTGTGGTGGTTTGAGCAACAGACTAAGATTCTGAGAGATCAAGATTCATATCCTCATTCAGCTATGGAAACCAACCAAGTGACCTTGGACAATCCCACTCTTTCAGCCTTAGAGAAAGGCTATGGTAAACCAACACATCTTGCTAGGAAAACCCTATAATAGGGTTTCTGTAAGTTGGAGTCAACTCGAAAACGTGTGACAACAACACCAATCTGCTGGGGTGGTAGTTCTTATGCAGTTCCAGGTCCAGGAAGATCCTCTATAGAACAGCGTACATTATAACCTCTTTCATCCCCTTGATGAAAGGAGGTGTTCTCACTCCCCGAACCATTTGATCAATCTATCTCCAGGCTGCTTGTCAGCCCTAATTATTCCAGTATTATGTATAGCAAAGTTTCTAAAGTCATCAGTGACAAAAGTTCTTTGGAGATGACCTCAAGAGCCACTTCATAGTTGCAACGATGCCAAACTTCTGCCTGAGATGTATCCTCCAAATTGTGTTTACTTTTGGAGGTTATTATTGGTAAAATGTTGCAACAATGCAGTTTCACTCTCATCTCTGCAAAGGCAATTTGGAAAGAGGACAATAATTCAATATACTGTCCTCATCCAAGGAAGCTATCTTAAGCAAAGGAGTTACAGGAGTGAATTTGATTGAAAAACTAACACAGCCAAGTGTGAAGGAGGTTCTTATGATATTTATAACCCCAAGAACTATTATTCCTACCTACTCCAGAAAAATCGGGTGGGTCATAAATATAAGCAGCGAGCAAGTAACCACCTCGACATGCAGGCAAAAGTAGCAAAAGAGAAAGTAAACACAACACTTAAAGCACCAAGAAGACAGAAGAGTGCACTTCATGTACTTAGTAGCTTCTCTACTTAAAATGGGAGTTAATCAGAGTTGTTTATCATTGATTTAGAAGGAAAAATTGATAGCCCAGTATTCATAATTCTATCAGTAGCATGAAAAATACACAGCTTATTCAAACTAGATTAAAATGAATACCTATTCTATTGAAGACTGCTTGATTACATTATTAAATTAAGCTTGTTTTATTTATTAACGTACATACTGGTTTCATGCTTAATTTCTTCCTATTGAATTTCACTATTTAGGCATAATGTCTACATCGATAAAAATAAAGCATGTGAAAACAAAATTTTATTATGGTACTACAGAAGTCACTGCGGACTACATCTGATAACATAAAACAAATGTTGCTCATGTAGTGGAGCTTCCCTTTACTCTCCTTCCTCTCAGATCTCTACATACAATGTTTAAATTTAGTCTGTATTTGGGGGAATGTATGGGCTTTAAGTGGAGGGAGGAATCAATTTCATCAGTGGCATCTATTTCACTGGTTGATGGCTACCATTCTATGCAATCTCCAAGCCCAAATGATTGAAGCCCTTACAGCATGAAGTCATCATCCTGGAAAAGGTACACTTTGCTGCCAGTCCAGCGCCCATGCTACCACACGACATCGCCCTTAACCAGTGAGTTCCAAATCAGTCCTTTTTCATTACTGGAAAAATCCAGTAATGGCCTCCTTTGCCACCACAATTCCATCAGTTGGGAGAGTGCAGTTCCACATTAGTGCTTGATAGCGCTTCCTGTCATCACAGATCCAGGAGTGGGTGGGGTGTGGGCATGCCCTCCTTCAGATATTCCCATGGTGTGGTGAGTTTGAAATTTATCACATCTCCATGTTTATTTTAAATTTCTCCTTTGAGTTAATTTTTTTAACACTTTTTTTAGCGTTATAGCAGAAAAACACAATAGCCATGACATTACAAAGTTTCTGTGCTGGTACCGCTTACCAAAACAACAAAACAAAACAAAAGACAATCACAAGCTGTGGGGCAGGGGAAAGGCAGGGAAAAAGACTCACCAATGATGCTGTAATGTGGTGGGAACACTGGTGGCAATAATGCTACTCATCTGCTTAAGTTGAAAGGATGCAATAGAGAGTGTTCATAACCCAATACCATCAAGGAAATGACAATGCTGGGACTGAAACAGAACAACCCACTATTGAGGTGTGGTGTGGTAAGAGCCAAAGACTATTTCTGAACTGCAATGTAGAGGTTGTACTTTCCACTAATGTGTAAGAGCTTTCATCCATTTTTACCTATAACCAAGTCTTTGTAGGCACAAGCAATATGTAATATTCAATTTTCAATGAATACTTGAGTGTTTCAGCATCATCTATTGTTAATTTAGAAATAAATTATGTCTTTGAAGTTTGCAACAGTAGAGTGAAACCGCATAAAAGAAATTGGTTTAATCATCAAATTGCTTTTGATTCATCAAATATAACAGAGTACTAATATTAATGTACAAAAAATTGGTACATGTAGATCCATCCAAACAACTTTTCTGGATTTCACTGAAAATGCTCATATAATTTCACTGAAAATGTTCATATAATTCATTGATATTTTTGGATAATAAGTATGTTTTAGTCCTGCATCAACTGTATTCCAAGTGATAGCTACATATAGTCCATTCTTCCCGCCTAATACACAAAAGGGTAAGGCCTATATCCAATATACCCTCCAACTGTCCCAGTTTGGCAGGGGCAGTTCCAATTTATCCTCTGTTGCCACACTTTTTCAACTGCTTTTAAAATCCCCCCGTTTCTTTCTCCTCCTCCCAGTTTTCCCCTTTGTCATCAGCTTGCTTCAGCTGATGCAAACTAAGGCCCTTTCCACACAAGGCTGGTGAATTGGTTTGTACCGTTTCCTACCAGATTTTCTGGGCTCGAAACAAGGCAGACTTTCCTTCATTTCCTTCCAAACAGCTACTGCATATGTTCCATTCTGATTCGGAGGAGTGCAAGTTCATGAATCCACACTGCCTCCGCCGTGGCCACTCTCACTACTCCCCTCACCCTGCCCCATCGGCTGTGATTGGCCCCTTCTTTTTTTTGCATGATTTAGTACATCATTGCATACGTGCATACATGCGAAAGTCCATACTACTCTCTGGCCCCTCCCATGAGCCCTCCCCTGACCACCAATTCTCATTGGTGAAAATGTACGCGTCTGCACCACTGTGAAAGTACAAATCGGATCATTCTGGAAAATTGGAAAAACGATTTTTTCCGGTTTTCAAATAGCACACTTTACCACCACATGGGGGCGCATTTAGTCAGAATTACATGCAGAACCTAGTCTGCTCCAATGTGCAGAAGACCTCCATGGCAAGACGCACTGGCCCGTCTTAATAACCGCGTGCGGAAAGGGCCTAAGTTCAAAGTGCAAAAATGGTTTGCATTCAATTAAATTTTGCTTTTCCCTGTAGATTCAAAGAAAAGCAAAGCGCTGCAGCTTCTCCTAGCTTGGGCATGCTTTCTCATTAACAATTTTGCCATCTTGACCACAATCTGATGTTGGTTGGCCATAGGAGTCCCAGTTTTTTCCTGTGAAAGGTTGGATAGTACAAATCCAGCTAGTTAGTCTAGCTCCTACCAACTAGAGCAGGCCCACTGAATGCAAGTGAACTTGATTAAGTCAGTTCCCATATAAGTACCATTGACTCCATGAGCCTTCTCTGGTTGAAATTAAAAACTGGATAGAAAATATATTACAGAAGGCCCTTCATGGATCTGATTATTGGCAAATTTCTCCAACCCCTGTCACCACCTTAGGTGCTTTTTCCAGGGGAACCTTCCCTCTTGGCAGCTCCAATCAGGCCTCACAGTCCTATAAAAACTTGCCTCTGGTCCTCTTCCTTCTCCACCAGCTGCTACCTGGCCAGCTAAGGATGGGTCACAGCCCAATTTCTCAGCACTGCAAACCCTCTTCTGGTACCCCACACTCAAGGAAAGACATGGGAGAGATTGAGGAAGTATAGGGCCAGCATATCGATTCACCCCCTTTCCCTCCCCTTTCCTGATTTGGACCCTGAGTGCCAGCTCCCCCCAACCATGCCTCAGCCCCCTTCCCACAGACACAGAATAGACATTTTGATACTTGCAACCTTTCCACTTTTGTGAGGGTCCTGTGCCTCTAACCCTAGTGAATGCAGAGGGACAACTGTACAAAATAGCTGTTGAATAAGGAACATATCTGAGAGCTTGGAAGTAAATGATATCTGATGTTCTTCTTTGGATGTTCAGGAGGCAGCGAGGTAGATAGGGAGATAGTTGTCTTCTGTTCCATAGACCAGTGGCCTATAACAACCAGCTATTTTAAAAACCATTTAAATAACCGTTTTACCTTTTGAGAAAATTAATTATTTTCACTTACTTTTAGAAAAGCAAAGCATTACTTGAAAGTTGTGACTGTAATGGTAACTAACTAATTTTTTGAGCCTGGGGCTTATAATTGAGCTGTTTTAAAAATGTATCTTTCTAAGCTCTGAAAAACAGAGCAGAGAACCAAAATATGGCCACTGTGTATAAACAGAATGTTTTGAAAAATATTCTTCCTGCTCAAAGCATACCTTCCAACATTTCACAGATTAAAACTGGGATGCACGTGGCCAAGCAACATCAGAATGTTGTCCAGATGGGTCAAGTTTTTTTCTGAGGAAGACAACTAGGAGCAGCTGCAGCAGTTTGCCATTGCCTTTGCCTTTGCCAGGGTCTACTGGGAAGGGCAAGATTCTGCCCCTCCTCTCTTCCTCTCCCATGAGCTAATTGCACACTATTTTGGCACTTTGAACTCAGTTTGCAGCAACTGAAATAAGATGAGGACAAAGAGGGAAAGCAGGAGGAGAAACCAGCACATTGTGAAAGAACCAGGAAAAGTGAGACACCAGTGGAGTAACTGGTAACATCCCTGCTAAATCAGGACACTTGGAGGGCATGGCTTAAAGTCCCAGCTTTTGCTTTTGCTTTATAGCCATTTCAGGTCATGATGTAGTTAAAATCATTCAGAAATCTTTAATCAATACGTAGCATAACAGCCTGCTTCAGTGCAGGTATATCTGAATGAGAAAGAGCTGATCTCTCTGGAAAAAAAACTGTAGGCAATCTTCTGGTTGACCCAGAATTTGATCAGGACTTAGAAGCCCAACCTATCCTGAATACCAAGAAATTAAGCTGCTGTAGCTGCTGCAGCCAGAGAAATACTACTAATGTGTGGTGCTGGCAGTGGTGGTGTTGCTGTTGTATGCCTTCAAGACGTTTCTAACTTCTGACACCCTAAAATGAACCTATTACATGGGGTTTTCTTAGCAAGATTTGTTTGGAGGGGATTTTCCTTTGCCTTCTTCTGAGGCTGAGAGAATTTGACTTGCCCAAGGTCACCTAGCGACTTTCCATGGCTGAGCAGGGATTCCAGCCCTGACTTCAAAAGTCATAATCCAGCTCTCAAACCACTATGCCATGCTGGCTCTGCTCTGGAACTAGTAGTCCAAAATAACTTTTTCCAATCTCTAGGTATTCCGCAGGTTTTGGTAACGTTGCCTGTCATCTCTTACTTTCACTGTAACAACTGGTGCTGTTGCTGAAATCAATGCTGGCTTTCACAGCTATTGCTAACTTATTACATTTATTATCATTTACTATCTGACAGCATTGTGGTTTGAGTGCTGGACTAGGACTCTAGGAAATCAGGGATCAGATCTCCACTCAGCCATAGAAACCCTGTGGGTGACCTTGGGCAAGTCATACTCTCTCATCCTCAGAAGACGACAATGGAGGCAAACCTTCTCTGAAGAAATCTTGCCCCCCCCCCCAAAAAAGCACTCTAGAACAGGAACACAGTAAATTGGAGTTGACTAGAAGACACATAACAACAACAATAATCTTACCAGAAAATTTCTAGCACCTTTGAAATATTAATCTATTTTCAACTACAGCCACAACTATATGTATCTTTAATCCCAAGAACAGAACAATAGGAAAATTTAATCAATGATACTTAAAACAAGCTATTCAAAAACAAAATATACAAGAAGTATCATGGAAGAAAAGATATCAATCTAATTGCTAATCCCAACTAGACTAGCACCACTGATTCAATGAAATTTATTCAAAAACTGATTTACCATTCAGCAGCATCTCTAAATATTCCATACCTAAGAAAATGGTATGAAAATCATTGGATAATTATAAATCTTTAGGTGACTTGAAGACACATAACATACACACACTGTTGACTCAAGGGATTTACCCCATAGGGACTACATGCATATCTCGATTAACAGAGCCTCTGACAAAGAAGTTCCTTTTGACAAAGTGTTTTTACGCTGCACAGATCTGTTTCCTTCTTTTTTTCTGTCTAACTGGAGGTTTGTTTTAGCAATATTGACATTGGCCGGATGGTGAAAGAGAGCAGTTTGCCTGTAGTAACCAATGTAATAAAGCTTGAACTGGAGGTAAAGCAGGAGTTTACTTTAGCTAAACCTATCATAGATGCATGTGGCTTCCTACAATAGGCAAAGTAAACAGCAGGCACTTCCAGAGCATAAATAAGAAGTAAAACAGAGAAAGGGAAGCTGTTTAGCCTACCTTACCAGCTGTTCTCATCATGTTAAAAAAAGTGCATATGTATAAGTTTGGCCATCAAAGTGGAAATCATCAGAAAAGTTGAAACTAATGAAAGAAAATACCATCCCTGGATGCATTTGGGAAGAAATTTTCAAGTGGTCTCTAGAAGGTTCAAAAAGTTTTAGTTTACTTACACAAAGTATACCTGACCTGACTGGTTCATTTCACCTGTGCATATTGTTTGTTTTGAATAAAATGTGTTTTAAGAGATGTTGAAATTCTTGTCTTCTTTATGGTGAAGGAACCTATCCCTATTCTTTCCATGTTATTTTTGCATCTGATACCAAATTCTTTGTTAAAGAAGTAATGTGCAGGAACTCATCTGCTTTATTAAGTGAGGCATACCTGTAGCAACTAGATAAAGATTAAAGAAACCACATTTGGTATAAGATCACCTTTGAATCCTCCCGCACAACCTAATGGGACATGTCTCATCCAGCAGAATATGATCGTACTGTTTATGGCACCGCAATGCGCGTTCCATTCTTGAATACTGATCAGTCTTCCCCCCACCTCACCCCCGGATGTGCCAATTCTACATTTTCATTTTCTGCACTGATCTGCAATATTTTTAATCCACAGAAAAATTCATATTTAAACACGTTTCCCAAAATTTGCATTTTAATGCATTTGAGTATATTATTGAACAAGCACTGCATCACAAAATTTGGAGAAATGTGGAATTAGAAGGATAATTACATTCTGATCCAGGCATTAGTCTGGGAAGTGCAGATAAGGTCAGTTTGCATCAGAATTCACAAAGACGGAGTTGCTCAGTCATCCCAAAGAGTTTCCCACTTCTGTATTTATATACTTAGCCTACTGTTGCTCTTTAAGAAGGGAGAAGGGGTTGTCATATACCTCTTTCATTGGAACTGTGTGATCACATATAGTGTATGCCCTTTTAATTACTGGGTCATCTGAAAGATCTGTTTCTTTTCTTCTACTCCTTCTCCTATTCACTCCCTGTCTTCACTGATTTTCTTTTCCCTTTCACGTGCTACTTCTATGGCAGGTTTCTAATGAGTTAATCCCTCTAGCTAAGTATAGTGTACATCAGGATGAGAATTAAGCATCCCTCCAGCTTTTTTTGATCATAACTCCCAGCATACTTCTCCATTGCCTATGCTTACCAGGACTGTTGGGACTTATAGTCCAAAAACACCTGGAGGGCTACACTATTTTCCCTCTTTACTTCCTAGAGTTTCAAATGAGGGTCTTTCACAGTTTCACCTGGATTTCCGAGGTATTGAATCTTGACTCCTTTGCATACAAAACCCGCACTCTGCTTCTGAGTTTTGATTGTGTGTTGTGTTCTGTCAGTTACTAACTCCATTTTCCACTCATATCCCCCAACCGTCCCCATTTGGCAGGGACAGTCCCAATTAATCCTCTATTCTGCCACTTTTTCAGCTTTAAAATGTCCTGGTTTCTCTTTCCTCTTCCCTCTTCCCATTTTGTCCTTGGCTTCCTTCAACTGCTTAAACTGAATTCAAAACACAAACTAGTTTTCAGGCAGTGAGGGGAGAGGAGAAGAGAGGATGGAATGTTGCCTTTTCCACCACGCTCAGCTCAAAGCAAACTGCTGCAGCCTCTCCTACCTTGTCTCTTCTTCCTCATTAAAAACTTTCACCATTTGAACCTGATGTTGCTTGGCCACACATGTCCTATTTTTCATCTGCGAAATTTTGTAGGATATGTACATTTCTGACAACTACCTGTTAATCAAGGTGCAAATCACTGAGAAAATAAAAGGCAGTATGAAGAGAATAAGGAAAAAAAACATACATGGTTTATAATAGATGAAGGCTGGGTATATGGTCTTGGCATTACCCCTCCCCAATCCACCAGGGACCACACCCTATTCTTGCCAAATTTTTGAAACTGGACAGAATGGCAACAGAAAAAGGGGCCATAATTTACCTTTACAACAAGATGCACAGGGAGTAAGCACCTTGTTTTCAAGCTGAATGGTATTTCTGGGAGAGTTGTTCAGCTTAAAAACTAAGGCCTTTAGCATAGGGATGGAAGAGGAGAGCGACAGCGACAATGTTTCTACATGACATCACTGCAGTCTCGCTCTTCTCCCATTCCCAGGCAGTGTGTTCATGGATGAAATCATTGATGGGTTTTCTTTGTAAATGACTCACGATCGTGCCACCATCTTGCACTTACCTGTGCTCTGGAAGGCCCAGAAGCACAATGGCGGTGCTTCCTGCCCCAGCACAGCCTGGGAAACTACCCAGCTATGCTGCAAAAGGAAGAAGCATGTCCATCATGCTCCCTTCTGCAGGGAGCCAGTTGGTGTGGAGGGGAACACTCCCATCACACTCCCTTCCCGGCAGATCCTCTGACAGGACCACCACCAGAGGACAAGAAGGTAGGGTACAGAAAGGACCAAAATGTAGGCTGTGTATTTTGTTTCAAAGGTAAATTGAGGCTTTTTTACTGCTGCCATTGCCCTATCAAGAATAGCTTCTTAACAAGACAGGAGCAAATTGGATAGCATTGGTGAGGGAGTAGGTGATGCAAAACAGGTGCAGCTTATATGTGTCCCACAAGCTGAATGTTACTCACTCCTGGCCTCACCTTCCAACTATCCAGATTTGACAAGGATAGTTTCAATTAACCTTCTGTCATCCATCTTTTCAGCTGCTTTTAAAATGTCCCAGTTTAGCTTTTGTCCTTTTTCTCCCCCTTATTCCTCAGTTTACTTCAATTGCCGCAAACTGAGTTCATAGTGCAGAAGCAGTTTTCATTCAGCTATCTCAACAGAATGAGAGTAAAGAAGAGGAAATTTGCCCTTCCCAGTAGGCTTAGGCAAACACAGACTGCTTTAATCTCTCCTAGTTTGTGTTTTCTTCTTCATTAATAACTTTTGCCATCTTGACCACACTCTGATGTTGCTTGGCTATATGTGTCACAGTTGTCATCTGTGAAATATTGGAAGGTATTCTGGCATATACCCAGATGACACACTATGACCTACCTCTAGGGCTGTATTATTCCCAAAGGCTGAGTTGACAATTAATATTGGCGTTGGAAAAGAAAAAAGTGGCTTCCATGAGAACTTACTCAGCATGGTTTCACAAAAGCTAATACAGAGTGGAAAGACAGGAAGGAAGTAAAACAATCTCTCAGGATTTACCACTAATTGTTCAATCCAATACATGTTACTCAGAAGTAAACCCCACTGCACTAAGGCCATTTCCACCTTACACTGTTACAGTGCTATTATTCCGCTTTCAACGTCCTATGGATTCCTGGGGTTTGCAGTTTAGGGAGGGCCATTTAGAATTCTCAGCCAGACAGCTCTTCGGTCTCAGTAAACCACAAACCCCAGAATTCCACAGGATGTTGAGAGTGGAATAATAGCACTATAACAGTGTAGAGCAGAAATGGCCTTATTCCTACGTGTGCAGTAGATTGCACCTTTTTCAGATCCTTCAAAACAAACAAACAAAAACTTATCATCTAATTTTGACATACAGGAAATGGGAGAGAACAGCTTTCTGATCATCCATCAGAGGGACCATCTATAAGAAGACAACAGTGCTTGAAAACCCCTGAACTACCAATGTCCCATGATCATCTTCAGAACAATGGCAGCAAGCAACTTACAAACAGTCACCGTCCTCCATCCCCATGGAAATGATTAAAAAAAACCACCATAATCAAAATGGTATGTACTTCACCACAGCTGTCGGTGCAAGAGATTAAAGCTGCAATCAGGCAAAACGCTGCAAAAGGCACCTGCAATTATTGCTCTACACAAGATTAAGCCCACATTTATTTTAGGCCCAATGCTACATATACTAGCATTTCGATTTCAATTCAAATTAGTAACACATGGGTATGTGGGGGCCTCTGTGCTTTGAAAAGCCAAATGACTTAAAATAACTAAGAGATTTCTTTAAAAGTCAAAAAATGATACTAACAAGTGGTACCGTCAGCTCAGAAGACACTGCATGCTGTTTTCACTTAACAGCAGCCTGATGGGAATTAGCGTCTTCTTTGCAAGCTTCAGGAGAAGGTGGCATCTAAGCCTGAATATTCATGGGCAGACCTAAATAGGCTCTATGTATATGATTTAAATGTAACGTCTAACTGATGGCAGAGCGGCTTATGACTTGACAGTGTTCAAATCCCCCATCCGCATACTTCTCAAAGGACTACAATGTAAGCCCTGTTCACATTTTCAGCATGTGTAGGTGATGAACACCTGGAGGAAGTCAACATGAAGGCCTCTTTTCCAACCTCTTTGCATTCAGCCAAAGGCTAGGACAGAGTCTTGTTTGTCCTCTAATAGACAAACCAGTCATGACACCTTCATAGAAAAAAAAGATTATTATTATTATCATTGTGCACCTTCTAGTAGTTTTTGACTTATGGCAACCCTAAGGGAAACCTATCACAGGATTTTCTTGGCAAGATTTGTTCAGAGGGGATTTGTCTTTGCTTTCCTCTATGGCTGAGAAAGTATGACTTGCCCAAGGTCACTCAATGGATTTCCATGGTTGAGCAACGATTGAAAGCCTGATCTCTAGAATCATAATGCTGAAACCACTACACCACACTGGCTCATTCATAGAAAAATGGCTACCACTTATTGAATACATAAGCAAAGGACCACAACAACTGCAGTTGTTCAAACCATGAACTCATCACACTCATCACACCATGTTGGACTTTGGAAGGATATTTTTATAGCTCAACAGCTCCTGAGGGGAACAGTGATCAGGACCACCAGCTAGCCAAAACAACAATGTGTGTATGGCTTAGGTCTAGATTATCTGAAAACCTGTATCTTTCCACATGAGCCTGCCCTGGATCTTCAAGGGAAGGTTTTCTCTCCATCCCACCAGCCTCCCTGGCTCATCAGGTGAGAACATGGGAAAGAGCTTTCTCTGTGGCTGCTCCTAAACTATGAAATTCCTTCCTGAGGAAGGTTCGGTTTGACTTGTCCCTCGTTCTCCTTTCACTGACAGGCAAAGTCTCTACTTAAACAGGCCTTTAGCCTTAACTGGCTGGGGCTGAGGAACACGCAGTTAGGTATGCTGTTTTTAATAGGTATATTTTAATATTTAATACACATAGTTTAATACATATTTCATGTGCTTGAATTCTTCTCTAAGTTAATGCCTTAAAAGTAATCTTTTAATCAGATTGTTGGTTTATAGCTTTTTAAAAAAACTTTTGCACAATATATAGCTTTTGCTATTTGGTTTTGACTTGTATTATGAGACACTCTGAGTCTCAATTGGAAGAAAGGGGAGATATAAATTAATGAATCAAACAAATAAGCAGACAAGGGCCCTTTCCTCACGTGGGGGGGCTGAAATGGGGCGGCGCATGCAGGGGCGGAGCTTACCTGGCAGCGGGTTGCTCCGTCCTTACAGGGAGCGCGGTTTCACCGCTCTATACGCCACCGAATTTCGGCGGCGCTCAGCAGCGTTCGGTGGCATTCAGCAGTGCCCAAAATGGCGGCCGGCAGCTTCTGGCGGCACTCCACCAATCAAAGCAGCACACCAGCCGGAAGCCCAGCCCCGGGCAGATCTGCAGGGTCGCGCTACTGCGTCTCTGCAGTTCTTCACCGGGGGCTGCCACGGAACAGGTGAGTTTCATAAAAACCACTTGGGAAGGTGGTTTTTATAAAACTCGCCGCGCCACCCCCGTGGCTGTGCTAGAGCAGTTTGAGGTGTAGAGCCTCACTTTTTCCAACTGCACTAGCACACCCCGCGGTGAAGAAGACCTCCTGGAGAGGTCGCCCTAGCGTGGGCAATGTGCCCGTGTGGAAAGGGCCAAAGAAACAATAAAGGACTCTAGTTGTCCTCGCAACAACGTTGGTAATTAAGTAACACTAGAGGTGCAGCTAGGGAGGAGGGGACGAGGGCATGACCCACCCTAATAAGAATTCTGCATTCTCTGAATGAAATTTTCTTCCACCACCCAAATGTTGAGCATTGAAGTAACTTACAACTTCAGTGGAGCATTTAGAAATACAGTTTAGATATAGTTTGCAAAGGAATCAAACACAGGAAGAATAACAGTTTTAAGTATGAATGATTATCAGTGTCTTACTCTCTGCTAAGGCTAGAAATTCAGGTACCAGAGGATAATTTCATTGGAGAAGGCAGAATTCTCATTTCAAGGGTCACTCCTCCATACCTATACCCCTGAATAAGTCTGATAAATGGTAACTGGACCAAGGTCACTCAGTCAGCTTTGTGGCTAAGCACAAAACAGAACACAGATCTTTGTGTCTTAGATTGAATGTCCATGCCACTCTATCAGTTGGCTGCTGTTGTGTACCTTCAAGTTGTTTCTGAATTACGGCAACCCTAAGGCAAGCCTATCATAGGGTCTTCTTGGCAAGATTTGTTCAGAGGGGGTTTTGCCTTTGCTTTTCTCTGAGGCTGAAAGAGGAGTGTGGCTTGCCCAAGGTCCCCCAGTGGGTTTCCATGGCTGAGCGGGGATTCAAACCCTGGTCTCCAGACTCATAGTCCAGTTCTCAAACCATTGCATTACTGGCTTCTGTAGGTATTAGCTATATCTAGGACATTAGAGGAAACATTTTGCCTTAACAAAGGAAGATATTGTGCTGTTCACATAAAAATGAGAAATAAAAATAGTCAAGTGTTATCTGCAGATCTAAAATGTTAAAGACACAGGCTGTGTGTGTGAGAGAGAGAAAGAGAGTGAGAGAGAGCTGCTCATGTCAAATTCATGAAAGAAATCCTAGATGTACATTCATCCTTTTTTCCCCCCTCCTGGCAATAGATAATGGCTCTGACTTACGTCATCTTCAACAAACGGGCTAATGAAGGAAAGAAAAGCTACACAGGCACCATGTTTCTGAACACTGCAGGTAATTGTAAGTCCAAGGAATCTTGGCAAGATAAATGATACATCTGTGTAATCACTGGGAGCCTATGGAATATGTTATTCATTCACAGAGCATTCTTGCATTCTGTAAAGCCAAATTAAAAGGGAAAACGGTGAGGTGCAGCACAAAGATCAAGTAGCTGGGATATACACGTGCATAGCTTGGCACTGCCAGGTTGAATTCTTTGAAATATAAAGCTTTGGTTGCTTCTCGGGGGGAAAAATAGTAAACTGCTGCATCTTTAGTTCTTGACTCTCACTGCCAAGAATCACATAGAAAATTAGCCTCCCATTCTGAGTCATGTCAGTCAAGGGCAGCAGACTTTTTTTTCCACCTAGGTTTTAGATTTATTTTTTTTAGGGCAGCAATGTTTAATTGGCTCTTTCCCTATACAATCTTGTATGTCTTTACTTGGAAGTAAGACCCATTGAGTTCCACTCCCAGATGAATGTGAATTACAAGTTCAGCTTCAGTCAGTTAAAATGAAGAATCAACCAGGTTACAGATTTCTTTTAAACTTCCCAGAGATGAGCCTGTCTAGGTATGCTAACATTGGAAATACAACCAATAGGGTTGCTTATGTGTGCCGTTAGATAAGTCTCAGTATATTCAAGCTTTCTGTGAACACCTGCAATTATTGATCTGATATAGATATGGCAAACAGCCAAACTCAAAGTAGTCCTCGAAACCAGAAATATTAGATCCCAGAAGAGAATTAGTTTTACTTTTGCATTCAGCCAAACAGCATTTCTTACTATTTTCCTAAAAGAATAGTACACTACAATGTGATAGTAGTTAGTGGCTTTCAGGTTTGGAGCGGGCAGGCAAAACCAGTTTCAGGGCCTTGGGTAGTTCTTTCAAAGTTCAGAAACTAGAGTCAATTCACCACCACACTGATATGGGAGCCATCGGCCGCCACTGCCACCGTGTGAGAGACTTCCATGCCAGGGAAAATTAGGTTGGCTCCCCACTACCCTCCTCCCATCATTGGGCAAAGCTTTTCTCATTCAGGCATGTCTTCATGTTGCTATTGAAAAGTACCAATTGGGTCTTCTGTTGTTGGATATTGAACTCGTTTTTACTTTGTTTGTTTTTAACAAGCATCCTGTTACTGAACTGTGATGGCATCAGTCCAGCTTATGACACTGTAACATACTTTGTGAAGTAGTGGTTTAAATGTTGGTCCAGGATTCTATGGGACTAGGGTCTGAATTCCTACTTGGCCACGGAAACCACTGAGTGACCTTAGGCAAGTTGTATTCTTTCAGTCAATGGCAAATGGCAAAAAATTCAAAGGTTTGCTTTTGGGATTTTTAAAATTTTATTATTTTATTTTAATTTTATTTATTAGAATATTTCAAGCTGTGGCTGGTTGAATCTGTGGAGGTAGAATCCACAGATACAGAGGCTTGATTGTATGCAGAAAACTGCATTTTCCATGCAGAAAAAAAGTTTCCTGCAATTCTGTGCAGAAAATAATCAGGGTAGGCATCCTACATCTGTGCACAGCTCCACATACACAATTCCATGTCTTCCCATTGACCAGCAGCTGTTAAGTCTGGGGAGGGACCTCTTCTGCTATTGTTTTTTGGTGGAGAATGGAGGGAAGGGGAGGCAATTCAAATGACGGAGAAGCAAATGGTCTCAGTTCAGTCAGGGAGGCAGAAATGAGGGTGTGTTCTCAAATGGAGAGTACCTGCCTTCTCCTTCCCCTTGGAAGCCAGAGCAGTTGGGTTTTCATAATCAACTCCTTCTCCCTCCCATCCCCACTGTTAAGCAACAGGGGCCCCACCAGAAGCTTGACAGTTTCTGGGTGGTGAATCATAGAATCATAGAGTTGGAAGAGACCACAGAGGCCATCCAGTCCAACCCCCTGCTATGCAAGAACATGCATCAAAGCGTTCCCAACAGATGGCCATCCAGCCTCTGCTTAAAAACCTCCAAAGAAGGAGATGCCACCACACTCTGAGGCAGCCTATTCCACTGCCAGACAGCTCTGACCATCAGGAATTTCTTCCTGAGGTTCAGGTGAAATCTTTCCTGCAGCTTGAATCCATTGCTCCTTGTCCTAGTCTTTGGAGCGGCGGAAAACAAGCCTGCTCCCTCCTCAACATGACGTCCATTCAAATATTTAAACATGGCTATCATGTCCCCTCTTAACCTTCTCTTCTGCAGACTAAACATATCCAGCTCCCTAAGGCGTTCCTCATAGGGCATGGCTTCCAGACCTTTCACCATTTTAGTTGACCTCCTCTGGACACATTCCAGCTTGTCAATATCCTTCTTGAATTGAGGTGCCCAGAACTGGATACAGTATTCCAAATGAGGCCTAAACAATGCAGAATAGAGTGGTACCATTACCTCCCTCGATCTAGACACCATACTCCTATTGCTGCAACCAAGAATTGCATTGGCTTTCTTGGCTGCTGCATCACACTGCTGACTCACGTTCAGCTTGTGATCTACCAAGACTCCTAGATCCCTTTCACACGTACTGCTATCCAGCCACACACACCCCATCCTATATTCGTGCATTCCATTTTTTCTGCCTACGTGTAGGAAAGGTTTTGGACAGAGCCAAAGGGCAAGAGAATAGTCCTCCACATCCCATTCCAGTAGGGAAATAACATGCATAAACTGCACTGTCCGCACATAAATCACTAACAAGATGGTGGCCCAGATCTTCAGACTGCTTCCTGGAGGACAATGGCTTCTCTTTTCTTGTGGCTGCAAAACTGCACCCAGACAGTGCTAAGCCACACATACACACACCCTTACTCAGCCACTAAATGGTTGTGGGTATGGATGCATTCAGGCATTGAGAAGCTGCTTTGCACAGCAGGATAGAGGAGATGCCCCATAAGTAGGCTCAGAGAGAGTTACACACCATGGACACTCCACTAGTGAGACTAGTGATGATAACTGTGGGATCCTGGGAGTTGTAGTCCATGGCTAAGATCCCATTGGTGCACTGTGCAAGGGACTACTACAGGAAGAAAGTCATCAGAAAAACTGGATACTCAGAATGGATGGATTTTGTCTGTCTTCCCTTGCCTCCACCAACAGCCCTAGCATCATGCCCCACCAGTATGCCACCCAATAAATGTAACTTTGGTAAGCCCTGATAATGTATGAAGCAATCCTTAATCTCTTCTAACAGTTCTTCCTCATTTTTTTAATATAAGGAACTATCCCGCCATGCTGCTGTGTGTTCAGTATTTATCACTGAGCTGTTTTGGTCCTTAATGATTTGAAAGCTCATACATATTTAAGTTTGTGTGTTTTCTTTTCAAAGCATTTCAGTTTGCCTCTAATTGACTCCACAGGCCATTTTTAAATGAAAATATTCTCTGTTATTACATTATTTCTTACATTCTCTTTCTCACTCTCTCTCTCTCACACACACACACACACACACACACACACTTCCCATTTGTTCCAAAGATAAGATTTCCCCACTACAAGTGCTACTGTGACACTACTTTTGTATAGGCAACATGAAAGGAGCATGCTGAATAATAAATCAAGCAGAGTTAGTGCTCTTTGGGAGATGCTGCTTAGCAATAAATATTAACACTTACTCTCAAATTGTGTATATTTTAAGAAAATGCATGAAGCATTCCAAATGCCATGTTTTCTTTTCTGATTGATTTCTTTTCCTATGTCCAGGCCATTGTAATATTCATCAGTTGACAGTATAGAAATAAGTGAGTCCAATCCTAGTGGTCCAGTTACTTTTCTTGCAGGAGGGAGGGAGGGAAAAATGCTCTATAACCAATATGTGGCAAGGTAGAACATGCCTCTTTCCACAGTTATTGCACCATGAAAAATAAATAGCCTGCTTTATGCAACCACATTCTCCCTTACTTCTTCTCTTTGTCTTATGAGGAACATGGCATTCTGATCATGCTGGAAACCGATCAAGATAGTGTCTAACTTCTACATTTTCTAAGGGAGGTCAGCTTTCCTGTTTTAGTGACCTTTCATATACCTTAAAGAATGAACCTAGCATGCTTTAACCTTACATAGCTCTTTTAAAGTTTGGATGAAAACCTGGAGCAGGTTCACCATGTACTGACATGGAAGCCATCAGCCACCTTTGGTTATATCTCTGTAATCATGACTGTGCTTCATCGTAAGACCATGAAATCCTATAATCCTGTACACTTATTCTTCAGGCCTAGCTTTTTCCTCATCTCTTTATTTATTTAGCTAGCTAGCTAAATAAGCTAGCTAGCTATTTATTTTATACATTCTCTAAATCATGACATTTTACTTTGACCTAAGAATGGTATTCAGCAAGTGTTCTTTTTGAAATTTTATTTATATTCTAAAATACTGATTTATTTTACATGTATAATGGACCAACAAAGTTCCCTTCTCATCTATCTTGGGTTGCACCTATGCTTAGGATTTGGACACACACACAAGAACATCTGGAAAAAAATGCTGCACTAATAACAGATCTTTTTATGGCTGGATGGCAGCATCCTTGGCTATTTCAAGCCTTCCTTTTTCATCTTTATTTTATTTTTTTGAAGAAAAAGGCAAGGGCATTATGCCTTCAAAATGATAACACAGCATTATGACAGAGAATGGATGTGCCTGAAAGCCAGGACATTAAAAGTTATAGTCCTGACTGTACTCCAAATATTCTCCCTGCTTATAGTCTTAAATGTAATCACTGAAAGCACAGAAAATTCTCTGCATGTGAAAGAAGAAATTCACTTTGCATGTAAAAATCTCAGCCCCTGACAGGCTCTTGGAATTCCTTCTGCATTCAGTAGTGTGCTTTCATTACCTCTGTATCAGAGCGGTATAATTTCAGCAAATACATTAAGCACTAGGTATCTAACATATTCTTATGGAAAATGACTGTTGCAAGATCAGAAACCATACCATCGTTCACTCATCCATTGCCATGGTAAAGAGAATAGTGGAGAGTGGGGAGAAATGATGCCATCACTTTGGGGGTTTTTTTGCAGTTTTCGAATAGTGATCTCATGGGTCCCTTTAGATGTCATTGTCACGCTCACAATTTTAATCCATTTACTAAAGCTGGGAAAACAAGCCTGCTAAAACAAATGTGATTTTGCCAGAACCAAGCATATTAAGAAATCACAAAAGGTGGCCCAGTCTGGCATATTGGCTGTATTGCATAGGTCTCTGGAAAAGTAATCTAATATATAAAAGTCAAAGTTTGTCTGTTTCTCTATGTCAGGTGAAGACCTCATACGACTGACTGTCAAAGAAGATTCTATGGATCTTGGGGTTTGCAGTTTAGGGAGGGGCCTTTAAAATTCTCAGCCAGATGGCTCTTGGGCCTCAGTCAACTGTGACTATCTTGAATAGGCTAGTTGCTATGGAGATGAGGCCTAGCAGCAAGGCTGGTGGCCGTGTATTCTCTCAGGAGCCCAATCCGTGTATGTTGATAACTCTGAATAAATTGGATTGGTGAATATGGAGAAAAGTTATAGGTACTGGACAAGACAGTTTGGGGAATTAGAGACACAGGATCTCAAATCTTTCTAACAAGTATTACCTATGAGAAAATAAAATGTCGGGCAACACCAGGTATATATACTAGTATACACTAAAAATAAGGGTTTGCACAGAGGTGTGGAGTGTTGTTGGCTGCTGCATGTACATGTATACTTACATGCATGTTTATGCACTCATCACCATTTATTTTGGCTGGCGCCCTGCACTTCGGTTAGGGATTCATAACCTAGAGTTAGGAATTCACCTCTGCTACATATTCAGACTCATAACACTATTGTCACAGTTGTAAATACTCCTTGGAACCTACTTAAATTTGACAGAGCCACTCACCATGACAGAAATCTGCAGTCTGGGGGTGCTTCACCAAACTGCATCAGAATAGCAGGGGTAGCCCCCTTTCTGCCCTCGAGCTGGGGTGTGAAAATTATGTCACACCCCAGCTCCTGGGCAGGAGGGGGCTGGCCATATCATGCTGAAGTGTTGACTCAACTGCAGCATAGACTTTCATCACTCCCCCAAGTTTAAGGTGAGTTCCGGGGTTAATTGCTTCAGTCATACATAAGATATAGGATCTCAGCCTTAATTTTTGTTTATTGTGTGTTAAATGCAGTTGTTAATCCCAGCAAGAGTAGACCCATTGCATTAATGACATTTGTTAAGTGAACCCTTGTGTAAGTTGCATTCTGTCAGCAGTTCTGCTCTAGCTGAGATTGAATCAGGGTGTACCCATAGGAGGTAGCGCCCCCGCCCCCAAAATCAAATTTTCTTTCACATTTCTAGCCCTGCAGAGAGGGAGACAATGAAATTCACTCACACTTATAACTCCTCTATTTGCTGTGTTTGTATTCCCATGGTAATTCTGTCTGCCTCTTTTCTCTGGCTGCCTAAACGGTATTTCTAAATGCTCAACTGAAGTTTTAAGTTACTGCAACGGTAGGAATTTTCAGACTGATGGAAAATTTCATTTTGGGGGGCAGGAGGAAAGACCTCTTATTCTGGGTAACAGTGTTCTCACCCCCCCCCACCATAGCTACACCCCTGTACTAAATTAACGCTAAAGGTATATATACCACTAAAGGTATATATACCACTTGACATAATAAATCTCTATCCAAAAATTCTTCTTGCCTATCAGACAAGAAAGGCTTCATCTTATTATTTCTTATTATTTCTTGCTGAGAAAGGAGCGTGACGGGAACTCTCCCCCCACACTTGGCCAGGCAACGCTGGATAAATACGCTAGTGATTCTATAATTCATGATGCTACAGCAACATCCTATTTCTCCTAGTGGTGAAAAGTTCTAGGGCTCAGTACTTAACCAGGTTTAGTTGATGCTCAGAATGAGGTCACTGAAGATGTAAATGCACTGTGTATTATTTGTGTGCTATTTATAAATATATATAGTTTTTAAATACTCCAACAGATAGTCAAAGGCCACTGCTTAAACATCAGCTCTCCAAAGAAATAGTCAGTATTATTATTGCAAAACCTCACACTCAGCTCCCCACATGTCTTTCTCTATCTGTCTTAGAGCTGCACACTCCGTCCACACAGAAAGATCTGCAATACTCACCATTAGTGGAGATGGGAATTGGGGGAATTACACCTTCTTCTCTAGATATTTTCTACCCCTATAGAAGGCTGAGTATCAACCAAAGTGGGCCAGGCTCTTCTGTACAGAGATGGGAGTTATATGGCCCTAGTGATGAATACTGGGAGATGAAGTTCAAGAACAACTGGTCAAACTACAGTTTTCCATTTACTACGCTGGTTAGCTCATCTGGAATATACAGTTCAATATCTGGAGGACCACAGTTCCCATCCCTGTTCTAACACATAGAACATATAGAACGGCAATTTTGCAAACACTATCAGGCATACCTGTAGCATGCCTGGATTGATTAATCTTCTTGTATCCAAAAGCTAAATCTTACAGCACTGACATACAAATGTTATATATGTTACACATGAAACTGCAGCTGATCCTGTGGAAATGAACATACATAATTTGCAACATTGAAGCTCCTAAAAACACAATTTGACATATACTACATAATCTGAAGCTTGAAGCAAGTTGCTTGTTATTACATCCTTTTTGTAATAACTAAGACATAAGTTTTATTATAATTGTAAATAAAGGATAAAATCACTTCTTCTGTGGTATAATTGCTTGATCTCACTACTTAGGTGACTGCCTTAATAGTTTTTGCCCACAGGCCAAGGGCTTAAATCATTTTGTATTCTTCAAAAGAGAAACTAAGACCATTTCCGCACTATGGCCCATCCTGGCATGGGGACACATTGAAGCCAGGCCACGACACATGCTGTTGCATGACATTGTCATGGGCCTGCTCCTCTCACATTCCTAGCCGTCATGAGTCATGATTGTGCATTATACTATTACCAGGAAAAAAATCCGGCAATAAGCCCCTTTTGCACAAAGATCACATCGGCTGGGGCCATGTGGAAAGGCCAGAAGCACTATCTAGGTGCTTCCTTCCTCACTGCAGCACAGAAAGAGGCCAGCTGCACTGCGGAAGGAAGGAGCATGTCCCGACTGCTACCATCCACTGGCAGCTGGCTAGGTGCGAAGGGGAGCATTTGGCACATAGTCCCATCCTGACAAAGGCATGGCTAGGATGATGCCAGGATGTCACAGGGTGCAGATCAGGCATGGAAAGGGCCTAAGAAAGTAAAGAGATGTAATTTTTAATATAACTAAAATGTTAGCTAAAGGAGAGTTTGGTGCCTTGGAACTGGGACTCCAACTAATTACTTTTTAAAAGGAATTTTCCAAACTGTGACACAATGAAAGGACCTAGGAGATTGGACTATCAAGTGGTCGTAGACATGATTTTACAGCCAAGTCATGTTACTCCATTCTATAGAATACCAGTGATGCAGACTCAAGTTGTTTCAATGACACGACTTGGGCCATTTCCGCATGGGGGACTTAAAACGGCGCAGTGCGTTCTCTCATGGAGGTCGTCTGCACCTTGGAGCAGACTAGGTCCGGACTACTTACTTCAGATCCGCACTTCAGTCCACTCCAAAACGCCCCCAACTGGTCCTCCAGCGCACTTTTTAAAGAATGGTGGAAAACCGTTCTTTCATTTTTCGGAGTGTGCCATTGCGTACCTGCTCCCTTGTGCAGATTCACAGGCTCGCACCAATGCGAATCTGCACAAGGGCAGAATCTGCGGAGGGCGGGCTTTAGGCGTGGCAAGCTTTGTGGTTGGTCGGGACCCACGAACAACCGAAAGCCGCCATTTTGGAAAGCCGGAGCAGTGCAGATCTAAGACCTCACACTGCTCCAATTCACCCTGGACAAGATGAGGAGCCCTGTGGAAGGGCTTAAGGGACAGTCTGCATTGGTCTGTGCCCAGAAGATCCAGTAAGTACCAGCACGGAGCGATTCCCTCGCCTCATGCGGAAATGGCCTTGGATTCAACGTGGCAATAAATGATGGACTGACTCAACTCAACTTGTGACTTGTCTATTTGTAGTGACTGACTTGCTGCGCTTGGCAATCCCATCTCTTCCCCCCGCCAGCCTTTCCCCAATCAACAATGAAAGAATGTTATGATGATGACTCAATGAGAGCTGCATGTGGTTCTCATACCCGCCTCTCTCTTATTTCCCACAGTTTTTGAGAAGCCATTTATAGGAAAGCAAATGTGGGAAAATGGGGAAGATGGGAAAAACAGGGGTTTGCAGCTGTTGTTGTTGTTGTTGTTGTTGTTGTTGTTGTTTTGTGAATGTAGGCACGGAGTGGTCTCAGCATCAGGGTGAGAGGAGGTCAGAGAAGATCACCTTCAAGAGGAAGCTATACTCTGCTCTCTCATGGCTGGCAGAGTCAGCGTACCTCTCCTATGTGTCTTCCTTGCAAGCAAACATACAGCCAGCCCTTCACATTCTCAGATTTGCCTTTCACTGATTTTTTGGAGTTTGAAGGTCCACGCCCCCCCCCCCCCGCCATCTTCTCTCCAGCTGGCACCACCACTCCTCTCCCAGAAACTCAGACCATCAAAACTCCAACTGCTTTTAGAGACACCAGTAGCAGCTTCCCATCTTCCCATACCTCCCCCTACTTCTCTTTCCCTTCTTCCTCACGTCTCTCTCCAGTTCCAACAACAGCAACCCCTCATTTCTCAGTTTTCCTGGCCTGAGAATCTGGGAGAGGCTGACATTTGCAGTGTGTGCAGGAAGAGAAGTGAGGGGCTGCTGTTGCTGGGACTAGAGATAAGTGTTGGTGGGGGAAAGAAGATTAAAATCCAGTTGAGTTTTCCTGGTCTGAGAATCTGGGAGGGGCATGAAGTTTGCAGTGTGTGCAGGAAAAGAAGTAAGGGGTTGATATTGTTGGGACTGAAGAGAGGCATGAGGGATGGGGGGAGGAGGAGGTACACGCTGGATGGTGGGAGGCTGCCGTTGAAAGGAAGGAACAAGGGCAGAAGGAGAAAGGTGAACTTAAGAACTTAACCCTCACACACACACCCCACCACTACTTCTTTTTTTCTGTTAAATTTGGCTCCCAGACTTGAGACTTGACTTGTTACTTGACTGAATTATCTTGCAGGGACTTGAGGCTTGACTTGAGACTTGGAGTAAAAGACTTAAATACAGCACTACAGAATACATTCACATTCTCTTTCAAAAGCACGCCTTTCTTGTGACTATATTTTATGTATCTGCTTTTGTAAACATTGATGCCAAGCACAAGCACAGAGTGCGGGCTTAACTGTTCTTTTATTTTTTATCCTCTGTTAGGAAAAGGAAGAGAAGATGAACCTGCATCATCCTGAATTGTACTTTGGAAGTGGATTAAACAGCAGTAGTAGCAGCAGCATAACAAAGGAGCTATAGAATTGTTTGTCTTACTGGGACAATGACATCAGAACAATGACATTCCTTGATAAGATATAAACCACAGCAAAGAACTGCAAATGGCTACAGTGACAGTTTGCATGCCTTATGTTATGTATTAGGTAATATAGTGAGTGCCCAATCCAGCATGAAATATCCATGGCATTCTGGACCAAGCAAACCCAAGGGATGCTGGTTCCACAGCAGGCTAGCTGGTGATTTCATAGGAAAGGTCACACTGCTTCAGAAAACAAATGGCAAAAATACCTCAAGCATTTTGAGACACTGTTCAAATCCTCCCCCGCCGCAGATTAGGCTCATGTGAATTACAACCTGCCTGAGGCATTCTATTATCTCTGTCCTTCCAATCTTGTCTTCTTTTCCTCCTTCCCTCGGATTTGCTACTACTCTTCGACAACTCCACACTTGCTGCTATCTCTCTATCATCTGTACAAACCCAGCTGAAATCCTATTACCTAGAAATTTTTGGAGGACATGGGATGAATTTGCAATAAAAGAGCTATTAAGAGCAGAACACACACACAATTAAGAAGACATTGTTTGACTAAGTAAAGATGCAGTCCAAGGCACACTGGCCTCACTGATTTCAGAGTGGGACTTACTGACTTCCAGGTAACCATTCACAGGATGTGGCTGCACCTGTTTTTTGTTTTTTGTTTTTTGGTTTTATGAGATGTGTATGTTCCATTTTATTACTGTATTGTATTGTATTGTATTGCATTGCATTGTATCACATTTTTGGCATCAGAGCAAGTCACTAGTAAACTGAATGCAATGCTATATTCCTGCTAATGGAAGCAGTGGGATTAGTGGAACTGAGTTCTTCTATAGTCCTCCTGCACTCTCAGGATTCATCTTTTTCCTTTCCCAGCCACTTCTGCCAAGTCTTCTGCAGTGTCTCAGGCTCTGTTCCTGGACTTACAGAGGAAATTTGAATGATCCACAATCAATGCACTGAGAAGAGCAAGCATCCCCTGCTGATGAAACTGCTTCTATTAGAAGAAGTACACTGCTGTATCTTGACCCTAGTTCCAAAGTCCAAACACCAGAACTGAACAATTCACAAAACAAATGCAATGGTTTTAGCTATGTGGGTTTCATGCACATGCACCTGCCCCAGGACCCAGATAGGACCCATCCTAACAGCCACACCCTAGAGACATAAGAGGAACAGTACTAACAGCAGCCAGTGCAGATGGAAAAAGGAGAGTCCAGGCTTCTGGCAGTGTTTATATAGCTTGTTAATTAGGCCACAGCTGGGTAGGACACTGAGACTATGCAACCAGAGGTTGGGAAGGCAGAAAGCTGTTAAAGTCTGCTGATTCCATCAGCAGTAATATCCTCACTGATCCCTGCATTCCTCGCTCATGCATTTCTTGGACCTTGGAACTTTTCCTGGACTATGGATTCTGCTCTTGGACAGTCTCCCTAGACTCTCAGTAAATTTGGACTCAGTTATCCTAAGCTTGCTAAGAACCTGGATTGACCAGAAAACAGACTCTGTCTGTTAGCTCCTGCTATCAGCTTGATTACTCAGCTGGGAAGCCTTGGCGGGCTGCCAGCACAAGACAGCAGGAAACACTGCAGGGATATAATGCTTTCTATGCAAATAGAAAGTAGTTTGGTTAACCAATGTGCGGGGTTACCTTCTGTGTTATCTATGGCTCAAAATAGATGGCTCAAAAGGGACAGAAGGACTGTCTCATTTATCACTGGCCCTGCCCACAACATACATGTGTGTTCAGTGTGACATTCAAAAGACAAATCTATACAAGTTACATCAGTGCATTCTTAGCCACTCCACATGATTAGCAACTCTAAGAAATTCTAGGTTCCATTGATGTGGACTTCCTACATCGACATGAAGAATGTTGTAGTTTGGTGACCTTTGTCATGCTTATATTCACAAGATGCTAGTTTCCATGTTAGCCTTTAGCAGTTAGGCATAGTATGGGTTCCACAGTATAGGTTTCACACCCACTCTCTTCCTGCAACACATGGGCCTTTCTTTATTCTTGCAGTCTCTCTTTTCCTTCCTAAAAACACACCTGAGAAGAGCAGCTCTCCATAAGATGCTCCAACTTTATAGATTCTGTTGTAAGTAATCTCTTCTTTCTACTTTCTCCAAGATTCCAGTGAGAACTTTGTAGTGCTCTAGATGTCTTGGGAGTGGAACTCCTAGCAAACCTAGTCAGACCATGAATGATGAGGAACACTAGGGCCCTTTCCACACGGGGAAAAAAAAACGGCTTAGGGCGACTCATCCGGAGGTCGTCCACACCGTGGAGCGTGCTAGAGCGGTTTGAATAGTGGAGGTTCCACACCTCAAACCGCGCTAGCGCGGCCGCAAGGGGTGGCGCGGCACGTTTTTTAAAAACCACATTTTATGAGGTTTTTACGAAACGCGAGCGCGCTAACCCATTGCAGTGCCCCGTGTGAAACTGCAGGGACGCGCTAGCGCGTCCCTGCAGAGCTGCCCAGGGGCGGGCTTCCAGCTGGCACGCTGCCCTGATTGGCGGAGCGCCGCCAGAAGTCGCCGGCCGCCATTTTGGGCGCCGCCGAACACCGCCGAAACTCGCCAGCGTGTGGAGCGGCGAACGCGCGCTCCCCGCAGGGACGGAGCAACCCGTTTTCAGGTAAGATCCGTCCCTGCGTGCGCTGCCCCGTTCCCCCATCCCCCGTGTGGAAAGGGCCTAGGAGTCACAGTTCAACAACATCTGAAGGGCTGCATGGCCCTGCATTGAATGAATATGTGTTGGTTGTACACATAAAGTATAAAGTACAACAAAACTCTATAAAAAGGGCCAAGTATATTTCTTTCCTGCTGGACCATGGGGGGGGGTCCTGTGGAGCTTGTAGTTGTTCACCTTCTGCTAGCCAGTTAATTACTCTGCTAGAAAGATCTACTACCATCTCTTGTGTTTCCCAACAAGATAGAAACAGAATTTAGACCAGGCTCCACTGACAGATCTCTGGGGAATTTGCTATAGATCTGTAAAGATTCCTAATCCCAAGTCATTTAATCAGCATAGTTGCACATAGGTACTTTTTCAGTTTCCATCTCTAAAACACTGGAATGTTCATTGTCTACAAGCAAAATCAAATGGTACAGGTTCATTTGCTCAGACCTTATAGATAGAAAGACACAAGTCAAGAATTTAAACCAGGTCTTCCTCATACTACAGTATCCATCCAGTAAGGTGGGGTAGGGGAAAACCAATCAACAGGGCCAGATTAGCACCCAGAATAACCCCCTACAGGACAAAGTCAGAAAAGAAAACTACTTGTTGTGACTTATGATTTGCAGCTGAAGCCACTGAAATATATTCTCAGTCATTTGCTGTCACAGCATCCACAGTGATCTGCTATACATAATAACAATTCTCTTTCACAAGCTTTGGATAGTAGATTGGGACTTGTTTCAAGAAATCCATTCACCAGCAACACAGGAGATAAAGACATAAGTATCAGTTTCTGTGGTGGACCTAGAGGGCAACAATGTCCCTACGTTTACTCTAGCAACTCTATTACCAGACTCTACAGCATCAGAGATTCAGACACTTGCTTATCATTTTCAAATATCATATGTTCCATCACTTACCTACAATGCCCTAAAGCTTTCTGTACAAGAGAGACAGGCCAATCTCAGTGCTAAAAGAATAAATCCACTGCCAGAAAAACAGAATTTAACATAGACACACATAGAGATACACAGACACATACAACTTGGGGCAAGACCACTTGCAGTAGCCCGTTTTTTAACATAAGAACTTCAAAAACACACTCCAACAAGAAACAGCTAAAAAGAATTTAAGGGTAACTTTAGTGATAAAACCTTTTCATCACACTAAAATGTATTTCCATCACACTGGACCTGGCATCCTGTTAGTTAGTCCTAATCACGGTAGCCACATTCAATAAACTGCCGAATGGTGAGTCAAAATATAGGCATTTTTTCTGTTGTTTCGGTGAGTCTATTACAGTCAGGACTAACAACAGGAGTCAGGCCTACATGTGATAATCAGTTTCTCACACTTAGCTTCTGGGTGTTGCTGATGATTACAAATAAAGGTAATGTTTACTGTTAGTTGATTTTACTTTCCAATCCCCTCTATCCCCCTCTTCAGAGTGTCTCACTCACTTCTCCACCTGTTCTGTCAATAATCTGTATAATAATCTGCTATCTGAGACAAGACTCCATGCATTTTATGAAGTAGTCAACAATACTCAAAGTTTACAACAGTAACTAAGGCCATTTCTACACTACACTGTTATAGTGCTCTTATTCCACTTTCAACATTCTATGGAATTCTGGGGTTTGTGGTTTAGGGAGGGGCATTTAGAATTCTCAATCAGAGAACTCTTTGGCCTCAGTAAACTACAAATCCCAGAATTCCACAGAATGTTGAAAGTGGAATAAGAGCACTATAACGTTGTAGTGCAGAAACAACTTAAGACAGACAAAAATTGAAGAACTTCCAGTTTGGAGAGGGACAGGTCTTTGGCTTAAACAAAGTATTGAGGATGCCATTTCTTTCAGACGATATCAAATGTACATTTATAAATCTGTTACTTCTGAAAAAGGCAAAATCTGGAAACTCCTGCAGGTTCTTCCTGCTTACATATACAACGCGGGAAGAACTTTAAGGGGGCTGAAAGTCATAGTGAAAATCTCATTTCCTGCTTTCTATACAAGATAGGTATGCATCAACAAATCACCTACTTTCCATCCACCCAGCTTCTTTCTTCTAGATGAAAGGTAAACAGAGATAAACACAAGAATAAGTAAAAGATAATGAACTCTATTGTGTATTTAAATGTAACTCGGAGCTGGGTCTTGCAATAAAACAATGAGTTTGTAGGACAATGTTAGCTGTTATATATGGCTGTCAAAGATAGCATTTAAAAATCTGACAACAGGTATTTGCTGCAACTGTAAACATCATTAAGGACTGGAGGCATATGTAGAAGAACCATAGTAGAAGAAGTAACACAGTGAAACATTTTAATATACTCAGGGTCATGTCAATAAATTAACTAAATTTAAATTAGTTTAAATTAATTAAAGTTTGCACATTCCAGTTGACCCTCCCATTTTACAGGTTCAGTATTTGCAGATTTTATTGTTTGTGGGTTATTTTATTTTAGATATTTGTTTTAAAAATTATTACTATATTTGCCTCTGACATGGAAGGTATGTTCTTCTTAGTAGTCATGTTACCCCACTGGAGAACCCTGTTCCGGGGTCTACAATTTTGATATTAAAATATGATTCCATGTGCCTGAGAGGTCACCCAGATGGGTACGTAGGCAGCAATGGTCGAACAATCAAAAACCAGGTTAGGCCAGTAAAATCCCCCATCATGTAGCCCCAGGAGACCTCAAGCTGTGCAAACCACAGTAAATAAAGAGTCCTCAGGCCCTGAGAAACCGACTTGAGGGGATTAGCATGTTTGCCCCAAGTTGAGCAAAATCCTATCAGGCAAGGACCATTTACATGAAGTCATATCACAAACCAGTGCAGCCGAAGATCCTGAGACTTTGGCAACACCTTGTAATCTCATCACACAAAGGAAGTTACCATTGTGGAGCTTCTTTCTCATCGCAACACCCATTGTTCTCCCCGGGAGAGGATTAGCCCTCTAGGTACTTTTTCCCCTACAAATAATCCCAGTTTTTGAGCTGTTCTTTGGATCACTCACAGTTATCCCAGCAGGCCGTTTCTCTGTCCGTTGAGTAATCCCCTCAGAAGTGCTGAGCCCCACTTCTCCACATTTTTTCCTGGACCAAGGACTTCAGGAAAAGGTCCAGTACTACCCCAGCTACAACCCCTTCAATATTCCCCTATCCAGTTTCCTCTCTTTTGCTTCTTAATAGGTCTTGAGTGAGTGTGTGAGTGATTGAGTTGGTGCGTGAGACTTTCATTCAATAAAATCATTTTATTGGACATTTTCATTTGGTTTTTGGCTTGGCCTGACCCCGTAAAAACTGGGTAAAAGAACCTGCTAGGTTACCTTGCCTTTTGCATTGCTATTGTTCATGCTCTGGCTAGTTTCCATTCCCCATCATGTGGAGCACATTGAGGTGTCCCCCAAGAGACCCCAGAAGTCAGGGCAACAGTCACTTAGTCCTCCAGCATGATTCAATAGTCTCCTTATGCTGGATTCCTAGAGATTCCCAGAGACAACCCTTCCCTAGGCATTGCTAAGTCATCCATAATGATTTTACAGCCCAATTCTGCCAGAGGTTGACCACAGAATCACTCTGAAGGACCTAGAGATTCCTAGAGAATCTCTAGTGCTCACAGTGCTCACAATTTTTATTTTTATTTGTGGTTTTTCCACTTTTGCAACAGTCTTGCACTCCTAACCACTGTGAAAATGGAGGGCTGACTGTATTAAACATGGAGTTTGAGGACACTGAAAGAAATGAGAGTTAATATGTTAGTTTATAGGATTTATGTCCCACCTTGCTCCCAAAAACAGCACTCAAGGTGGCTAACAATATAAGGAAAATAAAATATATAACAAATAAAAATATAACAAAATAAAACAAATATGATAAAAAGACATAAATAAAATTATTAAAAGATCCTCCCATGGCAATTTGTTTAATTGGTTTAATTGCCATAGGCTTGTCTAAACAAAATGGTCTTTTCTTGTTATCTAAAAAAAAACTACCACTCATTGACTTGGCTCAGACATGATGGTTAAAGAATCTTAACTACGGCTTGCTGGATATCTCCAATGGACAAACTATGGTTTGTAATCAGATGATACATTAGAAATGAAACAGCATGTTTTGATGGAAAATGCAAGATATATGTATTATACTGTTTTCTGCCAGGACTTGTCAGCATTCAGAATGCTGATTCCTTGTCATCAGAGGAAGAGGCCCTAAATTAACAGATCAGAGAGAAGCATGGGCTACAGAAAGATATAATGAAGTTTCCTGAACTTATAGGATCTAGATTTTTGGGGAAGATCATAGAGAACAGTCCTCTTGCCCTATGTCCAAGGAGATCACATTGCATCCCTTGGATTCCAGAAGTTCCATCCATGATGATATCACCAGGCTACACCTGATACCATGTCACTGTAACCTGAAGCTGCTAAAACAGACCAGGCCCTTTAGAGGAAATGGCCTCAGGCAGTATAGAAATGGCATTAACCAACCTCAAGCAGATCAATCCCATACTTAAAGATAAGTTATGATGTTTTGCTTTCTAAAGCAACATTACAGCAGACCTTGTCCGGTTCTCATTCACAGCATCCCTTGGAGTTCTCCATGGTGGTGATGTACTCATGTATCTCTGCAAAAGCTGATCCCTGTTGGGTTGTCATCCAACTAAACTTGACATTCCCTCCTCCCACCAGATCCACAGTGGGACTTTCTTTAAATTAGATTTCAAACTTAGAGGGCTTCCTAGCCTTCCTTCTGGTTACACTCCAAGCTTCCTTCTTGCCGCCACTGAAGAACAGTGTTAGCCAGAACCTGTAATTCCTTCTCCTGTTTATGCCAGAGTATAGTGTAGTGGCTGAGGTAGGAGTCCAGAAGTCCCTAGTTCAGATTTCATTCCTTCCATGTCCTCAAAAGGTAGCCTTTAGTAATTATTCTCAATCCATTTCAGTTCACCGATTGAACTGCAGTACTCTGAACATTTGCAAGTGATACACAAATGTTAAGCCAGTGCGCTGTAGTGGTTAGAATGCTAGATTTGGGAGATCCAGTTCAAGCACTCAGCCTTGAGACTGACAAGGCAACTTTGAGACAGTTGTTTGAGCATGCTCTGTCAGCTTCACCTATCTCAGGCTGTCATGGCAATAAAGGACAGAAGAAGAGAGCCATGTATGCTGACCTGAGCTCATTCAGGGCATGAATGTAAAATAAAAGAAGTATTGTTGTCCACACTTGGCTCCACAGCAGCTCAAAAAAGCTTTCCTCCTTAGTCTCTCTCTCTCTCTCTCCTTCTATGCACTTATAGACAGGCTTCCCAGTCTCATGTATATCTGCTTCTGATACTCAGTGGTGTGGTGGGGCCAGGTCTTGCAGGGTCAAAGATCCTGGACTTTTAGATTGATGGGAACTATAATCTGAGATTCATTGTGGTATAGTGGTTTGAGCATTGGACTATGGCCATTTCCACCCTCCAGTGTTATTCTACTTTCAACATCCCGTGGAATTCTGGGGTTTGTAGTTTACGGAGGTCACAGAGCTCTCTGGCTGAGAATTCTAAATGCCCCTCCCTAAACTGCAAACCCCGGGATTCCATAGGATTCCATAGGATGTTGAAAGTGGAATACAGCACTATAACAGTGTAGTACGGAAATGTCCTGGGACCCTAGAGATCAGGGTTCAAGCAGGCTGATAATTTCATTTAGTTTATTTTTATGAGATTCCTCCCTTCCAAATTCACAAATTTCTCCATGCATTCCATAGAAAGAATATGAGATTTTAAAAATTCAAGAGCAGAGAAACCGAAACTCAGATGCTCACTCTTCCAGGCAAACGACTTTGAATGCTTAATTCTTAAAAGTCTGCCTTAGAAACCCAATGTATTTACACAGCATGCTGCTGAATGAGGATCTTGCTCTGTATTCCTGTATATTCTGCCCTTGAAGAACCAAACATGAGGTAAGAGAGACAAAACAAGAACAGAACACTGCAACTTCTCACTCCTACCAGAGTCAGAACTGATTTGCAGAACCTGGAGCCTTCTTTCCACCGTCTTCATTTGCTATTCTTGACTTCCAGTGCCAGAGAAGCAGAAAGTGTGAGACAGACCTTAATATAGATTGTTGATACTACTGCCAACCATTCTTTCCTCCTCCTCTCAAATTCCATCAGTTCAATATAGAGTGGAGGAGGAAGTGGAAATCTTTATGATTTCTCTAGAACCAATATAAAAGGTGAAGTAATTTAGGGAGTTACAGTCTAATAAAGTGATCATGACAAAAAGCCATAAAATAATCCATTTCATTTTCTTACCGTGAAGTGACTCAGTGAGATACATCTGTGATATATGTGTCCATCCTTTTGCTCCACACAAGGATGGATAATATATCACAGATGTATCTCAGATGCTATTTCCAAAAAGAATATTTATGTTTTTATGAAGTTTTTTTTCTCAAATACAAGGTGTCTGATCTCATTTAGTTCATTTATACATGCACTGATACTTATAATTACAGCTCATCCTTCCTTCAAATTAATAGCATGTTTCATTCATATTTCAGTACAACTTATCCAACAGAGAGCACATTTTAGCAGTATTATGCTCAGGGCAGAACACACATATCAAGTATGCATACAAGGTATGTGTGCACTTCTCTCCTAGGACATGCGTATGAGATTTTTTCAGAGTGCAAGTCATATTGCGAAAATATTATTTAATATTATTATGCATTTCCAGGATTATTATTTTATATATATCTTATACAAATATATTGCAAGAGTATTATTTAATATAAATTTATTATATATATAGAGAGAGAGAGAGTATTATGCATTATGTTGAGTTTTTTGTGTGTATTGTATTAACATATATTAAATAATACTCTGGCAATAAATAATACTCTTGCCATACAATATATATTGATTGTATATATTGTAAACAATATACACAATATATTGCATACATTAGTATAATATATATATATATATACACACTATATATAGTATATTAATATATACAATATGTATGTGTTTATTTATATACATGTATATATACACCTATAGGGCCTAAATACCCTGAAGCCACCAGATCCTGTCTGATCGTGGAAGCTAGGCAGGGTCAACCCTGGTTAGTACTTGGATGGGAGTTCACCAATGAATACCAGGTGCTATATATATTTCAGAGGAAGAACCTGGCAAAACGACCTCTAAGTATTCCTTGCCTAAGAAAACCCTATGAAATTCATGAGTTAGCCATAAGTTGACAGGTGACTTGAAGGTACATACACAAACAAATATATATGCACATAGAGAGAAAGTATATGAATATAACATATATCAGATAATACTTTTATAAAACAATATATATTGACTAATACTCTTGCAATAAGTGCACAGGAGAAAAAGCATTAGTTCTCCCCCAAAAAGACTTTGTTTCACTTTACAGCTAATGTATACAAGATGTACACATCTTAAAAGAGCTATTTCTCCTTCTCTCTCTTACATCTGAGACAATCAGATTTTTTTTTATAATTTTATTAAAGTTTCAGCAAATAAAACAAATAATTATCTCTGCAATGTTTACATCCAATGTTACTTCTTCTTCCTTTCCTTTCTGGATTACAATTATTACTATTTCCTCTATTTGTTATACCGCGTATTGCAATAAAATGTTAATAATCAAACTTAATTTGTTAGTTCCTGCTATATTTCTCTACTTTACTTGCTACATGATATTTCTATGATTAATCAGATATTAACCTCATAGTGAGGGAACCTTTTTTTAAAAAAAGGGCCACCCTGTGCTTGACATTTCCTACTTTAATACTGGCATGCAGGTTTGGTTTGATTTTGTGAAGTGCAGTGTCTGTCTCCATGAATGTTGGGGAATTCAAAAGTCAAAATTTAATCCCCACCTCTTCAATAAATGTAGCCTAAGTTCCAAAACCAAAGATATACCCCTGCCATATTCAACTGTTAATCATAACTATAATAGCAGTGGCAGAGGGTGCCTCCAGCATTAGTGAAGGGCTGAATCCATGCCTGAATTTTAAAGGCTGTCCAAGGTACTGAACCTATTTTAGAGTTAGCATTCAACACCTAGGTTGGTTCCTTAAGAGTGCATAAAAAACCCAGAATAGATTTTATACCCTGACATGAATACCACCAGCCACCACTGCAAAATTGTCCCATAGGAATAAAGGAATATGTCAGAGAAAGTGACATCCTTAAAAAGTGCAGATAGAAGTTAGAGCAGTGGACAAGGAATTGGAAAAGTAATAACAAAGATATTAAAGAATACACTAGATTTGAACAAACGATTAAGCAAAGAGATGGAATGAAGGAAAATGAAATATTGAAGGGACCACAGGTGAAATATATAAAATATTGTCAGTATATAAAGATGAAGATGAATATCTGAGAAAAATATGGGAAGAAGAACTAGCACAAAAAATTGATATTCAAGAATGGGGAAAGATTTGGAATCAGCATTATTTAAAAAATTTATCCATAAGGATAAAAGAGAATTATTATAAATTGGTCTGGAGATGGTACCTAACACTAGTAAAGTTAAACCATATACATAAGAAAATGTTGGACGGGTTGCCAAGAGATTGGCACATATATTCATATAAGGTGGAATTGTGAAGGTGTACAGAAATTTTGGGCAAATTGTGTTTAAAGAGATAAAAGAGATAACAGGAATTGACTTACAAATATGTCAGAGTATAGCATTATTATCTATATTTGGTAAGGTTAATTGTACCCAGGCAATGAAGGATTTAATTACAAACTTATTAACTGTGGGAAGATTAATTATATCAAGAAAATGGAAAATGCAAGAAGATTTTCAAATAAAGGATTGGAATAAAGAAGTGTGGAAAATTGCGATTAATGATAAGCTAACATGTCGAATTAAAGTCAAAAAAGGAATAATGAAAGGGAATGATTTTGAACAAATATGGAAGATATTTGTGGAAAAAAGGCCTAATAAGAGAGGGAAGTGTCACACCTCCACGAGAAGAATTACAATTTTGGAAAGTAGAGTAAGCTGAAAGATAATTGGCTCGGGGGATGGGTTTACACTTAGTTTTAGGGCTTACATTTAAGGTTTCATTTGAGGTTATATTTAAGGTTACACTTAAGCTTAGAGTTAGTATTAATATGTTCAGTAATAGGATCATGTTTAGTAACAGCAATAGATTACACATAGTTGAAAAGGATAGAGTTAAAAATGTAACAAAAATATATAAGCAATATGATACATAACATGTGGAATAAGTATATGATGATAAAAGATCTGGAAAGAAATAACAATGTAAGTTATTTTGTTGTAATGTTTTCTTTGTCACTTTTATGGTAATCACATGGTGTTATGTTTTGTTTGTTTTTTCTTTATAAAAAAATTAAAAAGTACAGATAGTGCTCAGTTCATAGTCAGCTTTCAGCTTCAGTCAGAATATAATAAGGTTAAGTACCTCCCCTTCCATTTATTGCACTTATAAAAACCATATCTCCATATTTAACTGATTGTGGGTTGTAGAGGTGGCAGTGCCCTCCCTTTGATCCTCATCTACATAGTCCCATGGTATCTGCAAGTCAGAATTCAATTTTCTGCAGTAGGGGGCTGGTACCACATAGGTAGGTAGGTTCCCTGCATGGTTTCACATCCTGACCATACAGACGTCCAGAGGATGAGTTTATTATGGACATTCCAATAAATAAGGAGTGGGGATAGTGCTATCCTCAGTCCACATGTTAACTACCAAGGAGATTTTTGAGGCCTCCAGGGGTCTCCCAGTGTCCTCCCTCCCCCCAAAAAATTTTTTTGCAAAGAATCTGATTTACTTCCTGATTGGAAAAAAAGGGGGAAACATGGCAGAATTGGGGGATGTGGGGGATCTTTTTAGTGAGTTTATTTAAAAATGAAAAACTACCAAAAATGAGGCATGCCTTAGGAGGTGCTGCCCTTCAAAGTTTCAAGGGAGGACAGTGTAGCTCCCCAACCCTTTACATCTGCCACATCAAATGCACAGTTCAAAAATGCAGGTAGCTCTGTTGATCCATGCCAACAGCATCTGGAGGGCCACAAGTTACCAACTGCTTTTGTAGGTGAACTGTTTTGCTGTAAAACAAACAGTTATCGACTGACTGACTGACTGACTGACTGACTGACTGACTGATTATAGCATGCAAGTGAATTGCACACATACAGCCATGTAACAAGCGCACATTGCTGGGATGCTAAAATGTTATAAGGAGAGAAAAGAGATCTCTGTAAGAAGAAGTAGCTTGCAGGCCCATAAGGTAATTTCTGGGTACAGCCTGTCCAACCATTCATCATTTCTTAGGCACTTCTTAGAAGATGGACAGCCTGAGGAAAGGAGGAGAGGACATATTCCAAAAGCACGTGTCACAGCATTCTGATTTCATCCGAGCCTGTTCTCCTTATCATCTCAATTTTAGCAAATCTCAGTGGTTCATGTTCAGATCATATCTCTTGTCATCTCAATACCAAGCAAAAGAACTCTTCTCCCTTACACGTCTGTCTTAGGGACACCTTTCAAAATGTCAGGTAAAAACAATATGACAGCAATCATCAAAGTTTGCTACAGTGAATAAAAGCAAAATCTGTCCAATCTACTGCCCGTCTTCTCCTGCATCCCTGCTTACAGTAAAAGCAGCTGTCTCTTTTTACTTTAATTTTAATATTTACCATTCTGTCCTGGCTGGTTGTATGTCTGCTTGCTATACAGTCTCCACAGACTCAGATAGTTCCAATATGTTGGCATGCTACACTGCATTTTCATAACCTACATAAAGAAAAAAGCTTCCATTCTAGGTTGAGTTTTCATGTCATCAAGAGAACCATAAATAAAGTACTTCCCCTTTGTCTTCCAACAATATGACTATTTTTTTCCAGTTACTTGAACAAAGCAAAATCTGGTTTCCAACTTATTGTGAGTGTAGGAAGTGGAAGAAAGCAACTGGATGCGTATTCTAAGCAATCCATAGTTTTCAAGGAACCCTGCAGACCTTTTAAAAGTGTATTACAACTGCATCTCACACATCCTCACCTCTCTGTTTGTGATTCTCTCTTTGTGCTTTGAAACGTTTGTATTTGAATGTTGTATTGATTTTTTCCCCCTACTTCTGTTTTAAAAAAAAATACACCACGCATTTCAAACCATGAAAGCATAAAAGGGAAGACTCTGTAGCAGTAAGTGATCGAAAATGTAAGGAAAGAACAAAGAAGGGTGCTGAATCTTGCAGAATTGGAAAACTTTCGTATGACAGTATGCCATATCGCAGGAGAGAATGGTGAATGAACAACAATTGCGTCTGGAGTATTATGAATTGGCAGTATACGACTGTGGTAAAACAGTTTCCTTTCAGGGGGCCTTGAATAGAGACTGCAAACAGAAACAATATTCTGCAGGAGGAGTGATAGAACCAGTCAGAAAGATAGTTTTCAGATCAAGAGGTAATGTCAGGTATGTGGGACAGGGATGTTTGAAGAACTCACTCTTTGTGAATGCCTATATAAAGTGATGACCAGATCTATGCATGTGTAAGTGCCCTCAAGTTGCAGGTCAATTTATGGCCACCCCATGAATTTCACAGGATTTTCTCAGGCAAGGAATACTCAGTGGTAGTTTGCCATTTCTTCCTCATCTCCCAAATAAATTTGTGGATAAGATCTTGATAGTGCATAATATGAAATAAGAAATTGTTTTAAGTAATTAAAAAATATTTAGCATATGAAGTAAATACTGTCTTTTAGCAGATGCAGGAGTTAATATGTAGCTAAAGGAAAATGTGTCTGCTAGGAGACTGAAAGAAAAGATAAGAAGATGCTCCAAAGGGCTACGTGCCAGAAGCCAGCTACAGAAGATAAGGCAAGGCAGAATGACGTTTGGTATTTTTTAGGTACAGCACAGACAAAATTTAACTTTTAGGACAAGAGGGAGAAAAGTCATGTAAGATAGTAAAGTAGCTGTGTCAGGGCTGACTAACTGAAGTTTTAGCCAATTAGAGAGTTAATCTGTGGGGGTTTTTTAAACACCAGAGGGTATAGATTTTAAGAAAGGAAATGCGTTCATTATCAACCCATAAAAAATCTGGTTGGTCCAACTGCGCAATTGAAATCTTTAATTGTAATCTTTAATTGTCTTAATCAAACTGTCTTCTCACTTCACTCAAATTCTCTGAGTTTTATTGGCTCCTTAGCTCAGGGAGATGCACTTTTGTGGCAACATTTTCATGTGGATAATGATCTTTCTGCCATAGTATTTGTTTGTTTGTATAATGCAAAAATCCATATTGCTTTTAATAACCATTCTGAGCAAGTAGCAATATTGAAAACTACAGTACTTGGAGTTGGCCAAAGTGACCTTTGGGAAGTCACATGTATTGACATCTGAATGTTGACTGAATGAAAATAAACAATAGTACAGCTTTTAAGCAGAAAGAATATGGAATGGAATTATGGGTGAAAATATGCAGTGGGGACATACAGCATAAACAGACAAATTTTTGTGTCCTTAAATTATAGCAATGGGTGATCAGTATATGAAAGTCAAAGGGAATTCAACTAAGAAAAACAGTAACATGATATGGAAACCACAGGGCTAATTTGTGTTTGCTCTTTGAACCCACACTGAATCACTTACTTCTTCATACAAGCAGCAGAACAAAGCAGATAGCATTCTTGATTCTGTGTGGAGTCAAACTACACATATTGCAGAACATATCTAGCAGCAACTCCCTTTTTCTTTTCTTTTTTAAGAAACATGGAAGACTTAATCAAGTTTGAGACTATCATGTGTGGAGCTGCAACATTTCAAACAGCAGTCTGGGTAACTCCCTATCCCACACCTGCACATAATATAGCCAAAAACTGTTCTATGTAAATAGATAGATGACTTTTCAGCACTATACATTGCAGACCCTGAAGGGTATCTCAATTGTGACCACAATGGAGAGGGAAAGATTAAAGCTCTGTCATCCTCCACACTGGCGCTCCAGTCCAAACTTGCTTCCCCCAATTCCTCTATAATAAGAAAAAAGAAATAGCACCATCATCTCATAAATTGCATGTTTAGGGCTGAGACGTGTAGTTCAAGGAATAAACCAGGCCACACACTGAAGCTAGATGAAAATAGGTCACAACTTTATTGGTTACAGCAAAAAGAGGGTTGGATTGTGCATGGGTCCAGATCCTGGCATCAGCCAACCCACCTGTTGACCGATGAGACCAAAAACCCAAAGCCAGGACTGCCTGGAGTCAGGTCCGAACCACCTGACCCTCTAGTAGTGCAGGGATGTGGACACCCAATCTACACCATGTGTCCGCTGCCGATCCTGCTCTTCTGGCAACCATCTCCATCCCCAGGCCCCAAAGACCTGGGGATATAGCAGACCTGGATCCAGGACCTATGCTAACTGCCTTACAAGTTATGACAATAAAAGCCAAAGACATAACCTAACTACAGTACACAAGATACAACAAAGGAAAAGAAAGGAGGTGAGAGAGATGACATGCAGAGAAGAACTGAGCTCTGGGGAGAGGAGAGCCTAGCTAAATACAAAATACCTTGACCAGAGAGAAAACTTGCTAGAGCTCTGGTCTGGGCAGAAGCAGCCAATCAATTCAAACCAGCAGGTTTGAACTGATTGGCTGGGAGCTTTTTCCAGGTACACAAAGGCTGCTGGGTATGAGGAAGTACCCAGCAGGGCTGAGCACATGGTTGGGAAGTTGTATGGCATGCCATGCCATGCCAACTGAACAGCCCTGGGGGATGCCGTAGAGGCGGCGGCGGCGGCACCACCAGCCCAACCTGCAAATGTGCCGCCCAGTAAGTCGGACAGCTAACTTAAGAAGTTAATGCCTATAATGAAAGGTGGGAGGTTATAAAACAATGGCTTTTACTTTGCAAATCCAACATAGGATTATGTCATTAATAAACTCTGGTTGTGTTAATTACTGAAAAGCTGGTGTCCTGTTGCTTTCCTCCATGGGCTTGTAGCAAAGTGATGTCTAAAGTGCCCCTTAGATCTCTTCATGCAGGCCTATTGAGTAATTTTCATTTCTTCTGAAAAAAAATACTCCAATTGTATAAAAAATGCTACATCTAAGCACACTCTCCATTCACAATGGTCCTGAGAGTAACATCCACTACGTTGCCATGAATGCAAATTAAACAGCCAAAGAACACAAATCAGTCCCACTATCAGCAGGCAACAATGCCTGGAAGTACAGATTTCAGGACACATTAGGGCTGTCACCACTGCTTCAACCGTATTTCAGAACTCTCAGAGGTCTTCTAGAGGTCTAGAGAGCAATATTTTCTTTGTTCATACATCTGAAGATATCGGATCACAGAGTTGAAAGATACCACAGTGGCCATTCAGTCTAACCCCCATAGCTGGATACTGCCTGACTACCCCACCTCTATCCTCTGCTGGCCAGTAAATGAAGTGGAAGCATCTGGACAGTATGTTACGCATACAGAGAGAGAAGAGGTAGAAGTATGGGTACTGGAGCTTTCTACTCTTGCCACAATAATGTAAGATTTCATGCCTTCATGTTTGTTTGTAAGTAAGTAGACATCTACCTATGTAAGCAGACAAAAATGCAGAAATCTATACGTTTCTGATGAAGACAGCTAAACAAATCTATCTACTTTTGATATTTTTATATATATATATCTTTAAACCATGTATAATTTTCTATTTTTCTCTGTTTAGATATATTATTTTTAGGACATTTTTGAAGGTTTCTTCTCATCTCCCCCTTTCAGTTTAGCTGTGTTAACTATTTTATCCATTCATTCATTCATTCATTCATTCATTCATTCATTCAGTTTATACTCTTTCTTTCTCTCACCAAGGGACCCAACTGTGGAACAATTTTAAAAATCCACCTGTAACGATTCTTCATTAAGACCATTCCAAATATAGCTCATAGCAACGGAGAGCATAGCATTGAACTGAGGAGCAATAGCTTAACGTGACATGGCAGTTTTTCTTCCTCCCCATCAGATAAAGCTTTATTCTCTCCTTACACTGTCCTAGTAAACTGAGGAACCCTGGGCATCAAATCTACCTCAGCTTAAGTCACTAGCTTCTCTTATTTACTTAATAGTGACTTCTAATCATCTGAAGAGAGGCAATGTGATACAGTGGTTTGAGCACTGGACCATGACCCTGGGGACCAGAGTTTAATTCTCCACCCAGTGATGGAAACCCACTGGGTGACTTTGAACACATCACACACTCCCAGTCCCAGAAAACCAAATGATAGGTTCACCTTAGGGTTGTCATAAGTCAGAAACGACTTGAAGGCACACAGCAGCAACGCAACAATAAGAATAACAATTATCTGAAGTTAAGATTATGGAGTTTGATTTGGTTTTGGTAGTTTCTGAGATTTAGAATTGAAAGCATAGATGCCATTTACAATGATGGCTTGATTAAGGTATCAGCTTTTACATATTCCAGCTGGTCCGCTGTTTACTCTCAGTGTTATGTATTCACAGATTTATTTGGTGCCATCAATTGTGTACAACTGCTTTGCAACGCAAGGAGTAAAAAGTCTTGGCCTTAAGGCCTTACTATCTAAATCAGTGGTTCTCAACCTGTGGGTCCCCAGATGTTTGTAGACTTCAGCTCCCAGAAGCCCCAGCCACTATGGTCAATGCTCAGGGCTTCTGGGAGCTGAAGTCCAAAAACATCTGGGAACCCACAGGTTGAGAACCACTGATCTAAATGAAAGAGGAATGGGATGAAAAGAGAGGCATTGGGCAAAAGATGCATTTACTACCATTTAAAGCTTTGAATAATGTTCAAAGCTAAGCTGCCTCCTCCAGATTTTTTTAATTTTTAATTTTATTATTTTTTTCCTTTTTGGACTACAAACCCCCTAAGTCAAGTTGAAGAGGCACATGGTCAAAGGAGATGGATGTTATCTGGAAAGCACCTGGTTGTCTAAACTGCAGTATGCCTACTGTGAACTCATTCTCTGAGTATGTACCTTTATGCATCCAAAGTGGAACCATCTATATAACAAAAGAAACTAGACTCATGAAAACCTTGAGAATATTTCAGTGTAAGAACCATAAAGAACAGAAAACCTCCAATAATATTCCTATAAAAGCTATGTGATAGTCATTCACAACAGAATGCTGACTAATCATTGAATGGTGGAGAATGGAAAACTAGGGATGATTGAGAAAGGGAATGTAATATCGTATCTTGGAACCAGTCATGGGTGAATAACTGCAGTCTTGAACAACAGTACTCCATACTGCTACATATTTGTGTTTGCAGGTCCCACTCAAGTGAGTGAACTTTGGCACAGAATATGGTCAGCACTTGAACCTACAGATTCCTCAGGACTTACTGCTGTTTGAAGGGTCTACCAAGATATGCCCTGGACACAAATCCTAACCGACGTTCTCTCCTACATTCTCTTAGTAAGAAAGGAGGGGAGTGACTTTGGGAATGCAATACTGAATGAAACAGTGCATTGTTGCTTGGGAAGAGGCAGATTTTTGCATGTAGGGAGTAGAAGAAGAAAGGCTACAGTGGGTCTCTTTGCAAGAAGCCATCTTAGATCCTGCATAGGGAGAAAGGAGATATAGATATAAAGATATAGATATAGATATATAAATCCAGTCCATCAATAAAGGTCCCAACCAAAGCCTCGAACAGAGCTAGGTAACTTTGAAGGTTTCTGGAGAAATTTTTCTGTCTCTTGAGCCCTCCAGGGGGTTTTTTGGCAGGGACTGCCAAAAGAAAAGAAAAAGCAAAAAACAGAAGCAGCCAAGAGTACATTTCTAATGTTGAACTTGTAACTTACTGAAAAAGTGAATTGTTGCTCCTGGAGGCTTCCAAAAGAAGCAATTTCCCTCTTTTTGCCAGAAAAAAAAGGGCTGTCTGGGGGAGTTGGTGGCACGTGACATAAAACAGCTGGGAAGGGCATGTATGGCTCCATGCCCAGCCTAGAGTCAATCTAATCCTAAAATTTATTACGGGCTCTAAAGTGGCCTGAGCCACTTCCAGGTGAAACAGAAACTGTGAGTCACAAGCTCATTTCAGCTTCTGTGCACAGCCTTAATGAAAAGGAAACTGTGCTCTCTTTCACTGAAATAAACTGATGACATCTAAAAACGCTGTACCAGAAACACACAGCAGCACACTGTTTTGATTACATCACCCATCTTATTCAGATCTTTGTGGCTCCTTTCTATGCCATGCGTCGTTCTTCCACTCTCACGTCTGCGGAAGTTTCTCATTTCTCCCTGACTGCCCTCCACACAAGCAGCCTCTTTGCCACTGCTGAGAGCTGGCTTGTTGCCTTTGTTCCTTGTGTTTCTTTTTTTGTTTCCTAAGCACTGGAAATGACTGCATGGGGCTGTCTTTGTCACTTCAGGATGCTGCCTTTCCGTAATTGCAGTCCCCCCATTCTCCTGTGTTAATTCTAAACACAAGTTAAAGATTCATTGTCCTGGATTTCTTCTTCCCCAAAAAAAAATTTGATTTCTTTGCTTTTACTTGTTAGACATTGAAAACAAATTCTGAAATCAAAGCCAACCAAAGTTGGTTAATATATCATTATAGGATTATTATAGCAGAGTGAGCTAATGCAATAATATAATGAAATATTCATTGGGGGAAAAATTAGCCTAATTCTACATCCTGCGCACAGCTACAAAGCTTTCTGAGTTCAAGAAAAATAGTTCTAAATTAAGCATTGTTTCTTGCCATAGCAATGTAAAAATTAGTCCTGTTAATTTCATTGGCATCTGCTCACATGGATAACCATAAGACATTGTCAGAATGAAACCATCTTTTAAAAAAAAATGGTAGTGCAGGAGCAAAATGCTTTTTTAAAAAAAAAGCGGTTTTATGTCATGCATATTGGAGAACCATGTCTCTAAGTGTTTATCTTTTGCCTCAATATCTGATTGCCCTGCTAATGTCATTTGAGTCCAAATGGAAGAAAAGTACTTTCTGTGCAGAGCTTTAACCAACTTCCTTCTTGGAAATGGTCCTGCTTGGAAACCAACACGGGGAGAATCATGTTGGGCCTCTATAATTTGTTGCCACCTATCAGCTATTGCTGGGATAAATATATGGGAATGATATTTATGAAATTCTAAGTAGTGTTCCATTTAGGCTTGGGATTAAAACCTCCTGTAGAGCCCAACAGATCATTATGGCTTCTTCAGTTTACTGAGATTTCATTCTTCTGCAAATCATTGGGTTTAAGCAAAATAGCTGTAGCATTCTCAAACAACACCTGTTCCAAATTATTATATTTTTAAGAGAGGAAAGAGGATAAATCATGCAAGCGGTGTTACTTTAAGCAACAGTTTGGGAACTGCAAAACTGTTGATTCCATCAAGTTATGTGTTTATTATCCCATTATGTATTTAGTTCTTCATGAAGACTACAGGAAGGTCAATTACATTTTTGCCACTCAAGCCTGGCCAAGAAAAGAATTCATCATAAAGAAGTTGCTGCTTAAAGAGATTCCTATTACAGTGTCTCAGCTCAAGGAAAACACCAAACCAGAGGCAGCCAGTGGCTGTGTCACCCAGGGTCAGTGAATTCACATTGGGTTTTATCGAAGCTATTCCCCCATCTATGGGGAGTAACTAGGGTTCTGAACCATGTTCCCCAACTAGGTTCAACAACTAGGATAGCTCCTGTAAAACCAGGAGAAAATTACAATTAGTGCAAATTATGATTTGATACTTCTCGTTCAGCAGCCGTTTGCAAACTACAGTTTGTAAGCTAGCATAGGTCTCGATGTGATCACAAGATTGCCAGATGCTCCAGATCCAGCACAAACGTCAATGTTCAGAATGATTATGGACTGGACAAATTAGTCACAATTAGTTCTGATTGAAATCAATGAGACAAATGTAATTTTCATTTATTTCTATGGGACTTGGAACATATAATGAACTATGGCTGGATCCAATCACATGGCCTTGTCCCCTTTTCTGATGAATCTTCCTACATATGCTCACGTAGCATTCAGAAAGTTAGGAGAAAGAAAGGAAACTAACTTTCCTTCTTGCAGTTCTAAAGGAGGCAAAAACACACTAGATATTTACAAGCTCTTCTGGGACTCTGCACATTTCTGTGGCATAAAGGTGTCACCTTCTTTGTTCTGCAGAGATAAGTCACTTGATAAAATGGGGGAAGAAAGGGGGACTTCTCTCCATTGGGAGAGAAAAGGATTCCCTGTGTCCTCTCCCAAAGCTAATACAGCCAAGCATAATTTATCCTAGACAACAAAATCAACTCATGCAGTAAACCATGATTATCATTACTGGATTGTCTAGGGCTAATCAAAAGTACTCCACCATACATCCCTAGAAAAATTGGTTACTTCGGCAAAAACTAGACCATTTGCTTCATTTTATGATGAAGAACAACCTGGAAGCTGTTGCATAGGGATGGGGAGGTGATGGGGGTGGTTTGCCTCCAGGGACAATGTTTTTGGGGTGTCCCCGCTTATAGCCACACCCCCGCACACCACAGCCACACCCCCATGCACCATGGTCATGCCCCTGCATGCCACGGTCATGCCCCCATTCACCACGGCCACACAACCCACGCACCATGGCCACACACCATGCACCATGGCCACACACACCCTCCACACACTCCAAGCTCTGCTGCTGCTTGGAAGGGGAAACAGAGTGGTCAGACTCCTTTATATCTCATGCTATCGCTCCAATTAGTTGTAGCATGAATGGAAACATTCATGATAAAAAGGCAAATACCAGAAGGAAGAAGCTCATCATCAATGCCATCCGGGGTACAAAGAAGCAGAAGAAAGCAGTGAAGCACAGGACAGGGCAAAGGGGCAGGTAATGGGAAAAGGATCATACACAGAGACTGGAACAGGACATTTGGGGATTTGGGGAGATGTAGTTTCAAACAATAACTTTTCCAGGATCTGGTCGTACTCTTAGAAATGTTAGCTTTTTCATGTTAGTCTTTTATTCCTCCCATTTCTATGTGTTATGCCTTGATACCAAATAGGAAGGAGGTTTAGATCAAATCTTCCAAAAGCAAACATAACATAGAATGGTGCAACCATACCCAAAGGCATCAATCAAATTGCTACTCCCATTGAATCAATGGAAAACTTGTAAATCAACAGTTGGATTGAGTCCAAAGACCGTACCTTGGATTTGTATGGGAAGTGGTATCTGTGACAACAGGAATATTTATCTAGTTTCCATTAAGTATTATTGTTATTGTGTGCCTTCATGTTCTTTTTGACTTATGGAGACCCTAAGGCAAACCTAACATGGGATTTTCTGGGGTTTTCTGGGGCTGAGATGTGTGACACACCCAAGATCACCCAGTGGGTTTCCATGGCCAAGCAGGGGATTGAATCCTGGTCTTCAGGGTTGTAGTCCAGTGCTCAGACCACCAGTGGTGTACCTTGGAGTGCGCGAAGGGGGGGCAGGGGTGGATGGAGGGGCAATGGCATGGCTACTGTTGCACGGGGGCACGGCTACGTCACACAGGGGCATGGCTAGGTCATGCAGAAACATGGCTACATCAGGGGGCAGGGCTACCGTGCATGGGGGAGGGCAGACAAGGAGCAGCGGCACCCAAAATAAATTGCCACTGGGAGCACACCACCCTTATCGCCCTTCTGTCCCTATGCAAGTGTAAACCACTGCACCACACCATGCAGATGTATCTGTAAATATATATAGGTATGGCCATTTCCGCACTACACTGTTATAGTGCTATTATTCTACTTTCACCATCCTGTGGAATTCTGGGGTTTGTAGTTTACTGAGGCCAAAGAGCTCTCTGGCTGAGAATTCTAAAGGCCCCTTCCTAAATTGCAAACCCCAGGATTCCACAGTATGTTGAAAGTGGAATAATAGCACTATATCAGTGTATTGCACAAGGCCCTATGTGAAACAGAGCCATTGGCAACCATCTAAGAACCAGATTATGTTCTTGTTTGACTGATCTGTACATTCAGTGGTAAGAACAAACAATTTTTCCACCTGTCAGCAACTGACTAGCATCAACAATTGATTCCAAACTTGTGAGAATAGAATGTGGGGCTGAGAAGATCAGTTCTCATGAGTACCAGTTTGCAGATTTGGTGTTCAGCTTACTCACTGAACATGATGCACAGAGTTCTGGGGAATCATCACCTCTGAAGCCACATGTGTGAACACATCAGCTAGCAAAAATAGTTATGTCTGGTCAGATCAATACTACATGAAGGTTTCATACACACCAAATACAAACCCTTAGTCAATCTTTCTCAACTGCAGCATAAATTCCGATCATTTTTTTTCAAATGATTACATTCTATTTTTTTAAGTTAGCTCAACATGTTTTAAATGGCATGTTGAAGAGTGCCACTTGAACTTAATGAGAGCACATTTTGATAAGGTACTGTAGTGAGATAAGGAATCAAAACAGCAATGCAATCCAAGGTTTTGATTCTTGGTTCATTAGGCAACAGGGATAGCTCTTCAGAAGGCTTGTTCCCAAAACAGAGTACAGATGCCAAGACTTTTATGTTCCCCTTGGGAGTTTTATCTGCGAACTGTCATTGCTCAAGAAATCAGCCTTTGAAGCAATGGAAAAAGTTTGAGTTTTTCTTCTTAGCAATCAGACTTCCCCCTCCCCATCTGACCCTTAAAGGTTTTGTATCCCTCTGCACTGAAACTCAGCACTCAGATGGAAGTCACTAACCTGATTGAAAGCTATAATCTCTAGTCTTTGCTCTTTATTCAGCACTTCACTACAACTAATAGACAAAGAATAGGATGGGGTGTGCAAAAGCTCTGTTTCCATTCTTTCCAATGCTAACCACCAGGTTAGCCTTCAAACATTATGTCAAGATGCATTTTTTCAAGCCATGTCTGCTTGGAAGCTATCTTATGTCTAATTGGGCCATTGAATCATCTAACTCAAGCCTTTTCCACACCGAGCGAGGGAATCACCCCGCGCCGCTACTCACTGGACCTTTCAGCTCCCCGGTCCAGTCCACGGCGCTCTGGAGCAGTGCGTGCTCATCAATACGCATTGCTCTGGCATCCCAAATGGTGGCTTCCGGTTGGTCGAAGGTCTCGAGGGTCTCGACCAACTGCTGAAGCTCGCCAGCCTAAAGCCCATCCCCAGGCAGATCGCAGGCTCGCATTGGTGCGAGCCTGCGAATCTGCATAAGGGAGCAGGCTCACAGTGGCACGCTCCGTGCTTTTGAAAGACCGGAAAAATCAGGTCTTTCAAAAGCACGCTGGATGACCACTTGGGTCGTTCCGGACCAGACTGAGGTGCGGATCTATGTTAAGTATGTCCGACCCAGTCTGGACCGAGGTGCAGACCTCCTCCTTGGAGGACGGACTGCACTGTTTCAAAAACCCCGTGTGGAAAAGGCCTCGGTATTGTTTCCACCAACTGTCAAGAAGACTTTTCTAGATCTCTCTGGAGATACCAGGGAACTACATGTTCTACCATGGAGTTGCTGCTCTGTTCTACCCAAGGAAGGAAGGACGAAGATATTATAGAGATCAAAATTTGGGCTTTGAATTCTTTGAAAGTTAAGAGGAGAGGAGAGTCTTCTGGAGAAACTGAGTAGTGTTGTTTCATCTTTATTTATTTAAACAGTGCCACCTCTGCCAGTAGAAAAATAAATAGCCACTGACATTTCCCAATCTCATATTTCAAGATGGGAACATTTTGATACTAGACAAATACCACCAATTTAAGGACGGCAGCTCTTGCTGAAACCTTTGCCGTTTCTCTCCTTAATCTCTGCAAAAAAGAAAAAGCTAAACTTCAATTCCCAAGACAGGACATGGACATTAGAAACTGTAATCATGTAATTCACATTTTAACAATAACGGAACAACCCAGAACCTGCCACATTCATTTCCTTCATTTTCCGTCTGGAATCTGGGGATGCTATTGGATTTCATATATAATCCAAAATGCAAACTTTAAAAAAAAATTATAAAAGGAATGTATAAACACACTTGTCTGGCAAGATACACTCAGAAAAACCAGAAATAAAAATTAACAAAGGAAAGGAAAGGAAAGGGAAGGAAAGGGAAGGAAAGGGAAGGAGGGAATGGAAACAGTATGCTATTTAAACACCATGCTGTATGTGCACATATATATATACACACACACACATGCATGCTATCAGAAATACCATGAGTTTTCAAAAATAAATGCATAAAATAAATAAATTACAAGATGGACTATGGCTCAATGAAAAGACCATTGCTCAGTGATTAAGCCAGTGCTTTGCACAAAATAGGTCCCATGTTTAGCCCTCAGCGTCTCAAACAATTACAGAGAAAGGCTCTTCTCAGAAACCCTGGGAAGTCAGTACCAGGCAACACTGATCATACTGATCTGGATGAATAAATGTTGTGATTTCCTATGTTCCTGTCTGCCATGAAGCAGCACAGTGGTCAGAAATTTTAAAAATACAAACCCCACACTCCAGGAGAATAAAAAGATTTTCACCAGGTGGCCCAAAGACCACAGAACTGGTGTTCACTCATTGTCTCAGAGAACATATTCCATGAAAAAGGTGACACTGCTAAAAAGGCCCCATTTATTCACTGCCCAAATCAGTTATATAAATAGAAGCAATCAAAACAGGGCGTCTGATACAGTGTTTAATGAACAGACTGGTTTAAAGAGTTATAATGAATGACATGAGATTTATTCTTGTACCATCATACTAAGCCTCCTAGGGAATCAAAGCAAAGGGTAGGTATATCTGTATTTCATTGTATTATATATTCTTATAGCAAAGTGAGTTCTACAGACATTGCTTCTTATGTAGCCCAAATAGTACTATCTGTGCACGAGAAAGAATTATTAACAAGTTCATGGGAATCTCAAGGTTGCAGAAGTACAAAACAATGAGAGAGGGAGGAATGCTTCTGGATTTCAGGTAGGGGGGACAATGGAACAGAATATCTTGAAAACAGCGTGAGCACAGAACATTACACTATAAAATTTGTCCTGCAAGTCCCACTTGTAATCATTTGAATCACAAATGTACTATTCAAGATATGCCATTTGCTTAGCAGGCTTAGTGTCCTCCTTACCAAAAACTACTGTCCCTTCCTCGGAAGACTGCAGCTGTAGAAAGTAAAGACATCTTTGGCATGAGCAATATATTTCCCAGCACCTGAAATTACCACTGTCTGGTATTATGATTCTCAGAAAGCCCTAGTCACCATGGACAATTTCTGGGAGTTGTCATGCAAAAGCTCTGATGTTCCCCATCTGCAAAGATTATCAGTCTAGCATACAACCATCAGCAAGATGAATATGATCAGAATTGGGTTCTCAGGGCTGGTCCAAGTTATCTATCTATCTCTGTCTGTCTGTCTGTCTGTCTGTCTGTCTGTCTGTCTGTCTACCTACCTACCTACCTACCTACCTACCTACCTACGTACTTGCCTGAAGTGAAGAAGACAGTGCCCCCAGCCTTCAATTTCACATACAAAAGCCATTTGAACTAGCATTTGAATTTTCCTTGAATGTTGCCAGGGTCTCGAGGTCTTCATTCCTCAGTACAAAGGGGGAGAAATCTCAGGGTGATAGCACTGCTTTGAAAAACGTCTTTGCATGTATTTTCTTCATTTGTTGGGCTCAGAGGAGTTTGTCTGAATGGGGTCCTCTGTCCAAATGTGGTCGATGATTAACGACATCATCAGGGGGCTGTGCCTTGTAACATCACCCATGTAATACAGAACCACAGACTCACAGAACAGGAAGGTATCCTTAAGGGTCATCTAGCCCAACCCACTGCCAATGCAAGAATTTACTGCTAAAGTACCCCTGAGAGGTGGGCATCCAACCTCTCTTTAAGAACTCTCTTTAAGAAATGGGGGTTAAACAAAGTTTAGATGCCCACCTCTTAGAAGTATACTCCTCAGCCCTGTGCTATCACAGTGATCATCCCTAGGTCTCAAGTTTCAGCCCTGAAATCACAGCGTCAGAGATGCTCCTGACCTGTCAACTCCAGATAATGTCCTCCACTACATCTAGGACAGCAAGATAGCTGAATGGGCATGAGAGAAACTGCTGCTGCCTCCAGATATGTGCTACTTATGGCAGGCACTTCACTCTACCCCAAGATCAAGCCAACTGGCTGGATCTCAAACACACGGGGCATAAAATACCACATGAATAGGGACTCGGTAACAGCATCATTGTGATCAAATGACAGAGACCTCAGAGTACCGATGTTTAATACTTGATCAAACCATCAGACAATGAGGACCAAATCATCAACATTATCATAATGTAATTGCATCACAGATTTCTGACCCTGCCATGAAATCTTTTGGGGTAAGATCACAGAGTGTGCAAAGCAAGCTTTTATCCACGGGGAAACATTTGTCGTGCACAAAGGAAAGGTAACTTTTTCTCCATCAACATAATTAGCCCTGACGTATTGACGCTTCACGTCAGCTCCCTCAGCTGGAAACTAACTTGTGTGAGAAGTTGACATAATCATGTTAAGTGCTGCCAGCTTGCTTTGCTGCCTGGGATTAAGCAAGAAAAATGGGATCTTGCATGTAGGTGCGTGGTTCTCAGCTGCATATGAATGAAGGCACTGGATCTGAAATTGGTGATATTTACAACTGGTTGTGTTTTAATTGTGAAAAAAATCAATAATATAGAACGGTGAGTGGGGGGGTGAGAGTGCGTGTTTGTGTTTTACAAAACAGACCCTTAATTAACCTATTGATCAAAGCAGAAAGCAAGAAAAATATATTCCACTTGAATGGCCATTCACTTGCACAATGGCTGTTCCATAAATTCTCACTGCATTAGTGTATGCAAAGACATAAGCAATGCTACAGCCTACCTTTGTACAAAGAAACAGGTATAATAAACAGATCTTGCATTTTTATAGTATGTTCTAGTGGCCATTGAATTCAGTGCGACTATATTAACAAATGCTTTGATAGTCGCCACTTGAGATGCTTAGTGTGTGCTACTAATTTATGAAAAATATTTCTACCCTTCCTTTCAAGCCTAAAGTGGCCATGTGCTGCACTTTACAAGGACATTCCTCTTTTTGAAGACAGCTTTTATTTGAAGGGCAGTCCAAATTCAATGTGAAGATTTTTACAAAATTGTGGGAGGTAACAGCAGAAACTTTGAAACTGACCCTCCACAGTATCTGGATATCAGAATGAACAGGTATACAGATAACCTGGTCACAGTCTTCTCCACTAATATTAATACAATGGTGCCTCCACATTCATGAGGGTCTGGGGCGCAGAATCCTTGAGAACGTGGAAAACCAGGAATAACTCCCCACTGAAAATCCCCCTCCCATTCCCCTCTGGAGCTCCCGCATACCATTCCCTTGCCTCTGGCCCCAGCACTCCCAGAGGGAAGAAAGAAGATAAGGTAAAGGGTTTACCAGTACTTTCCCCTCAGACAGAGAAGACAGAGAAGAGTGGAGTGCTGAGTTTTGCATTCTAGCTACTTCCATGGCCATCTTGGGAAAGGAGATCCATCCCAGAGGGGAGGGGTAGGAGCAGAAAGAGCACCTGGCCAATCAGCAGCCATTACATAGCAAAATGTGCAGCCATGTGGCACAGAGGACACACCTCTAGCAGTAGGGAGGGGATTTGCTCACCCAAAAGGGAAAAAAACCGACTATTTTAAACACAAGCCTCACAAGCCTGTGGTGAGGAATGCAAGGGAATGGGGGGAGGGGAGAAAAATAGAGGGGGAGGAGGAAAATAGAGGAGGAAGCAAGCACATGCCTCATAAACAATTAAATTTGAAAAGGTCAAACCCACGAATGTGGAGAGAGGACTGTAACTGTGCCTAGGAATATAAATTAGCATATTCAAATACTAAGCCAATCCATATCCAACTGATCCATATTCACTAATACTTTATATTCACAATTGTGGAACTGTTGCCATGATCCCAAGTGGCCTCCCAAAGTCTACCTTAACAGTCAGCAACCACGCTGAGTGTGGGAGGTCTGTTCAGTTGACAATCACTAGATGTGGCTGTTGGCTATTCAGTTTGGGGGGTTGGGCCATGACACATTACTTAGGCCCTTTCCAGACATTGGGGGGGGAACGACCGTAAACGGAGCTCACCGGATTTTTCCTTTGTCCGAGCAAGTCCATCGCAAAGAGCAGCAGCGTGAGTTCGTCGCTCCACAGCTCTTCGGCGTCCCAAATGGCGGCTTCTGGTTGGTGGAGACTCTCCACCAACCGGGGAAGCTCGCCAGCTGAAAGCCCACCCCCGGGAGATCTGCAGGCACACACTTGCGCGCACCTGCAAATCTGCTCCAGAGCCGGGCGACGGACCTACATGGCTTCACGCGCTCCGTGCTTTCTAAAAACCTCAAAAAAGAGGTTTTTAAAAACCATGCTGCGCGACCAGTTCTGGTCGCGCAGAACCCGACTGAGGTGTGGAACTACAGAAAGTACTCCACCCCAGTCCACTCTACGGTGCAGAAGACCTCTGTTGGAGGTCGCTCTGCACCATTTTAAAACCCCAATGCAGAAATGGCCTTAGTTATGCATTTGTAACTCAGTAGATGGTGTACTTAGTACCAAGAACTACAAAAATGAACAAGAAAAGTGATTCTAGCTTTTTCAGAGGTAAATGACTGGCTGAAGAAATTATGGCTAGAATCCTACCAGTTAGCCCAAACTAAAGTAGAGCTATTGAATCAAGTGTTGCATAGTGAGTCAACCTGCAAGTAAATCCAACTGATTCAATGATGCTTTCTAGGATTTAGGCCATTTCCACACTACATTGTATACTGCTATTATTCCCTTTCAATATCCGGTTGAACTCTGGGGTCTGTAGTTTACTAAGGCCCAAGAACTCTCTGGCTGAGAATTCTAAATGCCCTTCCCTAGTCTACAAACCTCAGAATTCCACAGGATCTTGAAAGTGGAATAATAGCACTATAACAGTCTAGAGCAGAAAGGGCCTTAGATTAGCAATGCAAATCTTCACTATTTCATCCTCACAAATGAGGACAGGTAATTCCTAGTTTTCTCCCTGCCATAGGGAATATGAATATTTCTGTGCAGTTTTCATTCAGTGTTTACTCCTCCCATAGTGTTTTGGGAAATTATTCAGTACAGAAATACAAGGGGGGTATTTGCATGAAAATTGGGAGGTGCAAAAAATGCTTTTTGTGTAAAAGAGTTTGCAGATGTTTTTAGATATATTCTACCATACATCACTTTGGGGGCCCTAGTGGGCAGAAAAGCAATTAAGCAATTCTATTAAAGAAAGTGAATAAATATGCAGAAATTTGCTGTATTTCTATTTAAATTACAGTAAACATTGCTAAATGTGCATCTATTAATGGACATTTGTTGTTGTTGTTACTGTGTGCCTTCAAGTCATTTCTGCCTTGTGGAGACCCTAAGGCACACCCATCAGGGAGTTTTCTGGGGCTGAGAGTGTGTGATGTACCCAAGGTCACCCAGTGGGTTTCCACAGCCGAGTGGTGGGTCAGACCCTGGTCTCCAAGGTCATAGTGCAGTGCTCCAACCACTACACCACATTGGCTCATGGACCTTGCCATCTACAAAATGCAGGGAAATCTCTTCCTTTTTGGGGGAGGGGGGTTGACAAACCCCAGGGGGGTAGCAACAGAGATGCCCTAGCAACAAAGAGGATTTAAATTGAATGGTTGTTGACTATGGAACCCAGGCTAGATAGAGGGAGGGGCTAGGTGGGGGAGGAAGCATAACCACTAAATAATTGAAGCATGGTTTTGAAAAGACAGTTCCATCTAGAGGAGACAGAGAGAGAAAGAGAGTGAGAGGAGAGAGATTGTGAAAGAAAGTGACAGAGTTGGGGAAGCGTTTGCTGGTTTAAAGCTAAAAGTGTTTTGCTGTTTGATAACCTTTAATTGCCAACTACCTTTTCCCTGCTCAGTTTGTTTAATAAAGATTTTATTATATTTTTAAAGAGCAGTTTCCATAAAATGTATCTTTGATCTGGATCAGATACACAGGCTACCACCAGTGACACATTCATTGGGATAAACTTAAAAGCACTTTGCCCTATACCTACGATGATGTAGGTTTAGGGAAAGCAGTAGAGAGATATAAATGTGGAAAAGGAGCCAGGGGGTAGTAAATATATAGAAGGGTGCTGCTTCTCTAGAAAGGAGAATTTAAAACAAACCTGATTGTCATAACCCTGGCTTGGCGCAGATCTCCACATTTAGACCGGGGGGAAATGTATATGCAGCCACCCTACCAGCTGCTATTTTTTTCCCTTGAAGAGTTAGATTCTCTCTTAAAGATCAACCCCAGACCTAGAAAAGCTGTTTTGGTTTTGCTTTGCCTAGGTTGGCTCTTTTGCGGTTTGGCAAGATGAAAAAGGGAAAGATCAATATAACAGTCAATCCAAAGCAGAGAGAAAGAACTGACAATATTTCTGGTGCTGTTCAGGAGATTAATCTGTGTTTAGTAGGACTGCTCTTTCCATTGACATAACCCAAAGGAGTATATTATCTAACATATTTGGAAGTCACATCAAGTGCTGCTGACCACACACAGAGACTACTCGCTGAGCTCCAGGCAGGAGGCTGAAACATTTACAAGCATATTATTGGGTACACAGCACTGATTGCATGTGGAGAGTCTCCACAGGATCAGGTGTGCATGACGTTGGAGTAGATATCCTCTATGCCATCAGCAATCGGCTATAATAGCAACTACTCCTTGCTGGAAAGCAGCTTTCATCAACCTCATGGTTAATAGCATATAAAGTAGCTCTTGAAAAAGTGTGCTGTTTTATCAAGTTTGAATTCTCAGAATCAGGGATAGGCAAAATGTGGCTTTCTAGATGTTTTGAAACCATGTTTTGAAACCACAGCTCCAAGCATTCCTGACTACCTAGCTATGCTGCAGGGGCTACTGGGAGCCACAGTCCAAGACAGTCTTGCACATCTGAAAGGCAGAACCTTGCCCACGCCTGTTCTAAGTGGGCAATGACATCAACTTGTATTGGACACAGTATTCCAGGTGTGGTCTAAACAAAGCAGAACTTCTCTTGACTTAGACACTGTACTCCTATTGATGCAACCCAAAATCACATTGGCTTTTATAACTGCTGCATCACACTGCTGACTCATGTTCAGCTTGTAGTCTACTAAGCCTACTAAGACTCCTAGAACTTTTTCACAAGTACTGTGGTCAAGCCAGATGTCACCCATCTTATATCTATGCAATTAAATTCAATTAAAACAAGATCACAACTCCTAAAGTAGAATGTGCCAGCCTGAAAGCAACCCATACCCTGCTCTGTACATGTAACAGCTCACATTCCCTTTCAAAAGCACAGTCCACTCTGCTCACAGATACCAACTGGAAGGGAAGAAATGACAAAAAAGAAATTCCTACGCATAGAGCAATGTATGCAGAAATGAAGCCTGGTGACTGGATTGTGCTTGGAAAAATGTAACACTGTTTAACCCCTCAAGGCTAAGTTCCAAAGAACAATCCCCATATAAGAGGGATTGTGAGAAGTATCCCTACAGAATACTCAATTCTTTTCACTTGAAAATGGGGAAGTAGGCAGGGAAATTCTCTCCACAGTCATCAGCAGACCTCATTTTGTACTGCTGAATATAGATTTACTAAAATATGCCCCCATATGGAATGCTGAGAAGAGAGGCAGGTTGCATGAAATCCTTTTGAAGAAAATGAAGAGGAAAGTGAAATTACTACGTTGGTATGTACTGGTCACATAAACAATCCAAAACAAATCTTGAGAGGGTTTGCCCTTAAAATCACAGTAGAAATAACTGAAATACTTCTTTTAACAGATGTAACCCTCAGTTTGTCAGGCACAGTCCCAAGTAACTCTCTGTCCTTCTTCTTTTTCAGTTGCTTTTAAAATGTCCCAGTTTCTCTCATCTCAACCCACTTTCCCCCTTTGTCTGCAGCTTACCTCACCTGCTGCAAACCGAGTTCACTCAGGCCATTTCCACACTAGACTATTATAGTGCTATTATTTCACTTTCTACATCTTATGGAATCCCCCCTGGAAAACCCCAGGATTCCATAGGATGTTGAAAGTGGAATAATAGCATTATAACAGTATAGTGTGGAAATGACCTTAGTGTGAGGAGCGAACAGGGCAGAGTCTCAGCTCTCCCATTAAACTCAGGCAAAAGCAAACTGTCACAGCCTCTCATAGCTTATGGGTCTTCATCATTAATACCTTTTATCATCTTGGCCACACTCGGATGTTGCTTGGCCATATGTCTCAGCTTTCATTTCTGAAATGTTGGAGTGTATGTCAGCAGCCTATAAGTAAAACTGATAGTTGGCCAATGCCTTTATTAGGCATTGTGTGAACTTTTGGGGTTCTCTGGAATGTTTCAGAAGATTGGATGATATGAAAAACAGCTTGCATGCTTTGTGTCACGTTGGTTCACCCTAATAAAGACATTAATTAGCTTTCTGTCTCTTTTGAAATAAGCAAACATATGTAAGAATTATGCATATACTGCCAGATGTAGAAATGAGCAGTTTGGCAAATGTTAGAAATCCTTGTGCCCTGATGAGCATGCCAAGTTTCAGACATCTATGTTTCACAGCCTCACGGAGACAGGAATATGCACATATTCTTTGTCATGCCATATTCTAAGATTCCATAAAAGTGTGTTTTCATTAAAATTACTGAATGGCCCTTAAAGACTTTTTTATTCTACGACACTCACTCTTGATCTTATTGCTCCCCACTCTATGTCCTTTTAATCTGATGCTGGTTTTTTTTTTTCTCAACTGTTCTCTTGTTAACTTTTCTTGTAAGCGGCCTGGGTGAGAGCTTTCTGTAAAATACACTGTGTAGAAATACATTAAACAAATAAAACAATTTTTTATTCATCCTAATTCTCTAAAACCTATAGCTTGCCTAGCCTATTTTTGATAAACAAACATACTCCTAATAGAAAGGACTGTCTGTTTATGATGCCATGGATAAATGTAATAGTTTAATTGGTAATATAAAATCCTACAGTTTGTTTGCTGCAAAGCATTGCACCTGACATTTTAAAGTCAACTTGTATATTTATTATCTTTCCAGTGCATAAAACAAGAATAGTAAAATAAGAAGAGAAGTAAGAACTTTTTATGTGTGCTGTCTTCTCTTCTACTGCCAGCTATCTCTCCTAATCAGTCTGGACTGAAACAGTCACTAGGAGACATATAGTATCCTTTATATAATCCCAGAATCTTGAGGAATACTTATGGAAAATCTAGACAATAATAATCCCCTTCATATGTTATGAATCTGAAAGGTGAAGACATGACAAATAAGAGAGGGTGTAGCGATTCCTTCTCCCATCCTTGCTCTCCATACGGTAGCATGGACATCTGAAGCAGGTCAACTCTTTGTATCTCAATCTTCATGTGGTTATCCCAGATTATGGAATTCTGATCTTGAGGCTCTCAGTTCCCAGGAAAAGCCTCATAGAAGTCTACATGCAAAGGATTTTCTATCTCAGACAGGCAAGTTAATACAATGGTGAGGCTGGAGGAAGACCTTCACATTAGCAGAAGTATCACCAAGGCCTGCAAGTGGTGGAGCTTGGAGTGTGAGGAGGGGGCGGGAGGGGGAAGGGCTACGGCACAATAAGCATAGCTACTGTGAGTGGGGGTGTGGCTGCAGTGTGTGGGGGTGTGGCCAGAGCACACGGGGGCATGGCTACGGGCCGGGATGCCCCAAAAACATTGCTGCCTGTGGTGAACTGCTCCCCCCATCCCTATATGACTGAAGGCCTGGTTCTCTATAGTTTGTCCCTTGATATGAATACTGTATGAAGGGGGCCAAGCAAATTTGGTGCTCATGTTCTTCTGTACCCATAAACTAATAGCTAAGGTTCATTTCCTTACCAGTTTATCCAATAAGCAGGCATCACAATCCTACAGATTTCCATGCACTGAGACATATTCAAGAGTAGGTGTGCTGGCCATGCAGCAAAATACAGCAAAATACAAAACCCAGAAAACAGTGATAACTTCATTGGGCCAACTGAAAAAAGCACAAAATGCATCATGCAAGCTTTGAAAGCTCCACTGGCTTCTTCATCAGGCAAAATCATATAGGAGAAGAAAATAATGGCAATGTTAGAGTTTTAAGATACATTGAAAATAAACATCTGCATGTGTGTGTATGTGCATATGCATGTGTACTGGATGGTCTTTTCTAAATTGTGAATATATCCATGAGTCAAAAACACCTACTGATAATGCAGGGATTTCCCCTCCCCCACCCACACAGAGACATTTGATGTGTGAAAACAATTCACATTCACATCATTCTTCAAACATACAGTTCAGCTTGTTTCTCTGCTCAGAAGACAAGTTTTGGATACTACTGAAGAGCACGATCAATTGAATACACAATTCCTTCTTCATTATGTCAGTGGTATTGGTAAAAGAGTGACTTAAAATACATGTTGACTCAGAAAAAGGGTCTCTTGCATTCCAGAGAATTCATCCTTATCACATGTACAAGTACAGCCCCCAGATCTCTGGGGCTGGCCCTGAGTTTCAGAGCCCAGAACCTCTTCACTGGTTCTCAGGGTAAAGTGGAGAAATCTCAGGCTGATAGAAATGCCTTGCAAAGTGTGTGTGTATTTATATTCCTCATTTCTTAGACTGAGACCATTTCCACACTACACTGTTATAGTGCTATTATTCCATTTTCAACATCCTGTGGAATTCTGGGGTTTATGGTTTACTGAGGCCACAGAGCTCTCTGGCTGAGAGTTCTAGATGCCCCTCCCTGAACTGCAAACCCCAGGATTCCACAGGATGTTGAAAGTGGAATAATAGCACTATAACAGTGTAGCGTGGAAATGTTCTCAGTGGTCTTTTATTTGAATGGCATAACCTCTGCAACTGGTGGTTAATGCTTTGTGTGTCATACATTACGGCATCACCAGGAGCCTCTCCTTGTAACATCACCGGGGCCCACCCAACCTCATAACATCAAAATGGGATATCCATCAGTCTGAGAGCCTAGGATAGCCCTGAACTGGTAAATATAGTGCACAGATTTGCAGCCTTATAGAAGACATGCCTATACTTGCAGCCCATGCAACATGCCTATTCAAGTTGCTTTTTCAGCAACAGACATAGTTTTACCAACCAAATATAGACATGACTGCTTATCAAGAACTTATGAAGAGCCCTTCTGGGTGAGGCCAGAGGTCTAGCCGCTCCAGGTTGTCTTTCCAGAAACTGCTAACCAAATGCCTCTGGTAACCTATCCACAGAGGGCAACTCTGAACAGAAGAAACTCACTTTTTCCATGTGATTTGGAACATCTATGATTTGGAATATATATGGAGGGAAATAGAAATAAGAAAGAGGAAGGGAAGGTATAGTATGCCCCCCCATCTCTTGTGTTCTGTACATCCACAATGTTCATAATGTCATCATCAAATCTCTTCTCACATCATGTATCTCTGTCAAGAAAGGCAGATGGCTACGAATTATCACCTCCTTTCAAAAATGAGAACAAAAGATTAGAACCAATGAGGATAGAAAAAGTGAGTCCTACCACTTTGAGTCAGCATGAGGGATTAGCAGTGCAGATCTATATTTACTCAGAAGTAAGTCCCATAAATCTTATTCAGTAGAGCTCTACAGGGTTTATTCCCAAAGTAAGTGAATATAGACTTCCAGAATAAATCACATATATGGACCTTCGGTATAGTACTTTGCATGACTCTTAAGATCAGGCTATTATCAGATTTATATGATACCACCAGCACCAGCTATTCTGAGTTGGTTTATCTTCTCGAGATGCACACAGTTCCAAGGAAAATGCACAAAAGATTTGCATGGCATTTTCTGATCATTTAACTCACTGCATTCTAGGTAGTGCAATTCCTTCCTTGCCGAGAGGTGAGTTTGTGGTCAGGGCCAGAGTGGAGATGTGTGTCCCATGATCATGATGGCATCAGTTGGGTTTCTTCTTCCCACAGGGCCATAAACTTTGCATGGGCTCTAGGATGTGGAGGGAACCACTAGCTAACACATTTGAAGCTATGGGCAAGTCCATAGTGAATCTCAGAAGTAGGTTTCATTCAAATCAGGCACTCAGAAAACTAAGGCAGCTCCCCAGCTCTTTGATCTCAGTCAAGTTAGGACTTTCATCTCATCCACCCTTCCTATAACCTTGCGTTTAGACTTTGGGATCTCTCCTAAAAAAAAAAAAAATCACATCTTTGTATGTGGTTTGGCATAGGATCCAGATCCATGATGTAGGCAACTGGGGTACTGACAGGCCTAAAAAATTTTCTCCTTGAGGGCTTTGGGGTGTGAGCAGCAGAGGTCATGCCCTGTTCCAAGGGTGTCAGATTCTGCCACACACCCCAGGTATTTCGGTTCCCAAGTGGGAACCACGCAGTGGCATCTGTCCATATAGAATCTCGTAACTGTCATTCCTAGTAAGCAGGTTTTGTATTGGTTCATCAGTCAATAGATGGATTGGTTGATTCCTGGATCCAGATGGTGCCAACCTTATGTTCAGCTGCAAGCAACAAAACTACAGCTTTATTTTGTCCAGCCACCTGTGTGTGTTTTATTGTAAACAAATCAGAACTTGCCCCTGGGTCCACAATCCAAATCCTTATTTGTCTCAGTCTCACACATAAGAATGAGAAACATCTAATTTTTTCCCTCACCTGTAATATAACCAGCCAACATATTTTGTTGCACAAACTCTCATCCAGACCAACAGCATTTGTGAGGTTTTTATTTTGTTCTATTTTATTTTGGACAAATCTCATAATCACACCGAGGTGAAACGGCATATTACTTGCTGCCTGGTGGCATTGTGAAGCATGGGGTGGGTTTTTTGATCAATCAGCCAGTGCTTCCATGCCTACTGGGCATATATACTTGGCATCACCATATTGTATTGAGACTCAACCAAAATTTGACCAAAAACACAATTGCTATCTTGTTCTCATGCTGAAAGCAAGGAATCTTGCAGGGGTTAGCAGATTTGCAACGGGCCTCCTTACTGTGTCAAGATGGCCAGCTTCAATGAGACTAAAACAGTTAATGAGATTTATTCACATTCCTATTGCATTCCTTATGCCTATGATACAAAAATTCTTAAGTTTGTTTTAAGGTTTGCAGGATGGAAGGACTGCACATGTCAAACAGTCTAAACACTTTTTGCAACTAGAAAATGGCTCTGAGTTAATTGACAAAACAGCACAGGAATGCAATTTCTGGTTGAAAATTGCAAGCAATAATTATTTTTAAAAGGTACTCATGTACACCTAAAGCCAACAATATACGCATACCTCTTTCAACAAAATAGATGTGTTCCTGGGCATTACTTCTTTAACACAATATTTTGTACCAGAGGTGAAATAACAGGGAAAGAATGGGGATAGGGCCCTAAACCACAAAAAGGAAGAGCAGTTCAATATGATTCTGTAAACTTTTATCCAAAACTAACAATATGTATATGTGAGATGGGTCAGGTCAGGTGAGCTTTACATAAATACACAAAAACATTTTGATCTTTTACAGACCACTTGAAAGCCTCTTCCTAAATGTATCCAGGGATAGTTTTCTTCTCTTCCTATGATTTCCATTTTGTTGGCCAACTTCTGGATCTCCGCTTTTCTAAAGTGCTGGAGGGCAGGTGATGAGGCAGGCTTATTTGACTTCCCTTTTTCTCAATTTTTTATTGTTCAACCATGCTCGGTAAAAGATTCTGGAGGCAGTGGCTGTTTAGCTTGCCTGTTGCAGGCAGGCATAAACAGCTAAAGAATGATCAGCTAGAGCAGAATAATATCCTTTCCTAACTTAAGCTTTACTGCATTATTTCCTGCAGACACAGTGCTGCAACCTGACACTGAAAGTTATATTTCTCCCAGTGCCAAAGCTGCTAAAAAAGGTCCGACAGAGGATAATAAGGAAAGGGGGAGGCTGGGTGGGTATAAAAACATTTTTTAAAAAAGGAGTTTCTTTGTCAAGGGCTTTGTTAACAGAGATACGCCTGTAATTGTTTCTTTGTAATTAATAATTATGGATTTCCTGCATGAAACATTTTCTTACAACACAGTCAATATTCATTTCCATATTAATTTCCATGTAACAACATCAGACCACTGGTATATCATCCGAATTGTTTTAATTATTTTTTTTCACTTCAGCATTAAGAATATCAAGTTTCACTACACCAAGAACTCACCCAATCGTGATTTCTTCCACACAGATAAAGAATCATAGCAAACACACTTGGGAAGCTGAAAGTTCTAGCTTGTTTTATGGGCCATTTCCCATAAACTTATAGTGTTATTATTCCACTTTCAACAGCCTATGGAATCCTGGGGTTTGCAGTTTAGGGAGGGGCATTTAGAATTCTCAGTCAGAGAGCTCTTTCGCCTCAGTAAAGTACAAACCCCAGAATTCCACAGGATGTTGAAAATGGAATAATAGCACTATAAGTGTAGTGTGGAAATGGCCATAGTCAGCCCTAAGAGACAGCATGGTGTAATGGTTTGAGTGGAGTGGAATCGTGGAGACCCGGGTTCAACTCCCCACTTGGCCATGGAAACCCACTGGGTGACCTTGAGTGTATCACACACCTTCAGCCCCAGAAAACCCCATTATAGGTTTACCTTAGGGGTGGCCATAGGTCGGAAACGACTTGAAGGTACACAACAACAGCAAAAGATCTATAATCCACAACCCGATGCAAAAGAGGCATAGTTAGAATTAAAGAATTTAGAATTTAGAAAGACTTGGAATGCTGTATGGGAGAGTTCTCAGTTTGGTACTCAAAACAAATGGACCTCACATTCTTTTCACACAAAAATCCACCCTCGCTTTAAACAAACAGTATTCATTTTAGCAATCTAAATTAAGATAGAGAGGAGTAGTTTTTCTGCAGCTATTTGTAAATAACTTGGCATCAGAAACCCTTGGTAACATTACAAATAATAATCCAAACAGCTATGAGTAGATCCAGGTCTACTACCTGCATACTATGATTTATATCATACCAACACAGACAGGTTTTTTTTTTCCTGAAGAAATGAGTAAAGTGGATACTATTGATCCAGACGTATGCACCAGAAATATTATTGCATGAAGCATACAGCTAGCAGTAAAACAGTCCAGTTAAGGAGTGGGAATTTTGAACCCCTCCATATATTGTTGGATCATAGATCCAAACAACTCTACCTGGAATGGCCCCTGATGAAGCATGCTAGGAGTTGAGGTCCACCAACATCTGGAGGGCCATATGATTTCCACACTGGATATAAAAGAACCTAATTCCCCACCATAACTGAGGGAAATCTAACTCAAACAAGTTAGATGACTTGCAGAATCAAGCTCACAACTGGCAGAGAGATCAAGAACTAAAGCTGTTCATGCAATAATTCCAGGTAACTCAAGTGAGGCAACCAAGTATCTCTTTTTCTTTAAAGCAAGGATCTATACAGAAGCTCATATGGAGGGACTAACTAATTTGACCCAGAAACAGCCTACCTGCCTCAGTTTTTGTCTTGCCCAAAATTTTGACAATAGGGGCCTTTTCACACAACACAGTTATGGAGCTATATTCCATTTTATGATGACAACATCCTATGGATTCCTGGGGTTTGTAGTTTGCTGAGGCAATAGAACTCTTTGCTGAGAATTTTGAATGTCGTTCCCTAATTTACAATCCTAGGATTCCATAGGAAGAAACCACAGCAGTTAAAGTGGAATTGCAGCATTCTATCTGTGCAGTGTGAAAGGGCCCCAGGTCTGTTCAATCAAGTCTTATTTTTATTTATTTCCTTCCTTCCTTAGTTAACTAAATGCACACCTTTCCATTAGCAATAGCAATCAACAGAACTAACAACAGAAAAACAGGTAAAATACAAAACTGTAGTAAAAGGCTTAAAAACACCTCAACAAAAACACAAGAATTTCAAAAGAAAAAAAGAAGAAGAGATGAGCAGCATCCATCCCCCAGATTAAAAACTACTTAAAACCTTAAAAACCTACCTGAAACTGACATCAACAAGTTGGCATAAAAGTCGAAAGCCTTTTCAGCAAAAATGTGGTTCTCTGGCAGCACAAGGATGGCAGAGATAAAAGTTTGTCTAGTCTGCCCTTGGCAGTGAAATCCTGAGCTTGGTAGCGACCACCAAGAAAGTCTTCTCTTGCACTCCTACCAGACTTGCTTCTGATGATAGTGGGATGAAAGAATGAGAATTCCCCACTTTATGTAAGCAGCACCATAGTTCAAGTTATGACTGTTTCTGGTGTTCAAGTAGGGTGACAAGATCCAAAAATAAAAGAAACCAGTATTACCCAAAGCCTGTGACCTGCAGGCACACACGGCTGTATGGTGTGGAAGATACTCTAGCCCTCTGCTAAACCACAGAAAAGTGATGCAGTTGCTGCTGCATTTCAGAAGCAGTTGCAGTGACAGTGACAGTAACAGTGATAGTGGCTCCCCAAATTCAGAACCTATGGTGGTTGGCTGGGGAAATCATATCCCCACCTCTGGCAAGGTGCCTCATTCTATACCCATTCAGTACCTTTTATTGGTACAGCAAAGGATTCCTTTCTTTGGCAGCCTAAAAGCACAAGGTAATAAAGACAAGAAGGTGGAGATCTCTCAGAACAATGGGGTCATAGACACACATTTTTATTTTAATTCAAGAACGAACTAAAATATAAAAAAAATCAAGAATGTTAAAGAAAAAGCTTCAGTTTTAGAAGCACCTCATTTTATGTGCGTACCCAAGATGTACGCCGGGTTGGCAGTGTGTTCAAAATCGCAGCTAAGTGGGTGAGCGTGGCCGTACTTCAAGTTTAATGTGAAAATGCATTGCTACATGGGTATATTTATTGTGCATTCAATTAAATTTATGTTTACACTCCACAAACATTGTCTATCAGCACAGATGTCCTGTGTTGGAAAACATGACACTTTCGAAATGCAATAACCACGCATAGAAAATGTCAACATATGCTAAGGAAATATGTCTCAGGTCCAAATATAGCAGGCTTCTATCATAACATTCCAAACAGTATTGAAGGCGCCTCAGGTAGTGATTATCATGATTTTGCATGATTTCCTCATCAGCCAGAAGCAACAGACAACGGAGGGATATAAGCATTTTTTTTTTCTATTTGAAAATCTACCATCTGATAATAAAATGCCATCAGAAGAAACTCCCTTTGGCAGCAAGAAACACCCTCTCAGAACTAGTTCTCCAGGTTATCATTTGCCACAGCACCAAGAAGAAATGACTCAGGCATATATCATTGCTGTTGCTTTTTGTTCACTAAACCATTTCAGTATGGATGTACTTATGAGCTAGGAATGGAAAAATACTTCAAAGTGTATGAGTTACAAATGGCAGCAAACCGATTCTCTACATTCAGTCTACGTGGTGGTCATGCCAGTTACTAGCACGGATCTGAGAGAAATCCAAGGTCAGCTTTAATGTTTAAAGCACATTTTTTGGATGTATACTGCACAGTGACAAAGTTTACTCCATGACAACTTCAGAGTGAGTGCTGTTCTAAGTGACTGAGAGATAAATTCAAGAATCATGTACGTTTAAAGCAAGGAATGGAGACTGTATCATACCCAATGGGATCTTTCCTTACTTCTTGACATGGAAGATTTAGAAGCCAAACACTTCAGGGAGCTAGAATAAGGTTACCACATTTTGAAAGGCAAAAGAAGATGACACATTTATCAACTGATGACTTCAAACTATTGATGGCTATGATGACTCTCACTTTAAAAACCCCTGCTATATATAACGGCTTCTAGAAATATTTCTAACCTTCATTGTCTTTAAATAAGAACAATTTTGCTTTCTCTTTTCTTCTTCCCTGACTCTTCTGAAAGCTGTTCCATTGTCCCTTTGTGGGTGGAGGCTCCTTAAGTTGCCTGACTTAGCTATCCTGCCTTCCCTTCCTTTCTGTCTTCTTTTTCCTTCTATCTCCTTTCTTCCCCACATGACCCCCAAGTCACTGTCTCTCTCTTTGCCCATTTCCACACTGCACTGTTATAGTGCTATTATTCCACTTTCAACCTCCTCTGGAATCCTGGGGTTTGCAGTTTAGGGAGGGGCCTTTCGAATGCTCAGCCAGAGAGCTCTTTGGTCTCAGGAAACTACAAACCTCAGAATTCCACAGGATGCTGAAAGTAGACTAATAGCACTATAATAGTCTAGGGCAGAAATGGCCTTTCTGAGCACTCTAGCAGGCCAACCTCTGTCCCTTCTGCTAGTGGACCTCTTGAGGTAGATGGCAAAACAGTGATGAGAAGGTGGCACTGGCAGGCAGGAGGCAAAGCAGCAGCTAACATTTTAAAAATCCCCAGACATTTTAAAAACCAACCCAGATGGAAGTCTTTATTCTGAAAAAGAGAACATGTCCAGAAAAAGGACAAATGGTAACCGTAAGTAGAACCTCATGGTTTCTTCTAAAGAACAGCTGTGGGGATACAAGAAACCCTGATACTACCCAGAAAGGAAGTGGAATGCCACCTACTGTACTAAACTATTTAATGAACACTATCCACATACATATGGAAAACTTATTTGTGAAATGATTAATAGGCTGCCTCTCAAGATAAAGTACGAAATTCCCTAAAATCAAAGCTCCACATCCAATGTAATACTACCAGGCCAGTCAATGTATTTACACAACATTTCTGTCTGGAGAGGAGGAAGGGGTCATCTGTTTTTTGTTTTGTTTTTTTAAAAAACATCTTTTTAAAAACATGAGAGGCAGCATGGTGTAGCTGTTGGGTAATCTTGGGCCAGTCACACTCTCTCTCAGCTTCAGAGGAGAGCAAAGGCAAATCCCCTCTGAACAAATCTTTCCAAGAAAGCCCTCTTATGGATTTGCCCTAGGGTCTCCATGAGGTCAGAAATGACTTGAAGGCACACAACAACAACAAAAATATGTTCCACCTTAATATATCTTTCATTCCAGCAACTCCCGTTTCTTGTCTTTTCTTTCTCTCCCTTCCTCTTATTCTCTTCCATCTTGTGGAGGAACTGGCACCTGACTGGCATGTGAGTTGGCATATTATGCCACGTAGGACAATGGCTGGCATGACCAATTGCTCACGTAAGCAGGAACTGCACAAACACGCAGCTATAGTTGCAGCCTGGCCTGTATCAATAAACTAAAACCAGTTTGCACTCCCTTGAAGCTACTGAGCAGTGATAGAGATGTAAATCTTTGCTTATTTTGCATGTGAATGAAAATTTGCAAAGTTTTCTCTGCGTTTGGTGAAATTATAAGAGTTCTGTGTGCTGTTTTTCCAGTTTTTCATACTTGGAGCCTTTTATTTAAAATGTCATAAAGATTTTAATGGAAAATAATGGGATAATGGAAAACAATGGAATGATTGAAGAGGCAAAAGGAAATGTTTAATTTGGGACCAAGAAGAAAGCAGATCATACACAAAACTTATTAGTAGTATTAATATTATTACTTCCACAGGAAACATATGAGCGCAGTAAACAGACATTGTCAGAGCCCACAGTAATTGAGGTCAGTGCCACAAAGAAAAAGCAGAGCTCCTTGCAATCTGCTCAGTTATAATGTTCACATAGAAATGTTCTGAGCAACCATCTCAGCCCCTTTCACTCCTGCCCCCCAAGGCACAGGCTGATAGTAGCCTTTCTGTAGGATATCAGAAAATGAATCTTCATTCTGTGCCCCACTGAAAGGGTAGCCAGCCTAGACCCAAAGTAACAATTTTCTGCCCTATTGATCTCAGGCCTGTATTTGCAATAGCAAAATTCTTTCTCTTTTCAAATTAAACATTTGCATAAAGTACAGCGTGCTTGTACTCTTCTGAAGCAGCTGTCTCAGCTTTAGAGAAGTCTCCATTTTTTGTTTATTATTACTTTTTTGAAGCAAATCTCTAGCTGTCACGGCAGCAGCAAGAACTCAAAAAATGTGAACTGAGTGTGATTGATATAGAGACGTCTCTCGGATGCTGCATCCATTCATCTCCACGAGCTGTTCTCAAATGCCCAGCAATTTAGATGTCAGCTAGTTAACGATATCCTTCCTCGTTTAACAAAGAAGCAGGTCTGGTCATAAATCTAGGGAGCTGGCAGAAGTGACATCTCCCTTTGCTACAATTGGTCCATGAGATTTGGAAGGCATCACCCTCACTGCAAATGCACGTACACATAAATAAGGACAGAACCAAGCCTCCAAATATACTGTATCCAAGGTCATATTCCAGCCAACCTTAGCCAAGAAGAACTAGGCTTAATATTTTTAAAACTTTTTTTCCTATTGTTAGTTCATCCAGCTGCCAATACGCACCCAATAACCCAGAGCCTGCCCTGATTTAGTCAATGGAGGAACCAATGAAAAGTTGGGCACTGATATCCCATTAGTGAGTCACAATAATTTAATCCAATTTACTCCACTGTAACCCACATTTTGTTTATTGCAGAGGCTGGTATTCTTTGTGTGTGTACATGTGCCTTCAAGGCACTTATGAAAACCCCAAGAACTTCACAGGGTTTTCTTAGGCAAAGAACACAGTAGCCCCTCCACATTCTCAAGGGTTTGGAACACAGAACCCTCATGAAAGTAGGAAAACCACAAATAACACACACACACGGCGATTCCCCTCCCATTCTCCTCTAGAGCTTCCCTCTTCCCATTCCTTTGCCTCTGGCCCTGGCATCGAATGGGGGGAGAAAAAAGATGACTTAAAAGGCTTACCAGTACTTTCCGCTCAGCAGAGAAGAGGGGAGTTCTAATTACTTCCAGTGGCCATCTTGAGAAAGTGGTACCTGATCAATCATCAGCCAATACACAGCAGAATGTGCAACCACATGGCAGAGAGGGCATGCCTTCAGCAGTGGGAGGGGCCTTTGCTCACCCAAAAGGAAAAAACATCAATTTTAAACACAAGCCTGGCAAGCCTGGGGTGAGCAATACAAGGGATGGGAGGAGGAAATGGGGGGCAAGCATGTGCGTAGCAGATAATCAAATTCACGAAAGTACCAAACCTGCAAATGTGGAGGGACTACTGTGCTCACAGATGATTTTGCCAGTTCTTTTCTCTGACAAGAAAATGACCAAAATGTGCAAGACCCCCAATGTTTGAGCTAGTGTACTCTAATGAAAAAATAAGCATTCTTTCATTGGTAGGGACACTGATTCAGCAGCAATTACTCTTTTCACTTAGTTGACCACCACTAGTAAGTTTGTTTTGAAAACCAGGGACTGCTAGACCCAATCAAAGAAGACTCACAGAATGGACCAAGAGGTCAATACTTATGTAAATCCCATTGATTCAAGAGGTCTACACTAGTTTAGTCTAGCAGTAGGGTCAGGCTATGTAAAACTGGGATTACCTAAGTCAGACTTACACCATTGCAACTTATTTATTTGGTGGTTGTGGAGGTCAGAATTCTTTAGCAACCACAAAATAACCAAAATAATCAACATTCACCCACATTTTAAATGATGTTGGAAATCAGGGAGATCAGTGGAGCCACATCCAGCTGTTTTCTTGTAGCTGGAAAAATTGCAAGGATGTCATCTGCAGGGACCTCATAAGGATCTGCCTAGATCTCTGTGGATGCTTGTTGCAACATATCCAGGTACAGTCAATAAAAGAACTTATCTCCACTGATCCTCCCACTCTTCAGCAACATAGAAAAGGACATGTTGAGTGTGTGGCTATGTAATTTAAAAGATGCGGTTTGGGGAGGTGCTACAAGAAGACATAGCCATGGAGATGTAACTATGTGCCACCTGTGCACCTCTGGGTCCAACTCCTCATGCATACAGACTCCTATACAGGAATCTTGATACAACAAATCGTTCAAAAAATGCTTGTGGAAAGAGGCTAATGCATTCAGTTTGTATACTGAAAAACATGAAGGAATTTAAACCTGCATCTAACACCCTTGTGCAGCTTTGGCCACCAACTGATAAACAATATTTTAAAAATAAAGAAGATCCATAAAGGATTCCTAATGAAGATATCTGCTCTGAAAATAAGGCCAATCAGATGATTTGGACCTCCTAAAACCCACTGGAAGAAACTGGAAAGCACCCAGCCTCATGACAAGGTGACTTGAAGATCAAATTAAACATAGAGGTACAATCATAAAACCACAACTTCCATTCCTCTTCAGTTCAAGGGCAGTGCTTAAATGTTAAGGTACATTTCTATTCCCCTCTTTTCTCCACACACAGGCTGGAATTCTTGTGGCATGTTATGCTAGTGGGTGCACTTTTTTCCATGGTTGCAAAGAGATGGCAAGAGAAGGCAGACAAAATCCATTAGCTCTGGGCAGTGTATTTCTCCAAGTGCTTCCCTTTCTTCACAAATCACTAATAGAACTACTTTCAATACAAGGACTCAATAGAAACCCCACTTTTTCTCTTTTGCAACTAAATGTATAAACAACATTTTGGCTCCTATAGCCTTAACCTTTTGCTAGAACTTCCTTACAATTTCCCATCATCCTTTGCACAGGTCTCTGACACTCTCCCTTCTGTCATCAAACTGCCATTTTGGCCTTGTCATTTATTGGTTACAGACTGAATATTGTAGTATTGACATCAACGGCAGATGTCTTTGTTTGGCTTGAGTACTCTTTGCCACCTGTCAGTGTATCCCCAGTAATACCATCAAGCTCTGAAGTCTTGGTTTACAAAATCCTCCAGTGCACTGATAGTTTCCAAGCCTGAAGCTTTGACTCAGAAGAATTTAATCCTCTCTGCAGATAGTTCTCCCTATCCAAAAATCCTTTCAGTATTCTGTCATTTTGAAATCTCCCTGGTTTCAGACACATGGAGTCTTGTCTCTCAGGTGCCCATGCCCAAAGGGAAGGCCAGACATTAGGGGAAGAGACTGTGATCAGACAAGGCTTTCTAGTTGCCATTGTGTGCTTTCAAATCATTTCTGACTTACAGCAACCCTAAGGCAAACCTATCATGTGTTTTTCTTGACAAGATTTGTTTAGAAGAGGTTTTCTGTTGCCGCCCTCTGAGGCTATGAGAGTGTGACTTGCCCAAGGTCACCCAATGGGTACCCATGGCTGAAAAAGGATTCGAACCTAAGTCTTCCAGAGTCCCAATCCACCACTCAGACTACTACACCACACTAGCTCGCATTCAGACCAGGTTACCAGTTGTGAATAAGAAGACTTATGCTCATTTAATGATCATGGAAGATGCAGTCCAAATAGTAACTCTTCCAAACTCCAAGTCTGCCTTTGCATGAAAGATCTCTACACACATGCTGATAAGTGTGCATAGAGCCCTCCCTCTTATTGGCTGAAGACATGGATGATGGATGACCATGGCTGCATAGTCATGACAACATGGTGAACAGAGTTAGGGCTATTCTGTACACCCCACACACTCTTCCCTTATTCTTTCAGCATGCACAGAGTATTGCGTGGACATTCCTATAAGCACTGCTTATCTCTTTTAGTCCAGCTCCTGGCAAAGATCCCTATGGAAAGTCAAGGTTAATACACTTTCCACTGTACAGAATGCCTATGAAAGAATGGAGACACATGTCTAGACCCTTGCTGTGAAGTTTCTTTTCCAGCTCCCTTAAGACCCCATGAATCTATCTTTCCACAAACAGTTCAAGGCAGCATGCAGGGTCCCCTTGCCCCTATTTTATCTTCACAATAATCCTGTAAAGTAGATTAAGGGCTTTTCCAGAGGGAAAACTGTGTCAGGAAGCTGTGGTGTTTGTTGCTGTAGTTCTGTGTGTTCTAAACTGTGTAGTTCTAAACAATGAAACTACATTTCCATTGTTCTGAACTATTTTTCATCAATTCCTGCCACTAGCTGCAAAATTTTATTCCTTTTTATAATTATTATTATTCCAAGACACATCAGAACAGTACTTCCCTTGCCTTCTTATCCTATTTTTTTTAGTTATAGTGCCATAGTAAGTCATAGGAAAATGACACTTTTGCATTATAGCTATAAAAAAAATTAATAATCATACCATAAGACCAGCTCATGAAACCATCCTCAGTTTAAATAAATCTTTGAAGAGCCTTAGTTGAATGTTGAAGATACAAACCACCTCCCAATAAACTGGAATGAGTATGAGGTCAAGAACAACTGAGGAAGCTACATCACAAGATCTGACTCTTCTTTAAATCATTCTGGAAGAGGGCTAAGGTGAGAAAATGTCTTTGGTCCAACAGGCCTCCACAACCTTCAGAACTGAAGAAAGATTTAAGTGCTTGGAACACTTAACGGTTAATCTACCTTGGCTTCCATGTTAGGAGACAGACAGACAGACAGACAGACAGGGTGTTTCCAAGGTCTGTTTTTGTCTAACTTTTTAAAATCACACCCACACTGGGACTACAATGCCAATTACAGCAGCCTCTGATGGTTGAAAGCTAGCTGTGAAAAGCACTTTGCATATGTGTGTTTCCTTCTCCTCCTCCTTTCCCCTTTTAATTCCTCCAAACAAAAGCATCTAATCAACAAACCCACTTATTAGAAAGCCCAACCAACACTTCCTGCATGCTCACTGTTCCAGCAGTTCCGACTGGTGCTGAGCTACAAAATGCAAATGGATTTTCCATTTGCCTGGAGTTTTATTACTAGTTGGAGACTGATAGAGCCAGGAGGAAACCACCTCCAGATTTCTTATGGTACTGAAAGCTCACCAGCTGCTTCCTGATGTTTTTGCCTTGAGAGGATATAGGCAAAAGATCTCTCAAGCAAGCCAAATGTATTTTGTTCCCTGCATGCTGGGTTTTGTTAACTTGTAATATCAGCTTAATCATCTCAGTACCGTACAAGACAACTGGAGAGAAAAATAAAAAGCCAGGATCCTCAGATGATATGTTCTGGGATTTTCCATACATAGACAAGCATATTCAGAAGAACAGCCTGCTGGATCTGACCAGAAAGCATGGAAACTTTTACAACTCTCATGGCCAGAGTCGTTGGCCCTGCTAGATGCAGAATTATGGGAGTTATAGTGTGAAAACATCATAAAAGGGACTAGCTAGTCAAGCAATCCTTCTTACACTGTGAGTAACCCAGGACCAGCCCTGTCATTAGACAGAGGCCATTTCTCCCCTACACTGTTATAGTGCTATTATTCTACTTTCAACATCCTGTGGAATTCTGAGGTTTGTAGTTTACTGAGGCCCAAGAGCTCTCTGGCCTCAGAATTTTAAATGCCCCTCCCTCAGTGGCGGAGCTTGGAGTGTGTGGAGGGGGGCAGGAAGGGGCAGGGCTACGATGTGAGGGGCATAGCCACTGTGCGGGGGCGTGGCCAGGGCACGCAGGGGTGTGGCTACAGGCTGGGACACCCCAGAAACATTGCCACCCAGGGCAAATCACCTTCCCGCTCCCACGTTCCTACACGACTGCCCTCCCTAAACTGCAAACCCCAGGATTCGATGGGATGTTGAAAATGGTATAATAGCACTATAACAGCGTAGGGTAGAAATGGCCAGAATAAGGCATTTGTCTCAGCCAGCTGATTCCAAGTATCATGGAAGGGTAGTAAATAGTTGATTGGTTATATTTGATGGTGTTGCTTTGCTGTCTGGGATGGGAAGAGGCACCTGTGGACTTTTTTGCTCCCAATGCCAAAAACCTTTGACTGGTCTCAGGTACTATGTAGAGTAGAAAGTCATTTGGTGCTCTGTCTCTGTCTGGAGCCTCCATTAGATTTCATGATGCTAAGCAACAAACAGACTTCTCTTCCATGAATTTGTCTAATCAGCCTGGAAAGCCATGTGGCCGTAAACTGCACTTTAATTGGGAATTGTCTCCAAGTACTTCCTCCTGTCTGTCCTGAATTTACTGTTATTGGTTGACCCTAATTTCTGGTACTGAGGATAGGGAGACATAAGCATCTCTATCCATTTCCTCAACCACAGAGGACAGAAAACCTTTACATGTTGTACAAGAGAGCTGTGGCCCTGTATGACCACCCATCAGCTCCAGCAATGACAGCATATGGAATGCTGGAAACTGGACTGCAACATCTCCAGGGACACACCTCTGCTCTGCAACATGTACAACTCCATGACCTATATTTTGTCTTGATGCCATTGTCATCTTTCCCTACTAAATCAGGCCTCAAATATTATAACATTTTAAAACTGGAATGATGCTCCATGCTCTTGATCATATCATTCACCTTATTCTGAATTCAGGTCTTCCATATTGAGGAAAGTACAGCCCATGAGCCACATGCCTTTGTAAAAAAGATCACCAGATCTGTTGTCACTCCTGGGATCTATCCATACTGTGCAATTGTTATCATCTGATACCCCTTTAACTGCCGTAGATTTACCCTATGGAATCCTAAGATTTATGGCTAGGTAAAGTATAGGAAATTCTTTGCCAGGGAGCTCTACTTCACTCCTGTGAACTACAGCAGCAGATCTCTCTAGCAGTGCTATCTACTGATTCTGTGGTGCACAGTGGGCATTCCTCCAGAGGCCTCCAGGAACAACAGATACAATGAATTCTCACATACCCCATGCACACAATTGCCTCAACCTCCCCTAAACACCTTGATGTATTGTGATAATGGGCTCTTCCCGTTATCCAGACAATATAGCTGAAGGGGGATAGTTCTCTCTCCAGGTAAACAAGGAGTTAATGTGGTATAGAAGTTTAAGTTGCATTTATTGGAGGCCAGCATCACAGAAGGACATCAGAGATCATGACAGACAATTGCCCAGCCAGCAAGACCAGAAGGGGAACAAGGGGAGAAGCTTCCAGACACTTCAGACAAGAAGTTATAAAAAGACCTCAGGAGACCACAAGGAGAGGAAGGCAAAGGAACATCAAAGAGAGACAAAGAGTCTGGTAGCAGGCTGGGCGAGGTCTGCCCAGACTCCTAGATTTTCCCACACACCATCGCAGTACCTCGATACTAATGTGAATAGAATAGGGGATCATCTAGCTGCCACCACCTACTGATTTTAAATCCTCATCATGCAGTAACTCAGTAGGATGTGGACCACAAGCTGAACATGAATCAACAGTGTGATGTGGCAACTAAAAATGACAATGCAATTCTAGGTTGCATCAATAGGAGTATAGTGTCAAGATCAAGGGAAGTAATAATATCACTATTCTACTTTGGTTAGACCTCACCTGGAATACCGTGTCCAGTTTTGGGCACCACAATTCAAAAAGGATTTTGACAAGCTGGAACGCGCCCAGAGGAGGGTGATCAAAATAGGGAAGGGTCTGGAAACCATGCCCTATGAGGAGTGGCTTAGGGAGCTGTGATGAAAAGAAGGTTGAGAGATGACATAGTAGCCATGTTTAAATATTTGAAGGGATGTCATGTTGAAGCTTGTTTTCTGCTGCACTAGAGACTAGGACACAGAGCAATGGATTCAAACTACAGGAAAAGAGATTTCACCTAAACATCAAAAAGAATTTCCTGATGGTAAGAGCAGTTCAACAGTGGAATAGGCTGCCTTGGAAAATGGTGGAGTCTCCTTCTTTGGAGATTTTTAAATAGAGGCTGGATGGCCATTTGAGTGTTTGTTCCTGCATGGTAGAGGGTTGGACTCAATGGCCACCGTGGTCCCTTCCAACTCTATGATTCTATCATTCTAGGAATGTTTTAGCTAGTCATGTTAGGGACTTACATTCTTTTAAACCTCTGACTGAAATGATCTAGGCTTGTCTGTACCTTTGTAACTGCTAAGTAATGCCTGAAGGGAAGTGTCTTCATGGACAGGGTATCTTTTGTCACTGTGTTTGCCTGCTTAGAATAAAAACTTTTCCATCTAAAGATCTCTTCTGTCTATGCTCTCTGTCCACATGCCTTGCCAGTTTGTGCACACAGATAGAATTCCCTTCTCCCACACTAGGTGGGAGAGAAAAGCCTCTGCAGTCAGAGGTGCAACTTTAGAGGCCTTTTTCCCCAGTAGCTTTCTACTGATTTACTGCATGGTGGGTTGTGGCAGCTCGATGATCTCCAGAGGCAAGGGTCCCATCTCCTACTTGAGAGCAAGAGATTGCATCAAGTAAGAGAATCCATCCCCTCACACATATACATAATACACAGCCAGAAATAACTCTCATGTAGGATTTTTGGTCAATATTCAGCTGAAAATGATATAGGCCATTTCTGCACCATACCTCCTTCCGTCACAGTCCTAGCAGCACCTTTGCTGGGAAAGGAGCATGATGACAATGCTCCCCTCTGCACTCAGCTGGCTCCCCACAAAAGGGAGCACAAGCGACACACACCTTCCTTCCACAGTGCAGCCTGACTCTTTCCCATTCTCATCATGTGCTGGGGAAGGAAGTGCCCCTGCACACTTCTAGCCCTTCTGCGTGGCCAGTGAGGACGGGAGCATCACGTGATCATGGGCACTTAACAGATTTATTCCATTAAGCAAGTATCCCACAATCATGACGGATGGGGATAGGATAGCAGCAGGACCATGATGACATCGTGCAAAAACACAACCTGCCGACTGCTGCTGTTGCATCCCAAACCTGGGACACGATACCATGCAGAAATAGCCATAATATACCCACAATGGGACTTTAGGGACAAAAACTGCCCCTTCTCATTGTCCACCTCTGATGTCAGTAGGCAAATCAAAAACCATCTAAACATCCAAATACTATAAACATGTATAGTGTTGTGGGCAAAAAGAATGAGCTCTATTGCATTTGGTTTTGACCAATGAGACACACACTACATTGATGTTGCAATTATGCAGCCTGTTGTTGTGCTGAGTCTGAGGGTCTCCAGCTGTCACCAAGGCTAATAGAAGTCAAATGCTACCAGCACCTTGTCCCTTTCATTCAGATGTATGGCAATCAGTTCAAGAGCTCTTGATCATTTTATTTTAAATCACTGGTATAACTATTTCTTTTTCCTAAAGATGTAATAAAACAAAATAATATGCAATTGTGCCAATTTCCAATGCAACTTCTTTGATCTCTTACAGATAAAAATAGTCACCAGGAAAAACCAAAAAAAAAAAAAAAGGAGGGGGTAACCTTCTAGACAGTTTCAAGAAATCTGACAATCTGGAGTGAAAATGTCAGTAGGAGCCAGATAAACTTCTGTGCTCGAATAAGGAATGGTGGCAATTACTCAGGCCTACAGATGTGCCAAACTACGGTCCCCAGCATTCCTTGCCATTGACTATGCCAAATAGCATTGCTGGGTCACAGTCCAAAATCTGGAGAACTGCACAAATCCCAACTAGAGTTTGTAGTTGTTCTGTGCCCTTAAGCAGACTCCAACTTACAGTGACCCTCTCCTAGGGTTTTCTTGGCAAGATTTATTCAAAGAATGCTTGCCATTGCCTTCCACTAATACTGAGGCCCTTTCCACAGCTTACCTTTTTGTGGAGCTGGGGTGCAGGGATCGCACGAGCAGCCTCTTGCAAGAGGCTCTCGCGTCCCCGTTGCTTCAGCATCGCAGCTGCTGCTTGCTCGTGAGCAGGCAGCATGAAAACCCCTCCTCTTCCTTCTGCAGTGAAGCCTGGGATTTTCCCAGACTGTATTGGGGCAGGAAGCACGAGCACCATGGCTCCGGAGCTCCGCACGCACGGTAAGTGCGTGTGGGGCCCCAGAGCAATGTGTGATCATGCACCATTTTTGGCTCAAAGCTGAAAATGAAATAGTGCGCGATCAGCGCCTGCCAGCCCCTGGAGCATCGTGCGATTGCAAGCGTGTTGTGTGGACCACTCCTCACAATCACATATCTCTCCAGGGGCCCTTTCGCATGGCAAATGCCATGCGAAAAGGAAGTGTGATTTGCTCAAGGTCACACAGTTGGTTTCCATAACTGAGGAGGAACCCTGGCCTCCCAAAGTCCTAGTCTAACACACAAACCATTATATAATGCGCTGGATGATTTAGCAATTAATTCAATTAATTCAACAGATCTACTTGAGCAGGGACTAGCAACTGGGCTTAGGCTTTGAAGAGACATTTTTATTTCTATGAAATTTTTATGTCTATTTTCATGCTTTAAAGAAGATGCATGTTTCCTCTAATTATTTGCTGATGCATGTTGTGTCGTAGTTCATTTGGGATGATTGTACATTGGTGGCTGCTTATGCCAGAACCTTCCCTCTCACTCAGCCATGCTCAGAATGTAGATACTGGGGGAGATAAGGCCATTATAGCAGTTCAATACCATTCTAATTACCATGGCTCCACCTTAGGGAATTCTGGGATTTGTAGTTAACTGAAGTACTTAGGATTCCATATTAAAGAGTTCCCAATGCTGCCATTCAGAACAGCAGGCCAGATCTCTCCCAGAGAGAATTGTAAGTAGCCCACTAAGGTACAAGTCCCAGGATTCCCTATCTAGAGCCAGAAGAGTTAAGGTGGTATCAAACTGTTACAATAGGTAATATGTATTCTTAGTTATCCATGCCTATGCTATAAGCAGAGCTTGGAAGAGTTACTTTTTGTATTACAACTCCCAGCATCCTTCAGTCACCATTGAGAATTCTGTTAATCTTAACATAAATATTTTTCTCTGGATGTGAAGGCAACTTCTCAACAAGGCTACAAAAGATTTGAAGGTGACAATCCCTGCTGGATTTCTCTTTCATATTTAAAAAAAAAATATTGATCACTTTGACAGATGTGAGGTATGCTTATTTGGTATAAGGAACTCCATTTAATGCAGAAATAAAATTCCTACACACTTTATATGCAATCAAATTAGCTAAGCTGTTTGCTGATGGAATAGTACAAGACAGAAATGGAAAGGACCTAGAAAAAAAAAACATAAGGATGGAGTCCTTCTCCACCCCCCACCCCCCAACAAACCTTCTAAATTTAATCCTATGACAGATTATTAAAATATGTACACCTGGTTTCTTGAGCACACATATTAATTTCACCCATTTAAAGAACACTATCCCAACAGAGTAGGGATGGGAAAAATATTCATTATCATTTGCTCCCAGGTTGAAAAACAGGTTTTCCAAAAGAAGAATGATAGATCAGCTGACATGTTGCACAGTTTTCTCCCCCTTTTCAAGTGTCCTGAAATGTTGCAGAAGAATTAGTCTGCACAGAAAAACACATGAAGGTCTTTTTGCACAAAATTTGTTTTTTATGCAGAAAACAGGTTTCCTCTATTTAAAAAAATCACATTTTTTGTTTAGAATACACTGTTTCTCACAGAACAAAACTTTTTTTCTGCACAGACAACAGAATTTTTGCATAAAACAGCACATGTTTTTCTATACAGAATAATTCTTCCGCAACATTTCAGGGATGTCAAGTACAGGAGAAAACTGTGGAGAAATAGTTATTTTCTCCCACAGTGAGAAGAAAACTATCATAATTATCTGTCCTCACATGCAAGGATGAAACAGTTGATGATTTATATCCTTATAACAGAGCTTTGTATGGCTGCATAATTACAACTCTTCAAATGGTCATCAATGAGCTATTTGTTCCAAACTGGTTTTTTTTTCTTCAGTAAGTATATTTTACTGCTATTAATTGATCTGGCACTGAATTATTATATTCATTTCAATGACAGTTTACTGTCTGATGATGCTACTTATTGCTATTGTTGGTCCAATGCTATTTTATTGTTCTTTCTTCTTGTTTCCTTCTGTGCTGCTTTTTTTAAAAAAACATATATATATTCAGATGTTCAATGTTCTGGTTTTAAAGTTATTGCAATTCTGCTTTTGTGTAATGAAAGCTACCTAGTGAGGACTTGGCCTTTAATGGCAGCCTCATCATATATTAAATATTCTAATCCTTTTCTAATCCTCAAAAGTTGAAAACACCACATTCTGTAGCTGTGCTGATGTTACTAATGTGTTAAAATAATGTTTCCTCTTTCTCAGTCTCACTTCTGTAGCCCTGGACCTCACTGAAGTAGAAACTGAGAAGAGGAGTTGTAATACTTCTGAGTTCCTCCCTCCACTCAGTCGGGATCCACACGAGATACATAAATAACACTGCTGTCAATGCACAGATTAGGGTTCTTCGTGCATTACCTTTACTCCTAAAATGCATCCTCAAAATCCACTTGGTTTCCTTCTGCTCCTGGAAGTGAAGGGCTGCCACAACAGTTCCCTAAGGCCATGTCTCTGTCACATCTTTCCAAAGAAGTTAACATCTCTGGTCACTATGAGATCTTGTTTGGCAGTTGCCAGGCTATGGATACACTCAGGCTTTGATTTCCTGAGGAGCAGCATTAGGGCCTGACCGTGACAGAACACCAGGCTCTGCCCTGGCTTAACATCAGCTACCAAAAGTATCCTCCAACCTGTTGCAGGTTCAAATTCCAGATGAAATATTTTGAAACACCTACTAGCTTGTAAATCCAATGAATTAAACAATTTCTTTTGTAGTGAGGATGGTGGGGAAAGAGGTTTTTGTAGCTTGACTTATCATCCACTCACCTTACTATTATTATCAGTAGGCATTCTGTTGGACACTTATAAATGCGTAACCTAGAATTATGCACTCATGGTTGTCTTTTGTTCACACTCTCTAAACTAAGGACTATGTAGAAATCATGAAACTGCCCCCAGTCTCCACTTATTGGGAAGCAGTTGCTTCTATCGACAGGGGTCTGTTCCCCTGTCAAGCAGGAGGTAGCTAGGTGATTGCTCATGCCCCCTTGTGCAAGCAATCTGTAGCACAAGGGGGAATTGCAACAGGGACCCTATTTCTGCCAGGCTCAAGGGAGATCACTCATTTGAGCAGGCGGGACTGTTAGCTGCTTCCTGACTGGCAGGGAAACAAACCGACACCTGCAGCTGCAGTTGTTCCTGGTAAATGGGGATGGGGGAATCAGGAAAGGATTCACTGCATAGCACCATAACTATAGTGTTTATGCATACATAAATCCCCAGCAGGATTCTGGCAGCCATCATCATCAACATCATCATCATCCAACTCTTTTTCCCCAATGCAGGACTCAAAAAGTGGCTTACAATAGATAAAAACCACACAGTAAAAAATTCACAAACTACAAAAAGTTAAAAAGCGATTGAACTATCCAGAAATTAAAACTAGTTGAAAAATAAACCTTTAAAAAAAAACATACCAGCACAACAAATAGAAAAATCTAACACATTGATTAGACAGTACAGGCCTAGTACAATCTGTCTTCAAAGGCCTATTGAAACAGATAGGTCTTCTCCTGTCTGCAGAAACAAAGCAGAAAATGTGCCAATCCGTCCTCTCTGGTTAGACCTTGGGGGCAGTAGATCCTAGATTAGGTGATTCCTTGACACACAAACACACACGTGAAACAGACATTTTCAGTATCTTCTCTGCGTAGGAGACTAGGAAACCCTCAGAATGACGTTTTGGGCAGTGTAGAGAGATGAGGGGAAGAGGCAAAGAAGGAGAATGTCTTGTTGCAGGCATTGTGTGAAGAGGGAAATCCAGTGAAGGTTCATCTCTCAGAATATATACCCAACTAGAATATGGAAGCTCCTACTACTTCTATGCTATTACTAATGCTGCTTATTAAAATTACTAAAATACTTCTATCCCATCCTATATTGTGGGATCTCAGGATAGCATACAAGTGAAAAAAATATTAACATTTTTTAAAAATTTAAAACAATAATAAAATAATTCAATGGGGCCAAAAACATATTAAACAGTTTAATATGTTAAGAAAGCTTAACTTGTTAAAACAATCAAAACTATGCACACATATAAAATATGAAAAATAAGTTAGGCTTTAACAAAAAGCTATGTTTTGACTTGGCACTGGAAAGAAAGGCTAATTGGTTGGCAGTGATTGGTTGCAGACCTCCAGGATGAGAGTGTTGCACAAAAAGGGTGCTGCAGCAAAAAGGCCCTCTCTGACAATAGAGATATGGTGAATAGAATTGGGGGGCTGACCAAACCTGCATCTCTTCCTCAAGAATCATATAGATTCTGGAATACTGGGGAGCAGAAAGGGGAGCAAAAGGCCTTTTCCCTCGTTCCCCTTGTTCTCCATAAAGAGGACATAGAGTTTATAAAATTCACTAACATTTACACATACAGACACAAATTTAGAAACAGTTTCTGTCACAGAAAAAGAAAGACAATGCACCTTACCATACCAGGGCAGATAGCCACCAGGTGACCCATAAGCCATACTTAGTCTGCTGTCCAGGTGGTAAGTGCTGATGAACAGCTTTGAAGCTCCTGATGCTCTCCCTTCTTATGGTTCTTTACCTTTAAATGGAACCTGGGATGTATCTACACTACACAATTATAGCTGTTGGGTACTTTTTTTATTGCCACAGCTCCATTTCATGGAATTCTCAGATTAGTAGCTCTGTGAGGTTCTTAGAGCTGTCTCCCAGAGTCCTCTGATGCTGTAGTTCAAAGGAGTAGACTAGAAAATTCTACATCCCTTACTAAACTACAAATCCCAGGATTCCATTGGATGGAGCCATGACAGTTGAAGTGGTATCAAAGTCCTATAATCATGCAATGCAGACACATACCTGGACTATGTCCAAAACAGGTAACACGGCCATCCAAGTAGCTTTATGCACTCTGGCAGAGGAATATTTCCTCAGAGAAATTGCTGGGCTTAAATTAAGGAAACTTTCAGAAGGGGCGACTTTTGGTCTGACTCCCTAATTTTCACAAACATACATAGAAATTGGAAATACAATTTTGTACTGGACAAGTCTGATTTTGGCATTCAAGGACAGACTGCCAAAATGACAAATAAGTGGATCTTAGAACAAATAAAGCCTGAACTCTTCCTAGAAGCCAAAACAACAAAACTGAGGCAATCATACTTTGGACATATAATGAGACAATATGATTCATTAGAAAAGATTATTAATGCTTGGTAAAGTAAGTTGCAACAGAAAAGAGAAAGACCTCATTGAAGGTGGACAGATGCAGTCAGGAAAGCCACAGCACTGAGTTTGTAAAACCTAAGCAGGCCTGTTGATGACAGTGTTCTGGAGCACTCTCATTCATAGAGTTGGCATAAGCTTGTCAACTGAAAATAAAAATACAGATTTTAAGGCCTCAACATATTGTCTCCAGACAAGCAAACTGAAGACATTACATGGTGTGAGTACTCATTTGTCTATGATCTTTCTTCCTAACCATGTATTATTGCTCTTCAAGCTGGAAAATCAGGTTCATTTTGAGCAAGAATCCAGAAGACAAAGGCCAAGAGAATGGCAAATCATGTCACGCTACCTCAGAGAAGCAATCCTGACAGATAACTGTAAAGGACTGAATTCTGTGATTCAAGGGCAATAAACATATTTGGACAGCAGAATTAAAAATACACAGGAAGATAACAAGTGCTTGTACCAAGCTAGAGCAAATGTGAAAAACTGCCCTCAGTCACCAGAACAAGTCCTTCTTGTGACTCTTTGAGGCTTCTGGGAGTTTTCTAATGATTTTTGCCTTTAGCATATTTTCATCCTCAAAGGCAGTCAGCTGTCTCTTCTTTATTCCTGTAGTAATTTCAAACCAATTTACAGGCTATCTAAGACAATAAGTATAGGTATCAGGGATAGCTTTATTGCTTATGCAAATCTATCCTAATTTATATGTACCAGCAATTTACATCTGACCCTAACTGAGTGCTATTTCCATGAAATGCAGAGTTTATAATACTCTGCTCTGAGACTTCGTTCATGATCTTTTCCCCCTTCTACTTTACAGGATGAAAAAATACAGCATATACCAGAGAGAGGTTTCCTGTCATGGCAGAAAGGGAAGAACAGATGGGACAGAATTTTCTTCACTTTAGGTTTTATAATGACAGGATTCACAGTTAGTTTCCTTTGAGCTCATTCACATGGCCACTTACTTTTATAACTTGATATATTTTGTTGTATATTCCCTTCCATGTGAACTGTGTCAGAGTTCCTATTCGATCAAAACAACCCACCTTACCTCATGAACTAGTGATGCATTGATATAGGTGGCAGTGATCTTTCGCTTTAGAAGTGTGCTCTTGCATTCTATCTATCTATCTATCTATCTATCTATCTATCTATCTATCTATCTAGTCATTTCCAGTTTGCTTCCTTGGTCTAAAACTGCCCGCAGACAGGCAAAAATATGGCAAAATTGCCTCCGACCACACCCCGGGGAGCACACTGTAGTTGGACTGTTAGTGAAAGCATCATCTCATCATCCTTTGCTTCCTTAGGCTGTGTCATTGAATCTCACCAATTGGGTTGCTGATATAATAAAGTAAAAGTACCCTCTCTTCAAGTAAGTTATCATTTCATTTTCATATCTGATCTTTGTTCAACTTCAACGAGCTTAGCTGAGTGATGCTCTAGGGCAGGTTTGGGGAACACGAAGCCTGAGGGGTACATACAGCCTCCAAATCCCCAGGACCACCTCAATGCACTATGCCATCCATGTGATTTTTAACTCTCAAATTTCCCAAAATGTTTTCAAAATGCACCCAAATGTGGAGATTTACATTGCATTAACCTACTCCAAGCCTGTTTTAAAAGGCTGAAAATTAGGCTAACCAAAAAATGGAAGTGACATGATAGGACTTTGAGGGCAGCAGAGATACACTTGTGTGGCCCACCAGTGACCATTAATGAGCAATCAGTATGAATTGCTGAGGTTGGTCCCCATCTCTCATATAATGGGCCATCTCACTATAATACCAGGACAAAAGTTGGATGACTTCCCAAGACTGAGCAGTCCACAGCTTTTAAGAACTGTTGCTTTAAGAACTTTACAGGTGCCTATCCCAAAACCTCATATAATTATCTGTTTGAAATATGGCCTGCTTAATCCACCCCACTGGGATCTAGGATGCCTCCAAAAAGTTACACAAGTATGTGAAAAATAAATTAAGAAGTTAAAGCCATTTTGTGCTTCCCAATGCAAGTCAATGAGGGAAGACGAGCAATCTGGATACCCACATCTGGATTCAGATTCAGGGTTTAGAAAAGAGTGGATTGATCCAGATCAATCGCGATGAAATTAGACCCCGATTTGACCCGCTGAATCAGGCTCCATGCCATGGAGCTATACACAGCCCTATCCTGATGACACCAGATCCCATCTGATCTTGGAAGTTAAGCAGGGTCAACCCTTGTTAGTACTTGGGTGGTCCTGTAAGTTAAATTTAAGGTGAAGGTGATGGCAAAAAAACTTCTGAGTATTCCTTGCCTAAGAAAACCTTATGAAATTTATGGAATCATCATAAGTCAAAAGGCAACTTGAAAACACACAGACACACACTATCAGAAAGATGCCTGAATTCGATTGCCCATTGCTCCCATCCTTAGACTAAGAAAACCAACCTTTCTACTGGCCCCATTATTTTTAACCACACTACAATGTTTGTCCACTGTAATGCAGTCACAACAGCAATTAATTCTTAATCCCAAAAGGAGCATTACATTCACAACAAGATTGAAGTATAAACCATAATTGAAATAAGGGTGAGGCTTAACCAACTCCACAAGCCAATGACCAAAATGAATTGGCCTCCAAAGGACCCTCATTCTTTTTTAATACTCAGTGTTTTCCAACACAATACAACAAATTACCAACTGTTGTCCAGAATCCTAGGGAACATGGATTTTGAAATGGAATCTGTCAGCTTAGTGACTTTGCCCCACAGCCTTTTATTTGCAGAATTTACCTAAGACTAGGTACTGAGAGATCAAGTAATAGAGGTTTGTTCTTTGCAAATAAAATGTTTCACTACTCAGTGAATCACCCATGACTAGAATTTCAAAAGGTATCTCACTAATGCATCGCCTCTTTATTTGTTTCATGCAACCAAACCACAGCTTTACGATCATCTTTGTAAAGGGGGCTATAGATGGACTTTCTTTTGATATCAATCAATTTCTCCTGAAATCTATGAGTCTCTGCTAACAGAAGGTGTTCTAGTAGCCATATTTATATATCTGAAGGGAAGTCATGTAGAAGATGGAATAAGCTTATTTTCTACTGTTCCAGTGACTGTGGCCCTTTCTGCACCACCCTCCCAACCTGCCAGGGGGATGGGAAAAGGATGGACCATAACAACAGTTCTGCACGATGTCATCATGGTCCTGTCCTTCTCCCATCCCCAGGCAGCACAATCATGGATTAAATCATTGACGGGTTTTCCCTGTCAATGACCTGCGATTGCGCCACCATCTTGGACTTACCTGGTCTGTGGAAGGCCCGGAAGCACAATCGCTGTACTTCCTGCCCCAGCACAGCCTGGGAAAGTACCTGGCTGCACTGCGGAAGGAAGAGGTGGGGCCATTGCACTTCCTTCATTGCAGACCAGACACTCCAAACTACAATATTTTGTTTTCAGTCCCACTTGAAGTAAAATTAAATACCAGAATACTTACTACCCTTTAAAGCAAGGGAAGGAATTATGCATCCTGTGAGCCATAGGTGACCTTTTCTTCCCCAGTGTAAAACAAAACTGAAAAGGCTGATGAATATACAGGAGAAATGCACCCACAGAAGCCACTGGGGATGTGATTCTCCTCCAATACAAGGTGCACCCTCCACACATACAGGTGTGTATATATACGCCTTCAGGTTGCCTTATGGTGACCTTATGAATTTCATAGGGTTTTCTTAGAGCAAGGAATATTCAGAGATGGTTTTGCCAGCCCATTCCTCTGTAGCCTACAGCACCTGGTATTTGTTGGTGGTCTCCCATCCAAGTGCTAACCAGAGCTGGCCCTGCTTAGATACTAAGATCAAATGGGATCCAGTGCCTGTAGGGTATTTTGGCCCTTACCGTAATAAGACATAAATCTAGCTGTTATTCCCAAGTGCTAACTACTGCAGTTTAAATTAGCTGTTGTAATGTAGTGTATGTAATAGAACTGTTTGCTTAATTTAAAAAAAAAAAAATTTTGTGTTATACAGGTTTTTAGTGGATTTTGTTTTTAAATTAGCATGAGCCACCTTGCGTCCCATGCTGGGAGAAAGGCAGGATATTAAATAAATAAATAAATAAATAAATAAATACAGAACTATTGAAACTATGGGTAATTGGTAAGTTAATACTTACCTAAGTTTCATTGGTTCAGTGAATCTACTTTAGCTTAGATTTATTTATGGATTGATGGATATAATTTTTACTTATATAAAAATAGACATTTTTTAAAAATGGAAATGACCTTCTAATCATTGCTTGCAATTTTTTTGGCTTTGTTTTTGCAAAAAGAAACAGTTGCAGACTGCAGGGATTTGGGAAGATATGAAAATGGGCTAGGTATGGCCTGAGGACCCACTATAGTTGCCCACCCCTGCTTTAATGGCAATCTTACATATGTCAGGATAAGCCTGGAACTATACTAGCATCATAACGACTACTATTCATCACCACTGCTGCTGTTCTTTCTCCCTAAAACTGGTAGAATTACCCTATCAGGGTCTATTTTCTACAGCAGCCTTTCCCAGTCTCATGCCCTCCAGACATGCTGGAGGTCACCAACCATTCTGGCTGATGATGATGGGAGTTTGTCCAGCATGTTTGGAAAGGAGGAAGCTGGGAAAGGGTGCTTTAAACACAGCACACTTAATCAGCCTCTTTTCTTGTCTACCCTTCCAGTCGTCATCCATTTGTTCAGTTTCTTTTTCCAAGTGGACCCCTCCTTTCTTCAGTTCTATCTCTCTATCATCCAGTGCTTTTCCAGCTGCCCACTATTTTTGACAACTGCCTTTACCCATTCTCATTCCTTAGCAATGCTCCTTAGCTTCCTCGAGATTGCTTTCTTTATGCTGTTCCTGAAATACAGCTCTTTTTGGTCCTAAGTACCAAGAAGATTCTCCAGAATTCTTTCTTCTTAGTTTTCTATCTCCTCAACCCTTTTAATTCAGTTTCTTTTTCTATCTGTTTTCATTTTGCTCAGTGGATGGCCTGCTCTTCACCCTTCCTTGTCTCTGCTCATCCATTAGCTTTTTCTATCTCTCAGTATATTTTCACAGAGAGGCAGCATGGTGGTTTGAGTGCTGAACTACAACCCAAAAGACCAGAGTTCAGTTCTCCACTCAGCCATGGAAACCACTGGGTGACTTTATGCATGTCACACATTCTCAGCCCCAGAAAACCCTGTGATAAGGTTTGCCTAAGAGTCACCATAAGTCAGAAACTACTTGAAAGCAAACAACAACAATAACAACCTTTTCACAGTCTTAAGCCATCCTGTGGGCGGTGTTAATTCCAGAACAAGTGATACCTTTCCCTCTTCTCAAAGAAGTTAGAGTACATATTAGACATTAGTCTCTGAGATGCTGTACATTCTAAGCCACCATACTAACGCAGCCAACTAGTGCCTCAAGTTTCACTACCACAAATACCATTCCATATACTGGAGTTGTTTCTTGTACTTAGGTTTTCCTTTTTGTTTGAAGAGCAGCAGTGTAGTGAAGCCAAGACTAGCAGAATCAAAGGCCCTTTCCGCACGACGTCGCTGTCTCATGTCTGCCACAGGATGGCAGCGGTTGGCAGGTCATGCTTCTGCATGACATCGTCACCGTCCTGCTGCCATCCTGTCACAGAACGTCACGCTTGAGCAGTTTTTGCAAAACGGAAAACATCCATTTCGCGTCTGCAATCTGGCCATGCAGAAGCGCATTGGCGATGCTTCCTTCTGTAGTGCAGCAATGGAAAAAGCCTGGCTGCACTGCAGAAGGAATACATGGAGCCATTGCATTCTCTTCTGCATGGACCAAGCAGGTGCAGAGGAGAGTGTTGCTGACGTGCTCCCTTCTGGACCCAGGACTGCAGTGAGATGACACAGAAGTGCATCATCGTATGGAACTGGCGAAAGACTGAGTCTTTTTGATTCCTAGAGCCTACAACATCATTCAGCATGCTCCTACCCTTGCGAACTCCCCTATTCCCTCCGAGTTTGGCAGCAACCCCCACAGTAACTGGGTGGAGGGGCAATGTTCCAGCTCAGTAAAGAGTTATCCCTGTTATAATACCAACTATTTTAGGGTGGCTTTCAAAAAGCCTCAATCCTAACAGAGATTTAAAAAACTCTAGAAATTATTTTAGATCAATACAGAACCCCAACGTTTTTTGGATTCTCTGTGAAGGTGTTGCTTTGGAGGAGGGGTGGAATAGTGCAGGCGGTGGACCCCAGAGCTATTTTTGTGTTCTCCAAAACCTCCTCCAAAATACTCTTGAAAGAAAAATCTTTTAAAATCTTTGCTCTCAAATGCCCCCTTGGCAGATTTTTGGCCCAGGGGTGTTTTGAGCCCAGATGGCAGCCCAGAGAGGACCAAAAATACGGTGAAATTTCTTCCTGTTTGCCTGGAGGCATCTGAGGACAAATAAAATCATTTTGGGAGAAATAGCAGCCTTTCAAGTTCCTCTAGGATTGCGATGAGGCCCTCTACGAGTGAAACTGCCCACTTCAGTGTACAGACTGTTCTGATGAGGGCTACACCTCAAATTTTACTACTATCAAACTGATGGAGAATATACCATCCACGAGGGATGACAGCCAGCCTGGCATAGTGGTTTGAGTGTTGAACTAGGACCCTGGGAGACCAGGGTTCAGATCGCTACTTGGCCATGGAAACCTACTGGGTGACTTTAAGCAAGTCACACTCTCTCAGCCTCAGAAGGAAGCAAGAGCAAACACCCCCTGAACAAACTCTGCCCCATGATAGGTTCACCTTAGAATCACCATAAGAGTGGAAGAGTGCCAAGAGTGGAAGAAAAAGTTATATATCTATATAATACTTTTCCCTCTTTCTCCCATCGGATAGCTACTGACATCCACCAGGGACAGCACAACAGTGACAATACAGTAAGTGCAGACATCCCACCATATCAAAAATGACTTGAAAGCACACAGCAGCAGCAGCAACAACAACAACAAGAACAGGGATGAGCAAAGTGAGCCCTTCGGCTGCCTGCAACCCTAGAAACTCCAGTTGTAGCCTCTGAAGTCCTCAAACCCCGCAGACTAAAAAATAATTTAAAATGTCAGGCTGATTTTCAGCCTGTTTTTTTCCTCCAACCCACCCATTTTAGGAATCCAAAAAATCAGCTGAAAATCAGCCAAAATGGCAGCCAGAAGTGATGTTGCTTCTCTTTGGGTATGCCAAAACACTTTGGTGTGGTCCACCACATGGGCACAGGGTGGAAAAATGACCTCTGGTCCCTTCACAGTTGCCCACTCCTGCTTTATGCTATGATCTTTTGTTTGACTAAGCATACATTCAAGGCCCATCCTTTGTTAAACACCATACACAACAACTCACCGTACCCGAGAAAGCAGTTGGAACATGCTTAACTGCCAAGAGTGGAAGAAAAAGTTATATGTCGATATGATACTTTTCCCTCTTTCTCCCATCAGATAGCTACTGACATCTACCAGGGACAGCACAACAATGACAATACAGTGAGTGCAGACATCCCACCATATAAGATCCCTGAGGAAAACCAAAGCCAAACATATAAGGTCAGGTCACCAGGCAGGCACATACATACACGCATAACCAATGTGAAGAGGAGAGTTGAAGGGATAGCTCATTATTAATCAAATTATAGATCAGTCCCAATAACCACATATTTCCTTGAGCTTACACTCAAGGGCCCTTTTGTAAGACATTCGGCCAGGAAGATCAATACTACTCTGGAGGTAAGTGGCATAAATTATGTCTCAACATATACACCACAGGAGTTTTACTGTGTGTTGTATACAGTAATTGCATTTTATAGATGGCTGTTGAAAGCTTCAGTCCTCATTGATTTTGATCATAAACTAAAAGGCGACAAGAAGAAAAGAGCAGCACTTTTCTATGAAGAAGTCAGTCAGCTGAAGCTGCACAAGAAAATGAAAAAAAAATTGGCATAGAGAATGTGATCAATTCATGTTCCTCGGAAAATGAATGCAGATATCAGAGTGCTTTCATTATATGAGCTGGTAGGGGGAAATAACTTGAAAGCCACTATGAAAATCTCTGTTCATCTGAGAACCAGCAGTGGAGCTGAACAGCAGGAATTTAAGACTATAGGAAGCCTTCCCAAATTACAGCACTTTTTAACACAACCTCCCCTCCCCCACTTTTTTTTTTAAAAAAATGGTATTATGAATGCCATCCAAATGGCTTCTGGACCAAGGTACCAAGGATGTTTGTGTTTTCATTATTATCCTTAATGTGCCCACATTCAAATGTAAATTGAGATTTGTGATATAATCTACCATCGTCAATGTGTTGAACATTTGTAACTTTCAAAGGCACACTTTAAAAAGCATTCCTCTTTTGATTTCCTTGGTTTTTCTCATGCCCTTCACAGCGAGCAATTCAGGAGGGATGCTAATGCGGCATAACAACTCTTTACCCTTTTTCAAGGCCAATTTTGCAATATGGGGAAAATGATTGGAAATGGAGTCCTGGAAAAAAAAAAAAAAGCTTAAACCATCTGTCAGGGACTCAGTTAAGAGATCCACACTGTTTCACAGCCAAAGATAGGGATAAATTATGCCTGCTTGGAAACGTCCAAGGCATGTGGGTTACTATTCATGCTTATTAGGATGAATTACAATTTTTGTTATTGTCCATTATCCCAGTAAGATAATCTTTTCATATTATAATAAGCTGTAAAGCAGGCAGACTGGAAGAGAAGCTAGTGACAAACATTGGTCATAAGGCATTGTGGTGGTGTTTTAAAGCCCTGTAGTATTAGAATATTTAATGTGCGTTCGTAAGCATGTATGCACATTTTCATGCATTTCTTTGAGGTGTCTACGTAACTGATGGGCAAACTATAGTGGGCCATTTCTCAGCATTTTGCAAATAATCAGTTCATAAATGTTTAATCATGACCTGACTGATACTTATTCATAAGCCCTATTCATTTAAACATTAAAGTAATAGAAGGTAGAGATCATGTGATGAAATTGCATAGCTTCAGCTGTCAAGAACAGGAATGAGCTAAATGTACCCCTACCTTAGATGCATCATCCATTGCTGCCATTATAAAACCTATGACAGTTGCAGGGAGCAGAGAAAACTTTCTCCTAGTTTTCTTGTTAAATCCAAGCTTGTTAAACAGCACAGTAGGCATTGGTGGTATTTAGCCATGCCTATACCAAAGGCTAACAGAAGGTAAAATAAGATCTGCTGGGAGTTCTTCCAGTTATTTGCAGTATTTCATCAAGGCCTACGAGTGATTTTAGAAAGAATATTTTTAGGGCCTTTCCACACTACACTTTTATAGTGCTATTATTCCATTTTTCAACATCCTTTGGAATTTTGGAGCTTGTAGTTTACTGAGGCTAAAGAGCTCTCTGGCTGAGAATTCTAAAGGCCCCTCCCTAAACTGCCACAAGACCTGCCATGAGCTGACAATCTAAACATTCCCTGAAGTTGCATGGGATCAGCTTGGAGGTGTGTGAGTATGGCAGCAACCATATCATTCCTAAGAATATGCAAATAATAATCAGAACCTGAGAGAGCATTGAACTGTCAGGTCTAATCTCCTCCTGGAGGTGGAATAATAAAGCACTATTTGGTGCCAAAAAAAAAAAAAGTAATGGGGAGGCATCCCTGGGCTTTTAGAGGATAGCCTAGTGCCACAAAAAAGCTCCTAGGGGCCACATGCAGCCCACTGGCAGCACAATATGCATCCATGTGGTAGGTGACATAGTTGCTTTTGTGTTCAAAGCACATGCTGGTTCTAAGACTCCATTTCTGGAAGCAATATGAAAGGAATTGCCTTTTTCCCAGTCTTTCCCTCCTCCCTCTCATCCTCCTCCTTCTCTTCCTCTGCCCTCCCCATTTAATAATGTTAAAGCAATTACAGTGATTAATGGAGGCAGGATGTGGCTGGGTTTCTACCTAAGATCTGGAAAATACCTGGCCATTTTGGATTCTTTGTGTTGAAAGCATTTGGACAGAACAAAGATAAAATGTAAATGGAGAGTGTACATACTGAGAAAGTGCAAAAATTGGAAGATCTTTCCTGCCTTTGTGTAAAGCCAAGGATACATATTTTTTTAAAAAAGAAAGAAAAAGAAAAAAACCTACCTCCCAAACACAGACATCATCCAAATCCTTATCTCCTACTTTCTCTACCATGCAACACCATTTTCCTATCCACATATCCCTAGTGTTCTCTCCCTCCCTCTCTCTCTCCGTCCCAATCTCTCTCTCTCTCTCTCTCTCTCTTTGTTTTGTTTTGTCCTTCCACTAAGCAATGAGAGTGATGTGTAATCCATTAATACAGCAAGAAGAAACAAACAAAGAAGCAGCTGGCACAGTGGGTACTGTTCAAGTGCCAGCACTGAGGTATGCACCAAACGAGATTACGCTTTGTTTATTTGGCTAGTTAAATTCAATGCGAAATGGAAGGCACACAGGAGCAGGGAAATGACTCAAGGGAACATTTTTTCAGTCCCATTGGATTAGATCCCAAACCCATCCTTTTCCTCATTTGCACTGCATCATGTGTTTGGACTTAGTCCTTATGTTTGTATCTGAACAGAGCAAATGCAACCAACAGCGATGGGCAATCTCTGTTCCAAATCAGTGACTCGAGTATTCAAAGACATCCATTCTGTCTAGTTTGCACATCAGTCTATGATCTTCAAATTCACATATGCAAGTACAACATTTCATTTTTATTTTTATTTTTTATTTTTTATTTTGGTATGCTGTTTTTTCCTAATACATCTACTTTTGTGTACAACATTTTGTGTACAAACACATCTTGGTATAGGATTTTTGTGTCCCAAAACTGTTATGTCAAAATTCTGAAAAAAAGCAGCCATCTGACCAATAATTGTGTTCTGATCTGTATATCAAGCCAGAAAATGCCAAATAGATCAGTTTGCTTTCAGATACAGACTATGCAGAATTCTTCCTTATTCCTAGCAGTCACTCAGTTGTCCCTACCAGTAGTGGTACATTAAATCCTGAGTATTTACAATAGCCACATGTCATTGCTATTTCCATGGAGACTAGGTTCTTGTGAATTCGTACGAGTTTGAACCACCACATGTGAGAAAAAAATAACAGAACAATAAGGTTACAAACTGCTCACTTCATGCTCCACAGATCTTTCCCTTGAATGCTCACATTTTCACATCCAGGGGATTGTTTCTGAGGCAAACAAGTGCCACAAGGTGATTTTTCCCCCCGCTTCATTTGAAGCAAGCTCGCGAAAACACTGCCACATGTTAAAGAATGCCATTTTCAAGACGCAGGTGGGAATTTGCACTTGATGCTAGAAAAGTAATACAGTTGATTCTCAGACTTGAGGAATTATACTCTATTTGTAATAACCTGAAAGGCCTTCAGTCCTTTGTGCCACCTCACCTGCTGCTGCCTTTGAATCAGTTTGTTACTCTTTAATAGCTTACAATGTGGATGAGGGATAGAAATCTGAAATGATGGATCTCTTACCAATTCCAAAGCACTGCCGGCTCCCTCAGCCCAGGGCAAAATGTTGGACTTTTTCACCTGGCAGTCCTATATTGAACCCTACAGCTATACTGGAGGGGAATTAAACATTCCAGCTCTGGGTTGGTTTAGTTCAGGAACCCAGTCCTGAGGAACCTAGATGGATCCAATGGTATCAAACCTGTCTCCATCTTGTCCTGGAGCTGGAAAGGCCAACTTTAGGGCCTACTGCTCCTGGGAGCACCATTTGCATTAGATTTAGGATATTTCCACAGGATGGCACCCTCCTGGCATGAGGACATGAGAGGAGCAGGACCACGATGATGCTTTCACATGGCATTGTCATGGTCCCACTCTTTCATGTCCCCAGGCTGCACAATCAAGGGGATATACTATTGACAGAGAAATTCTGTCAATGGCTGGCAATCACACAAGGCTTCCATTGCCACCAGGCTTGCAGAAGGGATGGAAGCATGATCACTCTCTTCCTTCCCCACTGCAGCATGGGAAGAAGGCTGGCTGTGGTGCGGAAGGAAGGAGCATGTCCTCACGCTCCCTTCCACAGGCAGCCAGCCAGGTGTGGAGGGGAGTGTTGAGGACATGCTCCCATCCCAGCAGAGGTGCTGCCGGGATTGCAACAAGAAAAGGAGGGAGAGCATTGTTGTGAGGAAATGGCCTTACACACAGAAAACTTTCTGCTTTTATATTTGGACATCTGAGATAGATGTCTTTTCTAGCACTGGTGACCCAGGATATCTGGCGGTTAGGATTACTCTGCCCATCTGTTTACGAGATACTTTCAGAGAATTCAGAGTCTACCAAGCACTGACATTACCAGCATCTACACAAACCAACCGTGTGCAGTTTAATCAAAAGTAAATCCTAAAGAGGTAAATAAGACTTCTAAGTAAATATATAGAGGACTGGATTGCAAGTGTCTCCATTATAAGGGAAACTTCTGTTTTCAGATTTTAATCTGGGTGATCTGTCCTTCTTGTATTCTTTCATATATGAGAGAGAAAACAGCACTCAAGACGATATGGGAATGGGGACACTTTTTACAGGAAGCAGCCCTTTATTTGAAAGTCTGCAAGAAGACAATGCTCTCTATGAAAATGTCTTCTGTTTGAAGGGCTGTCCAGTTCAAATCTGATTTAAAAGATGAAGAACCAGTTGGAAAGTGACTGAAGCTGTCCACCCATAGTTAACACCTAGACAACTGATCCAGAAGGCATACAGATCATCTAGTCAGTGTGGGACATATGTGACCAAGCAACATCAGAATGTGGCCAAAATAGCAGGCGTCATTAATGAGGAAGAAAGAACAGACAAGCTAGGAGACACTGCAGAAGTCTGCTTTTGCCCAAGTTGCCTATCCTCTCTCTCCACTGAGCTAACTGAATGCAAAATATTTTTAGATGTTGAACTCAATTTGTGATGAGTGAAATAAGCTGAGAACAAAGTGAGAAGGACAAAGAAACTGTGACATTTTAAAAGCAACTGGAAAAGTGGGACAACAGAGGATTAATTGGGACTGTCCCTGCCAAGTTGGAATAACTGGAGGGTATGCTTCTGTCTATTCTTAGGCCATTTCCACACTAGATTGTTATAGTGCTATTATTCCACTTTCAACATCCTATGGAATCCTGGGGTTTGTAGTTTAAGGTGGGGCCTCAAAGAAATGGCCTCAGATTCAGCTGGATATTTCCTTGCTGCTTTGCCCTACTGTGTTCTCCTTAGCAAGCTCACAATGCTACCACAGTCTGATTTCTGGAAACAGAACATCTTTGCCTGCCCTTCTCAAAAATTTAGACAACAAACCCTGGCTCATAAAGGTGTGGAATGCTACAAGACAAGATGGAACAAAAGCACAAATTTTGTACAATATTGCACATCCCAGACTGGCAAGCAACAATTTTCATTTCAGGACAGAGAAAACACGGGTCTCAAAAGCTAGGCAGACTGAAGAAGCATTTGTGAGACACACCGCTTCCCACAAATGAGCAGACATTTAATTCATATTTGGGAAAAATCAGATTGTCAGTGGCCGCCAAGAACATATTAGCTGAGATCCTTCACTAGGAGATGCGCCTTCAGCAGGTAGCTACAATATATCTCCTAGTGCAACTCCCATAGCCATTTTTAGTGTGGCACACACACACACACCATCACCATTTCTGTGTTAATGGAGAGTGAGGGAGAGCAGAAGACAAATCCAGCTTCTTTTTTTTTAAGCAGGGTACGCTACAATAGACATGCTCAAGGACCTCTTGAGGGTCTTTCGGAGGTACTAGAAGACAACGTTAGCACTGCATATCCAACTAAAGAAAAATAGCTGGATGCATTGCTGCTGCTTCCTCTGCTCTCCAACAACATGAGAATGATTGTCTTGAGGGGGATGCCACATAGAAGGGTGGACTGAGGTGAGGACTTTGGTTATTGCCGCATCAAAACAGAGTTTTGACCACCACAGTGACCGGAAAAGTGGATCATGATGGAGTAAGTTGGTCTTACACCATCTCAGCTCATGAGCAAGATGTCAGCCATCTTTTCAGAACGCAGTTTTTACCCAGGCACATCATCAGATGTCAGCACTTCCACTGACAAGAATGGGTGTGGGTTGATGGGCTTCAACTGTTTCTTTGTTGTTGTTGTATGCCCTGAAGTCATTTCTGACTTACAGCAACCCTAAGGCAAACTTATCATGGGGTTTTCTTGGCAAAATCTGTTTATGGTGAGGATTGCCCTTGCCTGCCTTTGAGGCTGAGAGAGTGTGAATTGCTCAAGGTCACCCAGTGGGTTTCCATGGCCAAGTGGGGATTCAAACCCTGGTACCCAGCATTGTAGTCCAGTGCTCAAAGTACCTCACCATACTGGCTCTAATTATTTCTATAATGTACCTATTTATTAAAATACTTCTATCCCACCCACTCCCCCCCCCAAATATTTTGGAGCAGTAATAAAGAAATGTGATCCATTTTAAACAATGTAAACAGTAGGCAGGGGGCATTTTTCTTCCCTTGAGACCCTCTGAGGCCTTCATACATGGCCAAGAAACAGAAAAGGGTAAGTTTCTGGAAGCCCACTTCTGATTTTGTTAAGCAGATCTAAAATTTTTATGTTGAACACTGCACAGGGAGCTGCAACTTATTTAAAGGACAAATTGCTGCTCCTGGAGAGGTTTCCATGAAAGCAACTCCCATCTTTGGGGGACCAGAAAAAGGACAGTCCAGAGCATCTGGTACAGTCAAGAACCACAAAAATAAAATTGGAGGCCACATATGGCCTAAGGCCACATTTTGCCTACCCATGTTGTGTGAGGAGGTATCAATAACATTAGGAGGAAATGTAAAGGTTACTCAGAATCATTAACCAAGGCAGTAAAGAAGGAGAATTCAAAGAACTTTTTTATTCCTCTCCCTCTGTTGTTGGAGAGGAACCTCGCTTATATGTTTTGTGCTCCACCACTGGAATGAGAATTAGCTTTCCAAAGAGACTCAATGGGTTGACAAGCCAATCATCAATAGTTCTGCTTCAGATCTAAAAGCAATCCCAGTTTTGGTGGGCTGTCTTAAAAGGCTATTTACTTTGACTCATTCAAGCTGCTAACAGGAATGAAAGCATCTGGTTAGATGAATAGTGACCCAATCATCTCTGAAGTTCCAGCAGATACAAAGTGAAAAAGCTGACCATAACAGCAATAACATCATAGAGCTGTCTAGAGATTAATTGTTAGCTGATGAAAAGGGGGGCTCTTTTTGATTTACAGTCATTAATTCAGAATGCTATGTTTAAACAGTGTATTCGCTCCTAGTTAATGTTGTGCAGTTTAAAACAAATCCTGCATCTCATGTAAATGAGCTCATTATCTCACCTCTGATCTTTCTACACTTAACTTGCTGATGACCTCTTTTATATCTCCCCCACTCTTTCTTTTCCACTTTAAAGCTGGAAATTGTGTCAGATGAGAGATAAATATTTTTGAATTTGTTTTACAGTATGTGTCCTACCTGAGAAGCCAGATACTCCCAGGATAAAATAAATAGTACATAAAGGATTGATCAATTTATATAAGACAAATGTTTGTGATTTTTTTCTTTTAGTTGGCACTTCAGGTTTAAAACAAACAAACAACAAAAGAATTCAGATTCTAAGTCCAGTGCAAGGCAACTATCTTTGGCTCTAATCTCTCCATATTACTTTCCTTTTTCTTCTCTATTTTTTTGCTAATAATGCTGAAGGGTTTGAGTTTTTCGTTTTTGTTTTTTTTTAAGATCCTGCAGGGCTACTTAAGCTAGAAGTTCAAAAACTGCATCAATGTCAATGGACCACCCTACCATATCTCATTAAGCTTTAGTCACAGTAGCTGTGTTCGCTTCGTCATTGTATGGTGATTTACAAATTGAACATTTCTGCTCCAAGTGCTCATGTGTTATTTCTGTCAGTAACTGAAGGGCACAGCGTATGAAAGATGCTGACCATGGAGCATCCAAAAAATACTGGAGAGACTACCAGGCTGGTAGCATTATAATATGAGTAGCTGAACTCTATGCATGTGTGCACACATGCATTCATGCGGGAGGGAGGGAATCCAGTTTCATTAAAAAAAAATAGCCTTAACTTCCAAAGACTGACTGAAAAATATTTGTCCCTTAAGGCGTACACAACCTATTGAATTGTTTTTCTGATTACAATACATGAGTTCCAAGTTCACACAAACTATTAATATAGTAGATAAAATAAAAGTCTACAATTGTTGTTGAGGAGATATGGTTAGCAGCAATTGCTCACATCTATTTTTTGCAGCCCAAAGTGTATATAAGTCACTGCAGTCTGCTCAGATGCATTATCTAGCTTCATGAGATGACTTTGTACCACCAAAATGTGCCAGCTCTAAGAAACCACTAATGGGACTGCAACAAAATGGTGCTATGTAGCCTCACCCCTACCTTATAGGTCTGTTCCTATATGGAGTTTTAGCCAAACAATATACTTCTCTTTCCTTGGACATGAAGAAAGCTTCCCCTTCTCCTGTAGCTTGGAAATGGGAGGTGTGGGAATCACACTCTTGTTAAGTTCATACATCTGTAGCTGAGAACTCATCTTTTCTCTGGAATGCTTAAAGTGAAGGGTTCATCTCCATTTTATATGTGGTAACATAACTCTTGAAAACCCATGACAGGCCATCTTGACATCTGTGAGCAGTTTATAAACTCAAGCCAATTTCTTCCACAGGTTCTATCACCACACCTGTCTTCATCTTAGTCAGATGAGATGGAGGATGCTCTCTGGACAGAGGTAACCTGGTCACTGTCGATCCCTGTTAAACTATTACAACAGTGTGTGTGCAGAACTGCCATTAAAATTTACTCAAGGCCTTCACTTCATTCATTTGCTCAGGAACTTCAGTGGACCAGAACTAATCTGCTACCTCACAAGGGCTTGAGCAGTTGAACAGATTGCTAGCATTTCTGACTGCAGCTCAAAGTGCCAGAGCTAATTTTTAAGCCCCTATATATTTTCAAGCGAAGAATCACATTCTCCTGCAGGAACCTGCCTATCTTCCAAAATCCTTCCTCAGTTTAAAATTTAGGTAGGTGGTAAGTAACCAAGGAACTTCTCAGTTGTGGCACTTTATGGTATTCCATCCCCAGGGAGTTTTATTCCTTGCCTGGTCCTGACCTTTTGGATATCCGATAAAGACCTCTCATTTAGCCAAGACCTTAAGTCAGTCGAGTTGATCAAATTTGCCTGGAATGTGTACAGTAAATGATATAACAATGAAAGCAATGAATGACTGATAGGATAACTAATCCAAATAAATAAATAAAGTGGCAATTAGATTCCCTTTTGGTCACCCTTTTGCTTCACAGCCAACAAGTAAAAAGTCATGGCATCAAGGTTTCCTGGATAAGCTCAAAAGAGTACAGAAGCATATGCAAGGGAATCTAACATGGCCATACATTAGCTACAATTAACATAATGGTGAAAATAATTAGTTTAACAAAGCTATTCTTTTCATATAGAAGTTGTTTTAATAACGTGCAAGTCCAGCTTTCTAAAAGAGAATTAGCCAACAGTCGTGCTCATTCAGTGATCACACTCATAGTGATGTAGGGAATGTGTGTAAAAGTATACAGTGCACTGGAAGATCTCAGTCAATTTTCCATACAGAGCAGTGGTTCTCAACCTGTGGGTCCCCAGATGTTCATGGACTTCAGCTCCCAGAAGCCCTGAGCATTGACCATAGTGGCTGGGGCTTCTGGGAGATGAAGTCCACGAACATCTGGGGACCCACAGGTTGAGAACCACTGATATAGAGCAAGGGTGGGCACCTTCAGAGGGGTAGGGCATAATTATTTGTACCTAGACCCCATGACAGGCCACCCTCTTCCCCCTAAAGATCACTGAAGATTGGCCAATCTGAAACTAGCTTCCATTTTTGGTCTTTTCAGCCAATTCTCTTTGTTTGGGAGAGTAAGGGCATAAGTGGTTTGAAAGTATCCACCATTCCTTGGAGGCCTGCAACAATGGCTTTTGGGTGATTTTTGCCTGCTTTCCCATTAAACTGGGGCATTCAGAGCCTTCCGAGGTTTAATACAGAACTGAAAGAAAAAGACCCAAGGGGGTGCCTGTGGTTCATAGGCTCCAGTTTGCCCACTCTGATACAAAGATGAGCCTTTTATCCAAGGACCAGCACAAGTACTTAGCTTTTACAGTGGGAGCCTTCTGAAGTAGTAAGCATGCTGAGAGATAAGTTATTCATTCAACTGAAGGTGAATCCAGCCAAAAAGTCCCCCAAAGTAGCAGTAGCCACTAACTCTGCCTCATTTATTCGGAAGAAGTTTCCTCTGAAATCAACAGCACTTTCTTTCAAATAATGTACAGAGGGAGGAAGTATTTATCATATTCATGAGTACTTAATTACATCCAAAAGAAGAAGAGGAAGAAATAGAACCAAAAGAAAAGAATAAAAATCTAAGTCATCTAGCACCAATTTATAAGGATACATTTACTTTTTAATTGGATCTCGACTGTCAGCTGGAACTGTGGATATGTGATCCAAAATAGTCGCAGCATGCCTGTGTGAAGTGCCTAATGAGATGTCCACTAACCATTGACTCCTTTAATGCTATGATGGAGGGGTGTGACTATGAAAATGTTAAAAAACAAAGTCATGATTGATCTGGCATTTCCATACAGATTAAAGTCAGGAACCAAGCTGAAAGGAATATTCTGTGACCAATTCCAATGTTTATTTATTTATTCATTCATTCATTCATTCACTTACCAAATCTATTTTCTAACTGCCCTAACAGATTAATGTACAAAAAAATCTGGTATTTTGTAGGTGTTAAATAAATAATTAATCCAAAATTAACATTAAAGAGATTGCAGATGCCTTGCATACATGCCCATGTGTATCTCAGAAATATACATGTAATGGTGTTTTAAAGCTGTAACTGGTAGATCACTATGAAATATCAAACACCACTTTGATCCAACCACCAGCTTTCAGTGTATTATAACAAATAGTCTTGTGGTTCCTAAAGACTAAAAAAAATTACTATGTCACAAGAAATATTAAATACTTGTTCATAAGTAAGTAAGCACAATGAGCATTACTAAGTTCTTTCTAATGCCAAAGTTAGAAATAATCCTCAGTTCAGATGTTCCCATTCGACTCCTTCTCTTGAATCTCTCATTCCTAAATTACTCCAACCCCCGTTCTTTTGCCTTTTGGGAGGGCCTTCTTAAAAGTTCACTGTGCACTGTTAGTGTTAACATTTTCTGAATTCATTTCATACTACAGCAGCCTGAAAATGCTCCCAGTCCCTGCAACCAGAGGTAATGAATCTGTGACCATGTACATACTGCAGGTCCATAATTCCTATGTTCCTTTCTTGTCTCCTATGAAGGTCCCTGCACGGAGAGCTCTGCATAAGCAAAAAACAATTCAATCACTAAGTAGCGCTGAACTTGGTTGTATCTGGGAAATGTTTGGAGACTCCTGTCGCAGGTCTTGTTCTTGTTGAGGAGCGAGCTTCCTGAACATCATGTCCTTTAATTGTCCTATCACACTACACTGTCATAACCCTACATTGTACTTTAACTGCCATGGCAGAACCCTGTGGAATTCTGGGGTTTGTAGTTTAGTGACGCTCAAGAGCTTTCTGGCTGAGAATTTTAAATCCCCTTCCCTAAACAACAAATCTCCGGATTCTCTAGGATGTTGCCATGGCAGTTCAAGAGGAATAGAGCACTATAACAGTGTAGTGTCGACCCAAAGCCTCCCATGAAACAAACAGTCTTATTTATCTGTTTGTGGCCTGTGATGTTACCAGATATCAGAATGTATTTTTAGAAGTAATGACCCACACGCACAGCAGCATTTTAGGAGTAACAACTAAATGTTTTGCATTGCATTAAAAGGTAACAAATATTACCTCTTGACATTTAAAAAATACTGTCATTATGCCCACATTAACCTAAAAAGCAACATGTTCCATATAATGTCATCACTTAAAGCACTTTTAATCCCAAGCTCTGAATGTTATCTGTTTCACAGTCCTGGCCTGAGAAAGTGGTGCTACTGCACAGATTCATTATTACTTGTTGAAATAAGCCTTACATCAACTATTTTAAGTGACCTGCTCACCCTAGAGTCCAAAGATGTCCCTGAAGTACCAAGGCAGCCTTTAGACGGTAGCCAGTAGATGCTTGCTTTTTAGGTAGATAATTTGTATACAGAAGAAGAGAGCCTTTGGTACCATATAAGACTGCATCATCAAGATCAATGTGGATTTAGTCCTGGAGTATCTAGATAAGGGACTAGCCATGCCAGAAGCACAGCTTCAGACCCAAAACTATTCCAAGTGAAGGGCAAATGCATCACAATACCTACCTTACTTTGCAACAGAGTGATTATGGAATCAATACTTCCATTTGCTTTGGCCATTAATCAGGCAGATGTATTGGGTTTCTACTGATGTTTTAGACAGAGGAAGAGGGATTATGCTGCCCAGAACTCTTGGAGTTATATGCCAAGTGGTAAATGCTAAAAGGCAGAGAGGAGTGGCAAAGTCTTAGAGAACAGGACTGTGTCTCATCATATAGTCTGCTTTGCACCCCTAGGCTAGCCTGCTGTTCTCAGGTATAGTGCATGTTGCTGTCCTGTCACCTGTGTGGAAGTAAGCTTCAGCTGCCAATCCAGCTATATGCAAACCATCCAACATTTCACAGATCAAAACTAGGACACTTGCAGTCAAGATGGTAAAAGTTATCAAGGAGGAAGAACACACAAGTTAGCAGAATCTGTAGCAGCTTGATTTTGCCAGAGACTCCTCCTCTCCTCTCCTGCTGCTGAGCTGAGTGCAAATTCAGTTTGTGATGTAAGGTGGGGACAAAGGGGAAAGTGGGAGAAGGAGAGAGAAGCTGGGACATTTTAAAAGCAGCTGAAAAAGTGAGATGACAGAGAATATACCAAGACTATCCCTACTAAACTGGGACAGTTGTAGGGATGTGGAACAGAAGGTGCCATCTTGTCCTTTGATTCAAAAAGCTAAACATCTTTGGGCTGGCCCTGGAATGAAAGTTTTGTTCCAGTGTATTTCTACCTGCATATAGTTCAGACCAGAGCTTGAAAATACTTGAGGGGGGAGATTGAAAAACAACTCCCAGAATCCCCCAGCTGGACATGCTTCTAGAAGGATTCTGGGAACTTTAGGTAAAAAATGGACCTTTCCAACCTCTGGCTCAGGGCAAAGGTAAATTATATAGCTGTACATTGCCCATGGCCAGTCGTACCACTGAAAGTAACAGCTAGGAGAACTAACTCACCCTCAGGAGGGCAGAGAAAGTCCAAGTAGAGAGATAATGTGATTTTAGTCAATCCTGTGGACATCTACACATGCAGATGGAATATGCCTAACATGTTTAATCGTTATCTCCTATACTGTACCTATTAAAAACATAGCATGCAATCTTTTCAAACATGGCCAAATAAACTTTTGAATGGCAAGGAACTCCTGAGGTATACACCTCAATTGTCGGAAACCTGTATTTGAAGGAATCATTGTAGGTCCAGAAATACAACAGGGACCCAACAGAACTGAACTCCCAGCTGAATTCCAGCTTATTTGTTTGCTAATTACAGTTATACTGCACTTTTCCTCTGATTTATTCAAAGCGGTATACGTGACTCTTTCTTTCCATACTTTACCTACACAACAACCCTGTGAGACAAGTCAAGCTGAGAGTTTCTTATATGTGCTGGTCATCTAGTGAGTTTTGTGGCTCACTAAAGGCGCAGAACCTGATCTTCCAATCAAACAATTTGACATATTAGTTAATGTTGCCTAACTTTCCTCTTGCCTCCCTACCTCAGTTCTAAATAAGTAGGTTTAGACAATTTTTGTTGTAAAAGCATATCTTTTAAACTTACTAAGGATATGTTTCACAAAGTTTACATGATCCCATGGGTCTTCTTCAGAAATACACTTTCAAGTCTCTACAGTATGGATTTATTTTTTTGCTTGAAATCTAATCTTATTTGATCTATGTATTTTTATGATGATTACTGGAGAAATTGTCATTCATAGATAGATAGAAATAGAGATAGATAGATAGATAGATAGATAGATAGATAGATAGATAGATAGATAGATAGATAGGCCTCATAAAGTTAATAAACAAGTTAATAAACAAGGCATAGGACTGTGTGCTGCACCACAACAATGGAGTTTTATTCATCTTCACAGAACAAATCGTTATTTTAAATCCTAAACACGACATCAAAGCTTGAGTTTCACGATTCTGAGACAAGTAGCCAAAAGACATGAATCACAAGCTACTTGAGCTGACAAACTTGCAATTAAACTTGCCGTTAAGTCCCCTTGATGTAATTAAAGTCAATGGACTAAACAGGTTTGACTTCAAGGATCCCAATTTGAGAAGGCTGTGAATCATGTAAATCTAAAACATGACAGGAGGAAAGTAGAGAGAAGAAGGGGGCTGTGATTCTGTGATAAAAAAAAAAAGGCAGCCGCAGGAAACAAAATTTACTAGGGAAAAAAGGCACTTTCTTTCCTGAACATATCCTTCTCAAGGAGAAAACAGAGCAATATTCATGCTTATCAGTAACATATGTACATTCCTGATCTAGTATTCTAGATAGTTCTACCAGTAGTAAATAATAAGGGAGTCTGCCCATTTTGCTTTCTCTCAGCTTCACTTTTTTAAAAAAAAACAACTTCAAGTTCCTTACATTGCAAATATGTAATTTGTTCATTTAGTAAATTCTTGAAGAATGAATTGGAGCAGAATTCTGTCATTTCCAGCAGAAAAAATTCAATTGGTATAGATATTCCCACAATGGAAAGGAGCGTACTACACCTGTCTACCATTTAGATTTTAATAACAACGGACTTCTCAAGATAAAAAGGATGTTGTAACCTTAATGTAGCACTAAGATGGTTGAATACACAAGGACTCAAGTCCAGATTTTTAAGAATTAGGCACTCAAAGCCCTGAACCTAGGTGGGCAAATCTGTCAGGTTTGGATTCTCCACTATTTATTTTAAAAAAAATCTTTCCACCCTGAATATGAAGAAACATGTTGATTTTAGTAAATTCTTACCAAAAATAAATGACATTCTCATCCATTCTTGCCAGTAATATATAGGCAGTAAAAAGTCATCAAAAACAGACCTCCAATTAATTCTTGCCATTCTGCACCAGACATATTCACCATAAATTCAATGATACAGTGACTCTATATCAGAATTTTCCTGCAGAAATTCTGGAAGCCATTCTTTTTAAAGAATTTGTCTCACATTTCCTTGGGACCAGGAAGTTTTCACTGTTACTATATACCATCTGTCACTATGAATCTCCCATAATCTTCCCAAACCTCTCAATGAATATCTAGTGTAAACTAGAACAAAGTGTACATATGAGTATTAGCTAGCCATGTCATACAAGTGTAGCATGTAAGGGGAGACAGCATGGAGGCCAAAGTTGCCCCCAATTCTCGTTATAGTTGCCTACCCCTATGTGTCAACACCAAGGCCTGGCGAGCAGCCAAGGGAGCCGGCTACAGGTCTCTTGCAGATAAGGCAGGGAATAAATTAAAGGGCTTTACTTCAGCAGAACAGAACAGGAAAAATAGCAGTAAATACCGGCAGCAGGGAGACTCCCTGGCTGTTACGTCACAGCCAAGCGAGCACACAGTCAAAGTCTGTTCGAACGGTAAAGTTACCAGAGCTGGTCCGAGATCAAGAGGTGGCGATGTTCCAGCAGGTCGGGCAGCGTTTCAGGAGGCCAAGCTGGGATCCACAACGAGCACTCCCCCCCAGAAGGGACGGTTGTGAGCCAACAAAAGACCCAAGGCTGAGTGATTGCTTTTATAGGCAGATCACTCCTCCAGGTGTTATCGCAGCTGGACCCTGATTGCCTGGCATTTTCTATATAAACGTTCTGACCTCCTGAGAGCACTCTTTTGCTCCCAATGCTGCTGGTAAGTAGGCACCTGCTCTTGAATCTCACTATCCAACTCTTCTGGCTTGGCTGGGTCTGAGGCAGCCCCTGGCTCTGCTGCTGGGACTACTGGGGCCAAGGGCTCTGTGCCTGGGGCAGCCTCAGGAGCGGGCTGTGCTGGTGCAGCAGGCTCCAGGGACTCTGGCTCAGACTCAGAGCATGTGTCCTGGAGTTCCAGGGTCCTGACATCATTAAAGAGATGACATAACACTTAAATAGGCTAGAAAGCCAATCTCTCTCTGCTTGGGAAATAATCCCTACCCTATAGAATTGGACAACAATTCCCATTTCTCATGATCACTGGCCTTTTGGCTGAAGCTGCTGAGATGTGTAATCCAATAAAATGTGGACAGCCATTGGTTCCCCACTTATGCTGTAATATCTTGCTACCAACAATCAGGAAGAAGATGCTGGATTACTTAGCCTTGCCAAGAAGAATCCTCAAATTGTAAGAAAAAAAAATGTTCCAGCCTTTGCATTCCAAAGAGTTTTGGCTTGTATTTTTTCAGTTCCCTACAACAGTAGTGGTTGGTGGCTTTCAGGTCAGTGGGGTAGTGAATCCACTCTAAACTTGAAATGACCTATCCATGGTGCTGATCTTAATCCTCAAAATATGTTCAAGCAATTTGGACAGCTCTAAAGTTCAGCCCAAAGCCTGGAATGGATTTACTGTACTCTGATAATAGGAGGCACCAGCCACCACTATCCTATCACCACCATACCCAATGGTCCAACTTCTGTGTGTTAACTCCTAATATGTTTATGACAGTAAATCACTGGGAATTAAGTGCACCTTAACTGTGTAAATGATAGTACCTGACATATGTATATCAACTGCTGGTCCTTCATTGCTATCTTCCAATTCCTCTACAAGCAAATAACTATGATACACACTCACACACTGCTGCTCATGATTCTGGAAACTTTTAGAAATACAGAGGGAAATACATGAACTGAAAAAGAGAAGAATTTGGTTGCCCAGGTGTAACAACATCTGCTGCTTGTTTTACAGGTACTCTGTGCATTTTTTCTCAATCAGGTTGCCAAGATTTTGCTCCAGACAGTGGCCCAATTCATTCACCATCTCTCTTTAATTCCATGCCTTCCTTAGATGGATGAGATTGTGTAGTGACTAATGACCCTTGCTCACAGAGAATCCTGCCTTTATTGTGTGTGTGTCTCTCTCTCCCTATCTCATGCTTTCTCTCTTTCATCAGTAGGTAAGCAAGGATTAATTGTGACTCATACAATCGTGGTCTGGAAGCCACTCAAGAAAAAAATGTCATAGGAAAGGCCAATGTTCATTTTACACCATCTCAAGGGATGGTTGTTGTGAACAATGTCATTCATTCGAAAGGTCTTGATGCATTTGATTAACACTAAAGAAAAAACAGTATCAGTCTCTTTTCCACTTTAGGATGAGAAGGAGAGTTGCCACTGAAAGCAGGACTCAGTTGACTCTTGTGGTAGTCATAATACAGTGCAGGACTTTATCCTGTTTGGGGGCCTCTCCTATGGTTTCAGTAAGGAGAACATGCTAATATGGTTCTCTCTGCTGGACTAAAATTTTATTTATTTATTTATTTATTTATTTATTTATTTATTTATTTATTTATAGGATTTTTATATACCACAGAATGTATTTTGTTGTTTCAAACTCTTGACTTCTTTTTCTTTGTATGGAGTTTTAATGGCAAAAATATCCTACTTATTGATGTAATACAAAACCTTTTAGCTGGTACTACTGGTGTTGAATTTGGCTGTCTTGAGGCTTAGCCCCTGTTTTAATGCCATGAGTTGAAATACTAAAATGTGAAGCAGTTCCCAAACCAGCAAGGCCAACATCTTTAAACTACTGTCAGAGTGAAATTCGATCTAGAAACCAACAAATATCAGACATCTATCAAGTGAAAAAAATCAAAAAACTTTATTATTATATGGAACACCTTGTCTTCCCCACATTGGTCTACTGAACCATGGGCAGGATGACTGAGTTTTAAATGTAGAGCAACACTTGACAGTGAAAGGACACTAACAGTGATGGACATGGCTTCTGATAGTACCAGATCCCAAGTTTAGTTACAAGTAAGCCATAGGCTGGATCACAGCTTGGGAAAAGTTACTATTGGATAGGAGTTAAAGCCCAAAAAAGTAATTTTTCCAAGCTCTGGTTCAGATGTAATAAAAAGGTTCCATTTTTCACAAAATGCATCTTTGTCAAACATTTCACCAGCTAAGACTTAAGTTTAAAAATAAAAAAGCTGGGATATTTAGAAGCACACTTATGCAACCCTACCTGAAATCTAACTTCCACTCTCCCATGGTCACCTGCAAATCCAGCATGAACGGGGAATTCCAGATATGGTCGAACTAATCTGTGTTTCTGCATACACACATACCTACATAAGGTGTGTGCATATGTATAGAAGGCATATGTAAATAAGTTTACATCTAATCTCTATGTGACTTATTATTTGTGGATGCTAAATCAAGTCACAAGAAGTGGAGTTCCTCTGCATCACACTTATTGCTCTCCATGCATTGGAAAGTAAGGAAATTGTGGGTGAGTGGGACCCGATTGACTCAATGCATGGAAATAATGATTACCTGGACCTGCATCTGCATGGCAAACAATGCAATCTCCTTGACTGTGACCAGTGTGATGGGTGATAGGCGCTTGGAGCCAGATCACAGCACATGACAGGGGCAGGATAAGAAGCTACTTAAGCCTAGGGTTTTTTTTAACTGTTTTAATATTTTAATTTATTTTTGGAAGCCACCTTGGGTCCCATTCTGGGAAAGAGGTGGTATACAAATATAATTAAAAAATAAATAATAATTGCCTTTTCATGTGCCCTTATTTGACCCAATTTTCTGTGTCTGGTTTTTTCATGGTCGACCACCAATGCATTAATAGTCCTATATAAGGACCACTGATTTAAATGGAGTGTGACTTGCTATGGATTCAGCCCATACGGTGTGTGTTTGTAGATAGCTGGATGGAAGGAAGGGGAGATGCATTCATGGACCAATGGACAATTTATGTACAATACACATCCACCTGTGAACATCAGTTGAACAGCAATATATAAGCATTTCAAATGGGAGCCAGAGTAGTGCACCCATTTGAGTGTTGGACTAGGACTTCGGGAGACCCGGGTTCAAGTTCCTGGCCAGCTACGGAGACCTACTAGGTGACCTTGGGCAAGTCACTCCCTCAACAGAAAGCAATGGCAAACCTCCTCTGAATCAATCTTGCCCAGAAAACTCTGTGATAGGTCACATGAAAGCACATAACGAGAACAAAGCATTTCAGATCTTAATGTGGGTCAAGGTTGGGAAAGAGAGACAAACCCTTTTCCAAAATAATATAGTTCTTGCACATTCTGTTCAACTACACATCTGGTGCTTTAGGTGAGCCATATTGCCTATAGCACCTGTTTTTATAATGTCTCCTCTGCAAACAGTCTCAGCTTTTAGATACTGATCATGTGGCATTTGGATACAAAGTCAGTTCCACGGTCTTTCATAATGCTAGTTGTATCTTCTTTCTAAAGAATGAGCTAGGACTAGAAGGAATTCAAAGTTCTAAGTGCACTGAAGAAATATTGACCTCATCCAAACAATATTCTGTGAGAGATATTTATATAATTCAAGAATATACAAGACAATCAGACCATTCTCCACAATGTCACAGAAGTACCAGAAGAAAAAACTTCTGATCTCTGCCCTGTGCTTATCCTGGAAGAAAAAGATGGGCCAGAGAAGGCATAAGCCAACAAGAAATGGCTAGCTTGCTCCCCTCATCTTTTCCTGATAAACCAAGGGCTCTTTTATGCAACACATTTATAACCTCATGATTCTATTTTAACTGCCTTGGCTCCATCTGATGGAATTCTTCAATTTGTAGTTAAAGGAGAGGTATTGAAAATTCTCAGACAGAGTACTCTAGTGCCTCACTAAACTACAAATCCTAGAATTCCACAGGATGCAGCCATGGCAGTTAGAGTGGTACTGCTATAGTTGAGGAGTGTCCAAGATCCTCAGTGTGACGAATGAATGATTACTCCACAATAAGAAAAACATGTCTGTACAATAGGAAAAAATGTTTTAGTACTAGCTCTCTACTAATACAGGTCCAGTTCTGGTACCAAGAACTATATATCCAGGCCCTATGGAATGAAAGTCAAAAAAGAACCCACAGGTCCTAAGGTACAACAAGAAAACTGTAGCCACAGGTAATGAAATAATAGTTAGACAATAAGAATAATCTCATTTGATCATATTTTGTCCATTTGCCTCTGAGAAATGTTCTGAGACAGCAGTAATTTTGACTGATAATTGGTATGTCATAGTTAATTTTCTTAGCATTTTGTATCATTGATTATAGCAGCCTCCCCCAACCTGGGGCCTTCAAGATGTGTCAAAATATGCCTCACATAATCCAGAGACAATAGGCCTTTTATATGTGCTGGATGTGGATGATAGTGATGCAGTTCAAGAAATTTGGAAGTACCCACCTGGGGAATAATTTGTTTACAGAGGCTGCTGTTAAATAGCCTTGATCGCAAACTAATTTCTATGTTTCCTAAGGATTCAGTCCTCTAGCTGATTGGGAGTAACCTCCACTGAATTCAAGGAGACTTGTATTATATAGGTAGGTACTGTTGTTGCTGTGTACCTTCAAATCATTTCTGATTTGCAGTGACCATAAGGTGAAACTGTCATGGGTTGTTGTCTTTTGCAAGATTCGTTCAGGAGAGTTGCTTTTGCCTTTCTCTGAGGCTGAGAGTGTGTGACTTGCCCAAGGTTACTCAATGGGTTTCTATGGTTGAGAGGGAACTCAAACCCTGATCTACAACATCAAAGTCCAAAACTTAAACCACTACATCATGCTGACTCTGTAGATACAAATAGGATTGCACTATCAGCCCAATAGCTCTGATTGTGAATGGCATCTCACTGAGCAGCATATTCAAAGAATAAACCTAAGATTCATCTTTTTTTCTCAGCTCTCAATGTTCTAGGTCACTGAAAAAAAATAGTTAAGATTCCCTGCAATCACTTTGCTTTTTTGATTACCCTCGAGAGCTCAAATATCCTGGGGAAGATAGTAAAATTCTCACAGATGTCCTATTTCTGGTACAACTTCGTCATTAATTGGTTTATTCTCTTTTGTTACCTTCTTTTCCCAAGGCTTCTCTCAGGGCCAGACTCTGGGAAAAGATATACAACATAGATCTTTCGGATGCCACAAAATGTTCCATAGGGGTTAACAAAATGCTTCAGTGGCAACTGAATTTCATCAGCTATGAACTATTTTGTGATCATGGCATAGTTACAACCTCTTCAGTGAGCTTCCAGTGGGAGAATTTTGACTCCCTTAAGACAACCTAAAAATCCCTGAATAGCCAAATATGTAGTGACATGAAGAAAAGTATCATGAAGTTACTAAAATTGCTTACATTTACACTATAATGATCCCACAGGTAATTCCTTTCCTAGATACAGGACTGAATATAGCAATGGCTGCCGGCTTCCATGTCAGTGGGACAGTGAATACACTAAGAGTTTCAGTCAAAACTTTAAAGGAACAATACAAGGAGGTGTCGTGTGTTCCAATATAGTTTCATCACCTTAGATAGCTCCTTTAAAGTTGGACCTAAAACCTGGAGCAGATTCACTCTGCCACTGACATGGAAGCCACCATCCCAGGTGACCAAAAAGATATTTGTTGGTGCTGGTGGTCTTGCTTAACTTAAAAGCCTCCATGTAGAGGAAGATTTTGCTTTTCATATGTAGAGCAGTTTTCAAAAGACAGGTTTTTAAATCTCCAATGAGAGGTTTTTAAAAATCTTTTTCCACGCACTGATTTCCTAATCAATCCCTCAATGTTGCTAATAGCTCAGTAGGTAGGGATAAAGCTACTGTTCAGATATTTGATTTCTCCCCTGTTTAGTGAGCTAACAGCAATTAATGGTATGAATTCAATTGGAAATATCATAGTTTGTATTACTGCCTTTGAGATGAGGGTGGTGATGACGGGGTACCTGAACAGACACCTCCCATTTCCTGTTAGTTTTTACTGCAAAGAAACTTGTATATCACTCTGATCTCTATTAATAGTTTTCCCTTTTTCTTCCCTTCCTTTTCTGCCTCTCCTCACCCCAAAAAATGTAGAGGTTTTTTTAAAGCCCATGAATTTATACTCCAGTTTCTTTTTAGATTGTATAAATCCTTTAAAAGCCCATGAATTTGGCATGCCTAGATGGAGCTAGGAAGGTTGTCAGAACAGGGTTAACATGATTAGGCTAATTTTATTAATAAACTTTTTTTAAAAAAAAAATCTAATTCAACTGCATTTACATTAAAAAGAAAAAAAACTTCAGTATTATGGTTATGTAAAATTGTCATTTAAATGTAAATGCAATGCCTTCATTAAAATTGCTACTGGAATTAAGATAAAAAGTGCCATCTATTATTTTAACTTATTCATAGACCACACTTGTCCATTTCTGAGCTTGAGACAGAAGCAAAAATCTCCAACAATTTTTGAAAACCCCACTTCTCATCTAACCCACCAAAAACCCTTCCCTTGATTTCCCTTTTCTCCTTCCTCCTCCTCCTCCTCCTCATTATTATTATTTATATCCTGTTTTTTCCCCCAAAATTGGGACTCTAATGACAATACAAGAACAGTACAAATTAAACATAGGCCATTTCTGCACTAGACTGTTATAGCACTATTATTCCCCTTGCAACATCCTATGGAATCCTGGGGTTTGCAGTTTCGGGAGGGGCCAATCGGCCCCTCCCGAAACTGCTAACCCCAGGATTCCATAGGATGTTGCAAGGGGAATAATAGCACTATAACAGTCTAGTGCAGAAATGGCCATACAAAAAAGTGAATATTAAAACAGAATTAAACTACTTAACATTCAATTGGTTGAAAAATAATATGCAATTTAAAAGATTTAAAAACACTTAAAAACTACAAATAAAACAACACAGCACCCTCTAGCACAGTGGTTCTCAACCTGTGGGTCCCCAGATGTTTTTGGACTTCAGCTCCCAGGAGCCCTGAGCATTGACCATAGTGGCTAGGGCAGTGGTTCTCAACCTGTGGGTCCCCAGATGTTTGTGGACGTCAGCCCCCAGAAGCCCCAGCAACTATGGTCAATGCTCAGGGCTTCTGGGAGCTGAAGTCCAAAAACATCTGGGGACCCACAGGTTGAGAACCACTGGGCTAGGGCTTCTGGAAGCTGAAGTCCACAAACATCTGGGGACCACAGGTTGAGAACCACCGCTCTAGCATAACCTTTAAAAACTTTATGTTTTAAAAGCCTGTCTGAATAAAAAGGTTTTAGCCTGCCGACAGAAAGAGATCAGGGAAGAGGCCAACCTGGTCTCCCTGGGAAGGGAGTTGTAGAGTCTAGGAACAACTGCTGAGAAGGCCCTCTCTCATGTCCCCACCAACTGTGTGTGTGATGATCACGCAACTGTGATCTCAGAGCCAGGGCTGGCTTATATAGGAAGGCAGGCTCTGCCAATCTCATATCCTTACCACTGCCCTTTCTTTATCGTACTTATTTCAATTTGTATCCCAACGAAATTCCTACATTTAAGAGCATTCAGTTTCCTGAGACAGCCAAGGAACCTCTGTGTGATGTTTGGTGTCGAATATAGCAAAACTATTTGGATGAAAACAAGCCAAATCCATCCAAACTGCCCTTAATACTTGTTGCTTTAAAATCTTTCAACCTTATAAGTTACTAGGGTATACATCCAGCATTGCCCGGGGTTTTATTTTCTCATAGGTAATACTTTTTAGAAAGATTTGAGATCCTGTGTCTCTAATTCCCCAAACTGTCTTGTCCAGTAACTTTTCCCCATATTCTCCAATCCAATTTGTATTCAGAGTTATTAACACATAGAAGTTGGGTTCCTGAAGGAATACACTGTCCTCGTCCTTGCTGCTAGGCCTCATCTCCATAGCAACCGGCCTATTCAAGACAGACAGTTGACTGAGGCCCAAGAGCTGTCTGGTTGAGAATTCCAAAGGTCCCTCCTTAAACTGCCAACCCCAGGATTCCATAGAATCTTCTTAGGCAGCCAATCATACGAGGTCTTCACCTGACACAGCCAATCATTTGAGGTCTTCACCTGACACAGCCAAACAAACTTTGACTTTTATATGTCAGATTAAACTATCCTACTCGAAGAATGAATTCAAATAAGTGATTTGGATAGTGTAATCTAAACACTTCCGTTCCTCAACACTGAGGGGGTTAACAAAAAGGTAGAAGTAGTTTTGCTATTATCCATGAAAACGGGGTTTTGAGTAAAGAACCACATGAAAAACATAAAATGCATTGGTTCATTAGCAACACCTTTCATTTAATTAATGGATGACTGAGATCCTGCATCAGAGTTGCATAGCATAAATCTCTGCATGTGAAATTAATGGATATTTTTGTCAGATGCAGGGTGTCCGCATTCACTTCAAGATTACAGAAATGGGCTTGCACATGCCTTGCCATTCTGCATGTAGATATGCATGCATATTCAGTTATGCATTCAACTGCACTACTTCAGCATTCTACGCAAGGGTTGCTTGCGATACTAAATGCTTGTGTGGAATTGAGACATTGTGCAACTGTATGTGCATGAACATCTATGTGCACAATGGCAAGGCATGTAGAAGTACATTTCTGTAGTCTCGAACTGAATGCAGATACTCCGTATCTGAGAAAAATATCCAACTGCTTCTGTAGGGAATATACACATATAGAAGACACCAACAGCCTAAAGCTGCAATCTGTGCTCAAATTTCTACATAAGTAAATCAATTAAGTTTAAAAATAAATTTAACCAAGTTGCTATTGTTTGTGAGAAAATTTCCAGCTTAATTGATTATTTAGTTGATTTTAAACTAATTAGTTTATATTTCTGTGCACAGAATGCCTAATGCATAAGCCCAGTTATAGGGTTACAACAAGAAACTGTTGTACCCAGAAAACTGCTGTCTCTTAACTATGACGGAACACATAGTCAGCATTAGGTGTATTCTTGCCAGGACTGTGCTTTGGACAGTAATGTGAGGTGAGCCAGAAGTTGGAAAATAGATGCTATGGAACAAGCCAAATGTCAGGACCAATGAAGACCCAGGAAATAAGATTGAGGTGAAAACCAGAATTCAGGCATAAAGAATAACGGGGTACATATGGACACCCACCAGACCTCAGGAGAAATATCACATTGCCCAAGCAATGCTCTATTGAAGCAAGAAACCATTTCTTCTCCTTCCTGGTCCTCCTGGAATGATTCAACATGGGTGGGCAGAGTCATTTCTGCTCTGGTCAGACACCACCTGGAATATTGTGTCCAGTTCTGGGCACCACAGTTCAGGAAATGTTTAAATATTTAAAGGGATGTCATATGGAGGATGGAGCAAGCCTGTTTTCTGCTGCTCCAGAGACTAGGACACAGAGCAACAGCTTCAAACTTCAGGAAAAGAGATTCCATCTAAACATTACGAAGAACTTGCTGATGGAAAGAGCAGTTCAACAGTGGAATGCATCGCCTCAGAGTGTGGTGGAGTTTCCTTCTTTGGAGGTTTTTAAACAGAGGCTGTATGGCCATCTGTTGGTGTATTCCTCCACGGCAGAGGGTTGGACTCGATGGCTCTTGTGGTCTCTTCCAACTCTATGATTCTATGATTTCAGGGCTGAAAATCCTTCATTCAAAAGAAGTTTGGCAATCAATGACCAGAGGAAATTGTACACAGATCCAGCACTTCATGACTGTGCCATTAACAATTTCTACAACTAGCTCACCTAATTTCCAGAAAACTCTGAATTCTCCAACCCAACCACAATTTCATTGTGGAAATTGACCAGATGGGCATATTTTGTCATATAACACCTAATTTATCCAGCCTCTGCTGGACATAGGGAGAACTATCCTGGGCATTCAGGTGCTTTTACCTGGTCACATGACATTCAACTTGGATCCTTCTTGGATACTGGAGATTTCACTAATATTGCTCATCCTGCTTCAAGTACAGCTTTACAGCCACTGAAAAACAGATATCTGCCTTTCTATTATATCTTTGGGATACTGGATTTTGGCTCCCAGTGCGTATATGTGGAATGAACATGATCACAAGGTCAGAGAGGACACCATTTTAGCTATATTATTATATATTAGCTGTATTAGCTATAGTGATGCATGATTGTATTCTACTGTATTTTGTTGTATTGCATTGCACTGCATCCCACCTTTCTTCACGTGCAAGGTTCTCTTAACCAGACTCTAGCGAGGGGCCCATTCACACTACACAATAATAGTGTTATTATTCCTCTTTAACTGCCATGGTTCCATCCCATGGAATTCTGGGACTGGCAGTTCAGGGAGATGCATTTAGAATTCTCAGCAAAGAACTCTATTCCTTCACAAGACTACTAACCTCAGGATTCCACAGAATCAAACCCTGTCAGTTAATGTGGAATAACATCACTATAATTTTATAGTGTGAATCGGGCCCAGGCACAAATCTACTGTCAGCAAAGTTACAACTTTGTGCACTTCAGAGCGCATCCTAGAGTACACATGGAATTAGTGAGCTTTGTCCAAAATTGCCACAGTCGTCATTACCAGAATTTCTCTCTCACTTTGTCTCCCCATTCATTTTGAGTTCCTCTCTCTCACAACTAGCAGCACTAACTGGGTCATCCTGGAAGACAGATGTCTCTATTGTTCTAGCGACCTGTAAGAGTCCCGCAACACTCTGTTTCTCACCAGCATCATTTCCTGCACTAGAGATGAGCACAGCTTTCTCTTTGGCTACACTGCAAGGAGAGCTAATTTACAAGTCCCACTAATTACAGGGAGTTATTTCTTATAGAAAAAGAAAAAAGGGGGAATAAAAATAAGACTAATGATGTAGTTTGCACCTAGATAGGACAGCCATAAGATACACAAGAGGGCTCCAAATCAATATATGTATATTTCATACTTTATTAAATGCCTTTCAACTATCATTCTTCCTCAAGCAATAAAATGTCTGCCTCTTCTACACTTTGATGTCATTTTATAAACCTAAACAATCAGCTTGAGTTAATCCTATTTGTTAGGCAGCTTTTGCTCTCCACAATTACTACTCTTTCCTAAAGGGACCTAAATTATTTAAAAAAGTGTTTTACGATTGCAAAAAACAAGATTGGATTACTCTTGTTATAAAGGGGACTGAACAAAATCTACTGTTTGCAGCTGCTAACTTGTTTGATCCGGCTCAGGAATACCGTTGTGCTCTGCATTTCTCCACAAACACAAACACACTCCAGGAAAAAAATCAAGTAAAAATTAGAGTGTGTTTCCCAGTAGCTGAGCGCTAGCCTGCTATCATTCTGTACCCTGAACATATTAGAACAAATCACCCCACATACAAACCTTAGAAATATCTACAGCACTCAACTTAAAGCTTAGAAAGTAATTCTGTCCTGTTACCAAAGTCCAATCAAAGTGGTTAGGACACTGGAGCACTTCCAAAAACACGACACACATACACACACCGTTTTCACAAGTGTGTGAGTTCCACTGTGGGAATTTTAGCTTCATGCTGCAGAAGCTCTACAATGCTGGCAGACCAAGGCCATTTCCTCACTAGACTCTTATAGTGCTATTATTCCACTTTCAACATCCTATGGTATCCTGGGGTTTGCAGTTTAGGGAGGGGTTTTTGAGGCCCTCCCTAAACTGCAAACCCAAGTTCCATAGGATCTTGCACCTGAAATAATAGCACTATAACAGTCTAGTATGGAAACAGTTCAAAAGAAGCCCTCTCTGGGGCATGGTCAGTCTCTTTCAGGCCAGAAGGAGGGCATCAGTGTTCCAGCTGGCATGACAAAGGGCAGAGACCCAAAGGTAGTGACCCCAAAACACCACCTACTTCTTCCCTTGAAGGAACAGTTGAGTCCAAATGAGTCAAAGAAAATGAATCCAAAGTAACTAGATCTTGGGGATGGTGGGACAGAGAAATCTGAGTCCAGACAGTCTGAAAGACTGTACCTCCTATATAAGCCTGCCCAGGTTTTAAGATCTTTGGTTGGGGTATTCTCTTGGTCCTACCACCATCACAAATACATTTGGGGAGAACACAGGAGACAGCCTTCTCAGTGGGTGTTCCCAGGCATTAGAACTCCCTCCCATGGGATATTTGATTGATCTCCTCCTTGCTTGCTTTCTGCTGGCAGGTAAAGTCCTTTTAAAAGCCTTCAATTTTGAACCGGCCATGGCAAAAGGGTCTTTTAATGGTATTTGCTGTACTTTTATTTTTTGTTGTTGTGTGCCTTCAAATCATTTCCATCTTATGGTGACCCTAAGGCAAACCCATAATGTGTTGGGGGGGTTGGGGGGAGTTTTATTCAGAGTAGGCTCACCCCTTCTGAAGCTGAGAGAATGTGCCTTTTCCAAGGTCAGCCAGTGGATTTTCATGAGTGAGCAGGGATCTGAGCCAAAGTCTCCCAGAGTCCTGTTCCAACACTGAACCACTAGTCCAGGCTGGTTCTTCATTTTTATCTTTACTGTGTTTTAAATGTGCTTTAAAACTGTTTGAAATTAATGTTTTAAAAGGATTGTTTATTTAATGGTTTTTAACTAAAATACACTATTTTAGTTGTTTTCTTTTTAACTTATACAGGAAACCCTGACTTTCAATGCCCTTTTATCTGACAAGTTGCTCTGTCAGCACCTCCAAATTCAGGACACGTTCCATTCATTTGATGTGGGCTCCATTCTTTCATCAGTTCTTCTCACCTATGGAGTCTTGCTTGGGACCACTCACATGCACGTACAGTCCCAAGTCTTGCCTACAGAAAGAGAAGATCCCTTGGTGGAATCAATGGAACTTGTCTGTACTGCAAGATTGAAACAGTGGGTTTCCATCATTTTTTCTCACCTACAGTGGTTTGTTTGGGACTGCACATGCAATACTTGCAAAGTGAGCTCAGAGTGGGGGGAAAAAGCGACGAGGTAGGTGAGAGACCTTACAGGTAGCGTGAGTGTGCATTCAGTCCCAAGCGAGACTCTGTAAGTCCTTCATGTTTCTTACAGTAGATGGGCTCCCCTTTTCGATAATTTCCTCTTTCTGACATGCTGTGGTTGCTAACCTGTCAGATAAGTAGGGGAATCATGTACTCTGAATCATGTTGAGACCCAAACTGGGAGGAAAGTGAAGTGATAATTAATTAATTAATTAATTTTCATCCAATTAATTAATTAATAATTTGCTAATTCATTAATTAAATCTAAACATACTCCCTTCCCAGAAACATTTCTCTCTTAACAGCATCACGGGAAAAAAAAGTTTGTGCATACATAAGTATGGATGTATGTGCTGTGATAATGGGGCTTCCCATTATCTAGGCTTATCAAAGGGAGATACTTCCCTCTTCAGGTAAACCAAGGGTTAATGAGATGTTAGGATTACATCAAGGGTCACAGGGTGAGAGTTGACCAACCAAAAGGAAAGGGTCAGCATCACAGGTCACAAGGTGAGAACTGACCAACCAAAAGGAAAAGAGGTGGGCATCTTGGAGAGGCTTCCAGATCCTTCCAAGGAGGAAAAGATAAAACTTCTGAGAAGCCGTGTGGACAGAGAGAGAGAAAGAGAGAGAGAGACAGAGAAAGAGAAAGAGAGAGGGGAGAGCTGGCCCAGTTGAGCTGGCAGGCATGCAGTGTCTCCTGGACCCCTCCTCTCTCTTCCTTTAGACCATCTACGCCTATAACCTAATTGTGAGTAACTAGAAATAAGTAGTTAGTCGCGTTAGGAATGTTGTTATTTTGGGAATTGGCTGATCTTAAGAATGTATCTGTGCTGTTATATCTGTTTTGTAAATTCTTGTAACTAAGTGTACCTGGGAGAGGGGAGTCTCCCAAGTGTGAAATGGTTTTGTTTATTTGCATGCCTTGATTAAAACACTTCTATAAACCTCCGTTTCTCTCCATTTCCACGCCAGGGTGGGCACACGCTACATAGGACCTCTCACTCAGGGAAGGGAGGAGGTGGAAGATCCTTACGCTTAGAGATTGGGCAGGGTCCCTCCTGCCCTGTCCAAATATCCATAATTCAGGAGGGTGGTGGCAGCATACCTGATAGAGTTGGGGAGATTGCCAGTTGTTCCAAGCGTGGGAATCAGCTTTGGAAGGCTGGCAAGAACCCTAGTAAAAGCACTGGGAGGGAATTTCCAGTCTTGCAAGGCTGGAAGTCAACTTAAGAGACTGGAAATAAACCTACAGTGTCACATGTGCATACTCAAGCAGCATAGTTATTTGGGGCCCTGGACCATCTGCTCCCATTTCAAATGATCTAGCCTTTCCCAAAAAGTAGCACATTATCCTTATTGACTGTAGTGTAGGAAAAGCAACCCACTGTGTTACCCATTGCTCTGCTTGTTACTTATCTATTACTATCCATATATTTTCCTCAGAGAGAAAAAAAAACTGTGTTGATAAAAGAAGGGCACAAAACTTTACAAATTCCTATCAATGTATCTCTGAAAACACTGTCTAAAAATTTTGATATTAACTAGATAACATTGACTCTTGACACCAAGGAAAATGACTCTTGCTCTTTACATTATTTGTGAAACTCCATTCATCTTTGTTACCACAAAATAATTAGTAACAGGGAAATAAATTACTTGTAACACATTACTTCCAAGTGTTGATCTGAGAAATGTGTACAAGTACTTTGTCAGATACTGCTAAGTATTCCTCAATGATTGAATCACTCGATCTGCACTGTGGCTTTACTTTTGGGATCGCTAGGGAAAATCTGCTGGTTGAACTATTTTTATTATCATTTATTTATATAGCACAAACAGCCAGCCCTGCCAGAGGCATACAATTTAAAATACATAAATAATACACACATGGGGAAGGAAGAAGTAATACAAATATGAAACCATGCAGTACAGTTTTAAAACACATTATCCAGATAGAAATACAAAAAAAAAAACCACAATATACTATGTCTCTTAAAAATCTGATTTCTAGAATAGTGACCATTTCAGCCTCCATTCTCTTTATGGCAAAAGCATGCTGTTCAGATGCCCATAGTAGCACACCCTCCAACTATTCTGATTTGGTAGGAACAGTCCCAGTCAATCCTCTGTCATCCACTTCTTCATCCACTTTTAAAATGTCCTTGTTTACCCCTCCTCCTAACCCTTTTTCCTTTGTCTTCAACTCATTTCAGCTGCTACAAACTGAGTTTAAAGTGCAAAAGTAATTTAAACTCAATTAACGAGCACAGTGGCAGAGCTTGGAGAGTGTGAGATGGGGGCAGGAGGAGGAGGCTATGGCATGAGAGGCATGGCCACTGTGAGTGGGGACGTGGCTCTGGGGCGTGGGGGTGTGGCTGTGAGGTGTGGGAGCAGGACCAGGGTGTGCAGGGGCGTGGCTATGGGCTGGAGCACCCCAAAAACATTGCCGCCCAGGGCAAACTGCCCTCCCCACTCCTACACGACTGAACTAGCAGGGAGAGGAGGGAGTAGAATTTTACTCTTCCCTCTAGGCTCAGGAAAATACAAACTGCTGCAGCCGCTTCTCCTCACTTGTGTGTTCTTTGTTACTAATAACTTTTGCCATCTTGACTACATTCTGATGTTGCTTGGCCACACGCATCCTGATTTTCATCTGTGAAATGCTAGAGAGTATGCAGTACATCCCCCCGGGCTACTCTCAAGCTCCATCTTTTTTTACTATTGTCCTCTTGACCTCTCAACCTTCGATGACAGGTAACAAATAATCCAGCGTGCCTCCAACTGCATTCATTTTCTTTCAGACAAAGGCTGAACAGCCTTTTGTTAGAGATTTTACAGCTCCAGGGCTGGCCCAGGATGAACAAAATGACAGCTGAATCTTACTTCACTCCCATCCATGAGCCTATATGTGGAGGCCACAAGCCAGCTCAGGGAGTGTGGTACAGGCTGTGTGCCATGTGTAACCCTGCCCTCCACCATCTTGCTCCTGCTCCCCACTGACTATGTGCCCTCACGTCACCTCTCAAGTTATGGTGACCCATGGAATTCATGGACTTTTCTTAGGGAAGGAATACTCAGAGGTGGTGTTGCCAGTTCCTTCTTCTGAAATATAGCCTATAGCACCAGATAGTCATTGGCAGTCTCCCAACCAAATACTCACCAGGCTGACCCTGCTTAGCTTCCCAGATCAGATGGCTCTGATGCCTTTAGGATATTTAGGAACAGGATTGCTCCCCACTACTCCCCAGAATTTTCTGCCTGAGGCAGCTGCCTTACTTCATCTGGTGGTACAACTGGCCTTGTCTAGCTCTACTTCTGACATCAAACATGGGAGTAAAGCTGGTGACTTAACAATTCCCCTCAACTCTGTGAATGTATCTCTGTTGTTACAACAGTTTCACAGGCTACCACTCCATTTTCAAGCACCATTCAAAGCACTGGTTATAATCTATAAAGTTCAGGTTCATGTTATCTGAAAGACCTCTTTTTTCCCTATATCAGCTTGTGTGTGCTCTAAGGCACTTTGTTTGTTGCCCACACAGACAGACACACACACACACGCCATCTCAGAACACAGGAGATGACCTTCTCCCAAGCTTTCCATTTCAGGAATGAGAGTAGCTCTCCCTCCTTGCTCTCCTTCCATTGGCAAGTGAAAAACTTTCTGGTCCAAGAAGCTTTTAGGAACTGATTGTAAGGTTGCCACAGTGAGAACTGGAGACAATTCCTATACCTTTAAGGGTTGTGGATAAGAGGGAATTTCAGTAGGTATTTGGAAAATGATCTTCCAAACATATTGTGGTCCTGATATGGTCATGAAATGAAGTACAGTCATCCCTCCACATTTGTTAGGGTTAGGGGCACAGGACCCCCATGAAAGTGGAAAAACCATGAATAATTCTAGGCCCTTACTAGACTTAAACACACAAAAAAGTATGATCACCATATTCAACTCACCGGGGATTCCTTTGAGGAATCAGGGTTCCTTCCCAAGGCAGAACTGAGTGGCTGATGGGGCTTACTGCCACCTCCACTGCTGACCCACATCATTTCTAAGAGGGACTTACAAGCCTCACTTACAGTTTCTCAGTCTCCCAAGGCTTACAGTCCCTATTAAGAATCACATAGGGAGGCAGCAAAGGTGACAGCAAATAATCCATGAATAATCAAATCCACCAAAGTGAAACCCACAGATGTGGAAGGCTGACTGTAATTGGCAACCTCATATCCTCCTACTGTCCTGATTTGGCAGGGACAGTCCCAATTAATCTTCTGTTATCCCACTTTCTCAGCTGTTTTTAATAATATCCTGGTTTTTCCTCCTTCTCCGACTTTCTCCCTTTGTCCTTAGCTCAGTACCATTGCTGCAAACCAGCAATGGAATTTGCAGCATGGGGAAGAGGAGAGGAGTGGGTAGAATCTTGCCCCTTCTAGTATGCTCAGAAAAAAAACAAATGACTGGAGCCTTTGCTAGCTTGTTTGTTCTTCCTCATTAATAACTTCAGCCATTTTGATCATACTCTGAGGTCACTTGGCCACAAGCATCCTAGTTTTTATCTGTGAAATATAGGAGGGTATACAATCTTGGTAAGATTCTTTTAGCTAATAAAGTCTAATCCAACTGTCCCTGAAGAAGAATCCTGTGATTTATCAAAAATATTTCAAGTCTGACTAAATGGTTTCTGATACACATTCAGGGCCTCCTCTTTCCATCACACATGTTTAAAGCTAACAGCTTCATCCAGAAAGCTTTCAACCAGATATTTTGGGATACTGGACAAGTTAGTTTCATTGGCTTCAACAACCACACATAAGGGAATACAGACTGACTTGAGGAGTCTGGCATTTATTGAATATTTGTCTAGGCCAACAGCTTAGATTCTAGTGGCAAAGTGGTTTTCCATGCAACATGACAATGTGATGCCCTTCCCTGTCCAATGGGCAAGGATAATGGGAGTTTTAATCCAAAGAAATTAGAGGGCACATGTTGGCGAAGACTGCTGTAAGGAATCATAAACAGAAGATCTTCACAAGCTTGCGTTCTTCGTCAGGACTCCATAAAAAGTACTGTAATTTCCTTCTTAAAAGTCTAAGAAATCATAGGTGTTTAATTCAAATAGAATGAATAACATCCATTTTTACAGAGTGTGAAAAATGGTTTCTAAATGTGTCACCAAATTTGCTGTGTGATTCAGTAATAAATCCAGATTAGCAAGAATGACAGGTTGTAATTCACATCTTCCACAAAATATTGTGTGATTAATCAATTGTATACACAAATGTTTGAGCTCAGAACATTCTTAGAAACATGTTTTTGGTAACAAATTAGCAATTGGACAGTTTGAGGTTTTATATGTTGCATGCTTTGAAAATCAGGAAATATAAATGTTACCAAGCAATGCCTTGCTGTCCTTGAATCTCACTTTTCATAGAATCATAGAGCTGGAAGAGACCACAAGGGCCATCAAGTCCAATCCCCTGTGATACAGGAACACACAATCAAAGCATTTCCAACAAATGGCCATCCAATCTCTGTTTAAAAACTGCCAAAAGAGGAGACTCCCATCATACTCTGAGGCAACGTATTCCACAGTCAAACAGCACTTATTGGCAGGAAGTTCTTGCTAATGTTGAGGTGGAATCTCTTTTTCTTGAATTTGAATCCATTGCTCTGTGTTCTAGTCTCTGGAGCATCAAAAAACAAGTTTGCTCCATCTTTCATATGATATAGTTTCAAATATTTAACTATAGCTATCAAGTCACCACTTATCCTTCTCTCCTCCAAGCTAAACATACCCAGCTTTCTAAGCCGCTCCTCATAGGGCATAGTTTCCAAACCTTTTACTGTTTCGGTTACCCTCCTCTGGACACACTCCAGCTTGCCACTATCCTTCTTGAATTATGGTGCCCAGAAATGGACATAGTATTCCAGGTGAGGTCTGACCAAAACAGAGTAAAGTGGTACTATTACTTCTCTCGGGCCATTTCCACACTGGACTGTTATAGCACTATGATTCCACTTTCAACATCCTATGGAATCCTGGGGTTTGCAGTTTCGGGAGGGGCCAGCCGAATCATAGCACTATAACAGGCTAATGCGGAAATGGCCTCAGTCTAGACACTATATTGATGCAGTCTAGAATGGCACTGGCTTTTTTAGCTGCTAACATTATGTTCTGAGGGAGGGGTTGTACTTGCCTTCCTCTGAGGCTGAGAGAGTGTGGCTTTCCCAAGTTCACTCAGTGGGTTTCCATGGCCAAGCAGAGCTTTGAACTCTGGCCGCCCATAGTCGTAATCCAGCACTCAACTCATGATTCCACGCTGCCTCTCTAACTAGTCCTTACACACTCTAAAAATTATTTAATGCAGCATATAATTTGACCCCTTTTGGTCCATCCAACAAGGGGTCTCTGCTCTGGATGACAACAGTTTCCTAGGTTTAAAGCAGAACAGGCTTGTTGTCAAATATCTTTTCACTGAAACCGGAAGCTTCTGAGTGTAAAATATCAGCCTTTTCACTGATGCATGGACCAAAATGGAGAAAATAGGGCAGTGAATTCCTGGGTGGTGAGCCAAGTAAAGAAGTCATAAGCACCCCATAATGATACACCTAGGAATCTATCAGTATTTGCCTTAAACAGCCCTTTTAAGTCACTCTCTCTCTATAAGTCTGCAGGCAGTTGGCAAGGCATAAGTGATACATAGTATCATCCTGGTTTTTTATCCTAATAAACTTGCTTGCCATTCACTGCAAATCCTCTCTAGAGGCTACTTCTTTGCACTGAGCACTTCAATTGTCCACCTTGCAAACTGAAATTTCAACAGCTGCAAAACCATCTCTTTTTCCCCCAGAGATGTGGATTTAAAATTGAAGGTTTTCCCCTGAGCCACACACTCACCCATGGTTTTATAAAGCCTCTGCAAAATCCTTGACCAAGACTATAAATACGATGAAGGTCATCATTCAAAGTTAATTCGACATAAGACTCCCCCACTTAGAATCTATTTGCTGCAGCTTCACTGGCATGAAATGTAGTTCCGTGGAGTCGGTCACTGCAATGCCACTTCAGCCTACTAGCTGGAGCACAGTAGGCACACAGCCATTCTATTTGCCCCCATTGAAATGAACAGGTAGTACATTAGAGCGCTAGCAGATTAGACCAAATGCCTACCTGTTCCAGTATCCTGTTTCTCACAGTGGGCAACCAGATGCTGGCTGATGGGAAATGGATAAGCAAGACATAAGGGTAGCAGCTGTCTTCTACAGTTGTTCCCCAACAAGTGCTATTCAGAACCATATTGCCTCTTATCAATACTTGGAACAGTTGCTTTTTGATTACAACTCCTGGGATCATAGAATCATAGAGCTGGAAGAGACCACAACGGACATCAAGTCCAACCCCCTGCCATACAGGATCACACACTCAAAGCATCCCCAGCAAATGGCCATCCAGCCTCTCCTTAAAAACTTCCAAAGAAAGTGACTCTACCACACTCTGAGGCAGCATATTCCACTGTCAAACAGTTCTTACTGTCAGGAAGTTCTTCTTGATGTTTAGGCGAAATCTCTTTTCCTGTAGTTTGAATCCATTGCTCCACATCCTAATCTCTGGAGCAGCAGAAAACAAGCTTGTTCTATCTTCAACTTGACATCCCTTCAAATATTTAAACATGGCTATCATGTCACCTCTTAACCTTCTTTTCATCAGGCTAAACATACTCAGTTCCCTAAGCCACTCCTCATAGAGCACAGTTTCCAGACCCTTCACCATTTTGGTCACCCTCCTCTAGACACATTCCACCTTGTCAATATCCTTCTTGAATTGTGATGCCCAGAAATGGACACAGTATTCCAGGTGAAGTCTGACCAAAGCAGAATAGAGCGGTGTTATATTCCTCTTGATCTCAACATTATACTCCTATTGATGCAGCCCAGAATTTCACTGGTTTTTTAGCTGCCACACTGTTGACTCATGTTCCACGTGTGGTCCACAAAGTCTCCTAGATCCCTCTCACATGTACTGCTTTCAAGCCAGGTGTCACCCATTCTACACCTGTGCATTTCATTCTTTCTTCCTAAGTGTAGTACCCTACATTTCCCCCTGTTAAAATTTATTTTGATAGCTCTGACCCAGCTCTCTAATCTGTTAAGGTCATTTTGAATTCTGATCCTGTCCTCCGAGGAATTAGCTATCCCTCTTAATTTGGTGTCATCTGCAAATCTGATGAGCATGCCCTCTATTTCATCACCCAGTTCATTGGTAAAGATGTTGAATAACTTTGGGCCCAGGACAGAACCCTGTGGCACCCCATTAGTCTCTTCTTTCCAGGATGAAGATGAGCCCTTGGTGAGCACCCTTTGTATTTGGCCTGTCAGCCAATTATAAACCCACCTAACAGTAGCATTCTCTAACCTACATTTACTACCTTGTTTGCAAAACTATCATGGAGGACCTTGTCAAAGGCCTTACTGAAATCAACATACACTACATCCACAGCATTCTCTTCATCCACCAAGCTTGTAACTCTATCAAAAAGAGAGATCAGGTTAATCTGGTATGACTTGTTTTAAAGAAACCCATGTTGACTTTTAGTGATGGCAGTCTTTTCTAAGTGCTTTCAGACTGTCAGAATCCTTCAGACAGAATGACTGTTAACAATGTAACTGATCCAGGCTTTGCATCTAATCTTGAAGATATCATATAGTCATCACAACCAATAGACATTGAGATCTTTATTCTTGACAACATGTTCCTAATCCCACTAAAAGGTGACCCCCACTGCAGTTGAGGCAAAAAAAAATGACCTTACAAAAGGATTGTTGGAAATGGGTTTTCCCCATTTGTGTTCCACTCTTGCCTCTGTCTGTCTAAGGTTTCACTTCCATAGAAGTGAATAGCAGCTTTGTCCATTCCATGAGAGAAAGGATAGCCCAGTAAGACCCAGTTCTGTGGTAATCCATGGAAATTACCCATACACATTCATCCAGCATCTCCCCAGAGAGAGCTTTCTAAGAAACAATACTGACAAGAACAGCATCCTGATGTCCAAACAAAACACAGCTCACAATGGCAGCAAATTATTTAAAACGCATATGCTGATGAAGAACTATTGCAATGCATTTGCACAGTTGCATCAGAACAAGATGCCAATTTTGAGAAACAAACCACAGCTGTCAGAGGAGAAATCATGCAGCGCAACCTGATGTAGCAAACTTTACCTCTGCCCTTTGCTAAAGTGGAAAATTCTGAGGCTTAGGGATATTGTAGTGTGAGTCTGAAAATTAGACTCCATCTATCTATATGTCAACAGATCTGCAGGCTGCCCAAGTTCAAGCATTTCCACCCTGCTTTGCTGAAGAGACGAACCGTGACCTGCAACGAGGCCTTCGGGGGTAAGAGACCTTCTTTATGGTAATTAATTCTCCAGGAGAGCTTGGTCCCAGGTGGAAGGGGGAGCAAGGGAGACATATGACAGAAAGCCATGGTTGAGGGCAAAGTTCTATCTGTCATAAGCTCAGGGCAGAACCACCTATGGCAGGCTTAAAACATCCAAAAATTAAAAGATTGGTGATTCCCATAGCCGGCGCACACTGAGCTGTTTAATGCTTCATTATTTATTTATTAGGGTTTTCGACATGGTAGGGGAGCCACATGGCTTTCAAAATAAATGAAAATCAGCATGACATTAATATGACCGGAGAGAACATCTCACTCTCTCTGTGATGTTGCAATCAAAGTCGACTTTCTCATTTGGTTGGTTCAGGGAGATAATTGTTTGTTGGAGTACTTAACACACAATCTTGTGCTCCAGCTCAGTTCCTAAGAGGTTGAAATCTGGTACTCTAGGCTTTCTCAGCCATGCAGAAATGGTGGTATATAAAACCTTGTTTGATGTTGCAAGGTGGGGCTGGGAGGGAGGAATCCAGTTATTGGATTTCAACTCCCAACGTTGGTTTTATTTATTTACACAAAACCACTGTCAGGGTTGATGTTAAGGTTGCCAGATGTCCCTTATTATGTACCTTCTCTGAAGGCCAGAAAGCTTGTTCCTTATCACACTGGCAGGTGTCCCTTATTATTAGGGATGAACTGAACAATATGCCAAAAAATCTTGTATTGGCCGGGGAGGGGGAGCGGTGCACCTTTCATCAAGACAGAAATGTGTACATGATGTAATTGATGAATGCGGACAATATGTCAATTTTATGGAAAAATTCATGGCTGGATCGACTGCACTTAGTTATTTTCATTTGCTATTTCAGTAATACACACAAACCTGTCAACAGCTGCTTCCTGATTGTCACTGCTCACTATTATGAGTGTCAACTGTCCCTTACTGTTATTTTGAAAATTCAGCAGCCCTTGTTGATATTGGTGATTTCACTTGCAATTTGAATGAAAGAAAAGTACAAGTGGAAGCCCTCACAGTACAAAAAAAAATAGTTTCACACAAAGTTCCATGCAAACTGGACCCAAAACAGAAATTTTGGGAGTAGTGGGGAGGAAGGATTATGTTTACCCATTTGTTCCAAATTTGCACTAACTGTAAATACCACACTATTTGGCTTTGGCCCAATATCAGGTCTTGAGCCCAGTACTGTGGATAACCTACCCTCTTTGCCAACATCATTCCTAGGAGCTAACTCACCAACCAAAGGCTATCCACAAGCAATACAGAGAGCTGTAACATGGGCCAATCAACCCATTTCTGCTTTCTGTGCAGAACTGTAAAAATGGAAACAGGAGTGCTATGCCACCAGTGAACCATAAAACACAGCTGGTGGGCTATGGGCTGTTGTTCAAGTGCTCTTCTTTACAACATCCATACTTCTTATATGCTGCAATGCAGAAGTGGGCAAAGTGAACCTGGTGGGCTGCCATTTTTGTGGCTTACAAGGCCCCAAAAGAGTTAAATAAAATGAGGAAAAATACAAAAACATTTTTGCTCCAATTCCCCAGAATGCCCCTAGGAGCAAGGAGCATTTCTCATTAGTTTGGGGCCCCTGGACCAATGTATACACATGAGAAGCCTCTTTTGCAATAGGAAGTGAACAGGAAGTGACTTCTGCTCACTTCCTGTTGACAAAAAAGGCCTCTTCAGGGCCTGAAATGGCACAGGGGGCTCCAAAATATGGCAAGTATGTCCCCCATATCCCCAGGAGCTATTTGGGGGCATATGGAGGCCAAGACATTGATTTATTGTGGGAGTTTGTGCATTGGAATAGGGGCCTTCCAAGCTGACTTGGGGGGCTAATGCAACCCCCTAGACTTCCAAAGTTGCTAACCCTTGCTCTAATGTCTATTTTTGACAATCAGATGTATGGCATTTGTCTCCATGTTTTCTTCCCAAGGAACTCAAGACCGTTTGCATGGCCTCACACTCTCACCCTGTGGAAGTATATGGCTGGCCTACATCACTCAGTGAACTCTACAAGTGTGCAGGGGTTTGAACCTGGGTTTCTTCAGTCATAGTCCAACCCTACAGGTTACATTCCAGTAGTTTAGCATTCATCATATAAAAATATCATCGGTGCAAGAAAAGACCGCCATAGGTCTTAAGGTTCAGGTGCATTTTCTAACCACCCTGAGAAAAATAACCTGCTGTCATTCTTGATATAAATGGCAATTACATAATTGAAAATCTAAAATACATTTTTTGTTTTGTGTTTTGTTACTATAATTCATCCCTGGAAGAGTCACATTAATGTAATATAAACATCTTCGGTAGTTCCCCCAGAAGATATTTTGTTTTCATTTGTGAAATGACTAAAATTGTCCGCAAGATAAAAATTAATTCTTTTTCCCTCATCTTTTCATTAAAGAAAAATATTGTGATAAGTCCATCTTGCTGCACTTAGTCTCACCTTAGCAATCAAAATCCTCATATAAATGTTAAAACTAAGAGCTTGGGAAAATGCTAAGGATTTTTTCTTTCTTTCTTTGAATTGTTTTGTTTCACTGCCTTCATAATGAGAATCTGCTTGTTAAGTCAAAACATGATTAAAAAGTAAGGCTGTAAATCTTCACTAATTTCATTCCCTCATGCAAGAATGAAGAATTTCCAAAGTTTTCTCCTCTGAGGCAAGATCACAGGAGTATTTACAATTTTTCTAATTACTTTTGTTTTCATTTTTTGACTTTTTGAGAAAAACATACTTGTGCAAAAAATGTGGGTTTTTGCACAAAAATCAAAACTGTTGCACAAAATAGTGTTAGGAGTCCAAAAAAAGAGGGTTTGGGCAAACAAATTTTCATACATATTTTTCAGCAGTGCTGCGGATGTGTGAAGAAGGCAGGGGGAGGGTGAGTACAGAATAGGTGATCCTAAAAAGAGAGAGAGAGAGAGGAATAAGTGACTAGAAGGAGTGGATATTGTATGCCCAGTGTGTGAGAGATGGGTGTATATACTGAGGGGGAGGACTGTGGATTCAATAAAGCAGATGTATGCTTTAAGGTCTCTGCCACACTATACAGTGTCAGAGACGTTAAAACATAAACCTGTTTTATTGAATCCACAGTGGCAGAAACCAGGTTTTATGTCTTTTAGCTTCAATTGTTTGCTATAGGTTCAAAGGAGTGGCTTAATGCTCTCAGATTCTGACCTCCACTACTATCCACTAGTCAGATTTGGGGGCAGGTTATTCATCTTTAACTTCATCAAAATGTCCTGTGAATCTGAGGAATGTGTGTACTGCAACTGGATCTAGCACCCCTGTTGTGATCACACCCCTGGTATTTCCTCAAAATTCTAAATGTGCCAAAAAAAAAAAAGACTTTGGAGACTCTGATTTAAACTCTTAAAAACTCCCTGAAGTGAAATATTACTTAAGAAAATCATCAGTACTTTTAATTGATTTGAAAACATCTCGTTGTGCAATTGTACATATATCTGCACAGATATGTATAAATGTAAGATTTGTTGTTGTTAACTTCCATAACGCCAATCTTGACTTATGATGACCCTATGGATGAGTTCAAGACACTCCATCATCAACCATCCTACTCAGATCTTGCAGCCTCAGGGATGTGGCTTCCTTGATTGAATCTATCCATCTGTAATGGAGTCTTCTTCTTTTCCTACTGCCTTCTACCTTACAAAGCCGTATTGTCTTTTCTAGTGAGTCAGGTCATGATATGGCCAAAGTATGACAGCCTCAGTTTAGTTATCTTGGCTTCTAGGGAGAGTTCAGGCTTGATTTACTCTAGGACTCCATTTGTCTGTCTTTTCAGCAGTCCAAGGTATCCTTAGAACTCTTCTCCAGCCCCACATCTCTAATGAGCTGGTTTCCTTCCCATCAGCTTTTTTTCACTGTCCAGCTTTCACAACCATACACAGAAATTGGAAATACAATGGCATGTAAGATACAAGTTTTCAAATCAAGTCCTGCTAATGGTGACCCTATCCTAGAGTTTTCTTAGCAAGATTTATTTAGAGGAGGTTTGCCATTATCTCTTTCTGAGGCTGGGAATGTGCAACCTGCCCAAGGTCCCTCCCAACACCCCTGGGTTCCAATGGCTTTGGAAGGTTTTGAACCCTGGATTCCCAGAGTCCTAGTCCAATATTCAAACTGCAACATTACTCTGGGTCCCTTTATTGCAACTTTGTCATGGGTAAATGAGCATGGGATTTCAAAGAAGGCAAGAGAAAGAGAGATGAAATTATGTGGTTTCCAAAATCCCCAAGCCCTCTCAGAAAATGGCAGTGCATATAAATACTAAGCTAGAATTTATCGTCTTGAAGGCTGATAATTTGCCACCGAGCTTTTAACCTGTAGGTCAGTGAATAAATATAGACTTTCTCTATTGCTGTCAGACAATGGCATTAAATTTACTTAGAAGAGTTTGTAAAGATTAGACAGAAAGAGAAAAGTAATCAGCCCAATGAAGACAGAGACTTTTAAAGACAGTTCTGCAAGTGCAGGAAAAGAAAGCTATCCTTCATCTCCCTCCATCACCGGCTTGCAGCTACCTGCACCCCACCAAGGGTGCCCACCTGAAGGATGTGGATTGGGTGCACCTGTTGGTGGGGGAAACAAGACAGTTACTTATACATAAAAAAGAGGGCAAAAGAGGACACTATTAAATTTAGGTGAGGTAATTTGCATGCATAGCTGTACACTTTGAAACAACTACTGTAATATGAGTAGAAATGCAATATATCTAACTACAGTGAGGAGGGCTGCAATCAGATGCCTTGCTTTGGTCAACCCGTAGTCAACAAGCAACCTGGAGGCCTCTTATCTCTCCCTCTCTCTCTTTGCCTTTCCTCATCTTTAAAGTTGACTTGGACTGGATAGCTCTTCAGACCACAGTTACCTTCAGAGAACTGTCCTCAGATAGCCCTTTAAATAGAGCAGGGATAGGCAACTATGGAAGGCCAAGGGACTGTATTACTATCACAGGAGAACTTGGAGGGCCATACCCTCACAATACCCACTCCCCCAAAATACCAAAAAGTTGTGTGTGTTGTGTTGTTTTGTTTTGTTTTGTTTTGTTTTTACCCCAATGCCACTGAACATCCTCTGGTGGACATAGAGGCATTCTCACCATGTTTTGGATTCGTCCTGTTTTCCACTGCTCCAGAAATTAGGACAAGGAGCAATGGATTCAAACTACAGAAAAAGAGATTCCACCTGAACCTCAGGAAGAACTTCCTGATGGTCAGCACTACCAGGTAGTGGAATATGCTGGCTTGGAGTATGGTGGAGTCTCCTTCTTTGGAGCTTTTTAAACTGAAGCTGGATGGCCATCTGTTGGCAATGCTTTGATGTGTGTTCCTGGATGGCAGGGGGTTAGACTGGATGGCCCTTGTGATCTCTTCCAACTCTATGATTCTATGATTCTATGGTGCCTTAGAGGGCATTTTCAGTCAAAAAAATTTGAACAATTTTGCAAAACGTTCTTTTGACCAAAGGAGGTCCAGGAGGCTGCCAAAGGTGGTAGAAATGCCCTTCACATACACCGAGAGGTCATGTGAAGATATTTAAGAGCAAAAAAATGAAGAAAAATCAAACCTGAAGGCCAGAAAAATGTGGCCCATGCACCAACCTTTTCCACTCCATATGCCAACCTTGTCCACCCCTGAAATAAAGAGTTATCCTTCAAAAGGCAGGATGCATATTATCCTAATGGGATGGAGGAATACTCCAGAAATTGAAAGGAAAAACATTTCTTGTCCCTTCCTCTCTGCACCTGATCCTAGGACCTAATAAAAGTGGAGGGGAGCTATAAAATTTAAATCTTATTTCTGCAAAGGAGACTAGTCCAGGTAGGAAGGAGAAGATACAGGCATGTCTACCCTTCTTGTAAACTGAGCAGCAGTCATGCCCATGGTCCAAGATAAGTAGCTATTGAGTTGTGGCTTCCACATCAGTGGGGTGGTGATTCTGTCCTGGCTTTCAGTCCAAACTTTAAAGAATGTATCTAAGGCATTGAACTCAGTCCTCAAAACAAGATCAGAATCCTGGATGATTCTTTTAGAGGTTGGAGTAAAGCCCAAGCAAATTCATCACCCTATTGACCTGGAAGCCACTAGCTGCTATTGAATCTAATTATATGTGTTCTTTGCATTTGGCCTGAGTTATTCTGGTTGACCACAAGTGGTAACTACCAAATGTTTATCAAGAGATTTAATAAAATGAAAACGAATCCAAACATGAGACATTTCAATGTATACACCAGTTCCAGTCAACAGTACAATGCTGAAAAAATTACTCCCTTGCCTAAAACAGCTAGAAGGGAAATTCACATTGGTGTCCAAGGCAGTTTTCCTTCCAGTGTAAATAGCAGCATCAAAGGGAAACTATTTTCCTTCACCAGAGAAACATCAGAGGTCAGAGGAGCATGGAGCTAGATGGGGGCAGCCAGTGGATCTGCTGTTGTAAGGATGGCAAATCTGCTCTTCTACAGCTCTTCCCACAACTATTTTGAATTGAACAGGAGCTCTGCAATTGCTGAACCTTTAAAAAGGCCAACGCCAGCAGATCTCCCATGCAACTTGCAGCAGACATGAGAACAATGGTAAAATCAAGAGTGGATTCACAATCCCTGTGGTAGAACACAAGAGTCAACTCCCCACTTGACCATGGAAACCGACTGCATCATCTTGGGTGTGTCACACACTCTTAGCCCCAGAAAATCCCATGATAGGTCGACCTTGGAATCAGCATAAGTTGGAAACAACTTGAAGGCACACAATAGCAGTGGTAGAACATGGTGGCCTAAATACCATTAAAGCACCAGATCCTGCCTGAGCTTGGAAGCTAAGCAGGGTCAGTCATGGTTAGTACCTGGATAGAAGATCACCAACAAACATCAGGTGCTATAGGCTATATTTCAGAGGAACGAACTGGCAAAGCCATCTCAGAGCATTCTTTGCCTAAGAAAACCCTATGAAATTCATAGGGTCACCATAAGTCAACAGGTGACTTGAAGGCAGATACACAGACACACACAGACACACATAGTAGAACATCTAACAGCTGCCCCTGACCTAGATGTCCAGTAGTTAAGAGGTAAAACTTCAGTTCTTCCCCTCTCACAGCTAACAGAAATGAAATCGGTTGCACAGAATGTTTATCATGTTCATTTAAACTCCACCATTCAATCTGGCCTTTTCTTGATTGTAGAACTTAGATGTTTTCCAACAGAGGAACACACTATTTAGAATACTACAGAACCCCCTTCTGCATCACAGTATCATCCACATCTTTTGGACTACAACCCCTGTCATTCTCAGCCAGCATGGCCCACACTATCTGGGGAAGATAGATGTTTTAGTGCAACAAATGCGGAAGACATCAGGTCAGGGAAGGCTGATAGAACACGACATAATATCTGTCAGTTGCAAAGTGTTCCTCTTGCAGTGAAATTCGAAAACTAAAGAATCTCACAGCCCATTTGGCAAATGGTTGATAAGTCACTGGTCATTTCCTCCTGATTACCTATTCACAGGCTCTGCAAATGTGAATACATACAGTTTGCGATCATCTGAAACCATGGCCCTTGCTTTGCCTTGCTGTAACACCTTCCCTGCTGCACAGAGAGGCTTAGAAAGGCTTACAAAATTGTTATAACTGGTAGCATTGCAGGAAAAGCTTCTTTTTCTGCTATAAACAGACAGCCTGCTAGTCAGATAAATCATTCCCTTGAGCCTGTGTGCTTTGTAACTCTCTGTAGCTTCCTGAGCCACGTCTATGTTCAAAAATCAATGGGGGAGGTGTATATCGTTATGTGATTCCAAAACCTAGAGAAGTGGAATTACTTTAGGAAAGCCAAGCTACACCTTCAATGGCATCCAGAAGACAGGAAACCAAGGCAGCTGAAGGACATACCCACTGACTGACCCAATTTGGCAAAGACCTTCCTGATTAATCTTCAGTCATCCTGTTTTTTCAGCTGCTTTTAAAATGTCCCAATTTCCCTTTTTTTCTCCCACCCACCCCCTTTTGTCCTCAGCTTACTTCAGTTGCTGCATACTGAGTTCAAAGTGCAAAAGCAGTATGCACTCCACTAACTTACCAATGCAGAGAGGAGAAAAGAAGATAGACTCTTGCTCTTTCCTGTAGAGTCAGCAAAAACAAACCACTGCAGCCTCTACTAGTTTGCATGTTTTTTTCCTCATTAATACTTGCCATCTTAAAGACACCTGACGTGCCTTGGCCACACATGCCCTTTTTTCATCTATGAAATTTTGGAGGATATGGAAGGGAGCACAATTTGCAGAGGTCAAGTGACAGGAAGAATGCTGCATAATCCATAATTTGCTCCATCACTTTCCCCTACAAATCTCTTTCCTACAGAGTCACTACCCCTCATTTGATGCTTAAAAGGAGAGATGTGTGTCTCAAAACCCTAGCATACCTTCCATCATGTCACAGATGAAAACTGAGACTTGTGTGGCCAGGCAATGTCGGAGTGTGGTCAAAGGATGTAGCCAGGCAACAAGCAGGGGGAAAAGTTATTAATGAGAAAGAACCACTTTTTTTAAGCAGGGAAACCTTGGGATTTATGTACTGAGTTTGAGAAAGCCCAAAAAAAAGAAGGAAAACTCCAAATCAGCAAAGATTCTCTGTATGCACCTGTGCACATAACATTAACAACAATATATAATATGATGTAATTACATTACTATACAAGCAAAATGCCTTTATCAGGCCTTTTCAAAATTAGAGATTTCTCTGAGATCCATGGACACTGCATGAACTCTCTGTTTGTATCTACCCTCTGCCTAACGCACGTTCTAGATCTGTTCATCTCTGAGAGAAACACAGGTTGAGAGAGAGAGATCAGAGTTACGAAAATTCAAAGAAGACCTTCTGAATGGGATCTTCTCAAAGAAAAGTTCTTTTAGTTGTCAGGGTTCTCCTCCTTCCCCTGCTTTATACACATTCTGTGTGTTCCTTTTGCTTACCACAAGAAGCAACTTGTGATCATGTAACACCAGCTCCAAAGTCACTATTTTGACTGGGAAAGGCAAAACTCCATCCTTCCTCTGCTTTCCAGATGCAGTCTGTCCCCTCTCCTCAGTGAAAGTACTTTACGCTTTGAACTCAGAGTCTGAAGCAATGGAAGGAGGAGGGAGAAAACAGGACATTTTTAAAGCTATTGAGAAATCAGGAAGGCAGAGAAATAAGCATGGCTGTCTCAGGTGAACCAGGACAGTTGCAGACTATGCCCTTGCTGGGAGAAAAGTGGATGGAGGGAGGAATTTGCAAGAAAGCAGGACGGATAGCTGGAAAGATTGTCAGACTGGGAAAGGACAAAACACTCACATTTCTCTTCTGCAAATTCCATACCCGTGTTGCTTGCCAGTGGTAAAGTTACCATCAGGATTCCCAAACCCACATTCATTCATTCATTCATTCATTCATTCACACATACACACACACAAACTGGTAGCATGGCTGGAAGTAACTCCTTGCCAGAATTCATTGTTCTAGTGTTCCCAAAATGGCTATCACACAAAGGCCCATTTGTTACACATAAGGTACGCCCATTTGCTGACAAATGCAGAATGTCAGCTTAAAACAACAACACAACATTGTTACACAACTCAAGCTACCTTCAGGAATTTGTCCTTTCCTTATTGACTTTGCATCATCCACAATATGACTGTGGGAAAGATTTTCTGTTTGCGAGAACAATATTGGTGAACAAACAGGATACAAGCCAGATACGTCCCCCAGCACTTCCTCAGCCATCTCATATTTTCACTTTTCACCACCCAAGCCTTCTTGTTGTGTTTGTATATAGCGGTTAGCAGGAATTTCTTGGACTATCCTACAATGTACAAGAAAATTCAAAACCTTCACGAGGTTAGCGAAGGAGGTCTTAGAATGGTGGCAGGCAAAAGCTATAGAATATATGAATATGGGAATAACAAAAGGGAAAGATGGAGCAAAAGAGACAAAGTTGAAACATATTTTTTTATTTTTAAAATATTTTTATTGAAAATTTAGTTTCAAAAATAAAAAAAACCCTCCCTACTTCCAAGCTTAAATTTTCCAGTTGAATCTGCTTATTTCCATTACATACAAACATAATTTCCACTTAATAGAGAAAAGAACAATTGCATTATTTCTTTCTTCATTTCTTATACATTTTTATATTTATCCAGTCCAAAACTCCTCTCCATTCCCTTTCAAAGTTCTGGATAGGTTTATTCTTCAAAAAAAATGCTAGTTTTTCTATCTCTACCGTATCCAGAACTTTTAACTTCCATTCTTCTATATCAATATGTTTCCTTTCTTTCTGGTGTTGTGCCTATGTCAACCTTGCAGCAGTTATTAATACATAATATAATATAATATAATATAATATAATAATATCTTCTGATGGCTTCTTATTTCTCTTTGTTGCCCTAACACATTTAACAAGTAAAACTCCAGTTTCATTTCAAAATTCAAATTACAAATTCTTTGAATTTCATCATGTATCCCCTTCCAAAAATTTTTTGCTATCCTGCAAGTCCACCACATATGAAAAAAGGACGCTGTCTTTTCATCACATTTCCAAAACTTTACATTCCCAGTTTTAGTTACTTTTTGTAATCTTTCTGGGGTCATGTACCATCTATGCAGCATTGTATAAAAATTTTCTCTTAAATTTAAGTTTGGTGTAAATTTTATATCAATTTTCCCCGCTCTCTCCGAAACATATATTTTCAAACATTAGGGAAAGCAAAGGAAATGTGCCAAATAATGATGAACTGGTGGATGGCCCACTGTACTGAAGAGAACCAGCATGACGTAGCAATTTGAATACTGGACTACAACTCTGGAGACAAGAGTTCAAATCTTCACTTAGCCATGGAAACCCACTGGTGGCCTTTGGCAAGTCACATTCTCTTTGCCTCACAAAAAGGCAAAGGCAAATCCCCTCTGAACAAATCTTCCCAAGAAAACCCTGTGATAGGTTTGCCTTAGAGTTGCCATAAATCAGAAATGACTTTAAGGCACACAACAACAACAACAGCAACCACTGTACTGGGAGCAGGGACCATTGCACGCACATACACACACACAGCTGGACCTATGTGGGGCTCCAAAAGGAAACCAGAAGTGATGTGGCATCACTCCTGGCCTTATTTTTGGCTGATTTTCAGCCTTTTGTTCTTTTTCTTTTGTTTTTGCAAGTGTTTTAGGGTGATCTGAAGGGTCAAAATGGTGTGAGCAGAACCAATGTGTTTTGCAATCGCTTCAAGCAGATTTTGACCATTAGGGAGCAAAAAAATAATAATTCTAAGTTTAAAAAATAAAACTGGGGGGGCCTGGGAACTTGGGTGATGTCCTGGGAATCTTCAACAGCTTGACAGCTTCTTGCAGTGGGACAAGATACAAAACTGCATGAGTAAAGCATCACGCTACCTGCTTGATGATCTTGGTGTTCATTTCAGTCTGCATGTCCTCCTTCCAAACTTTGACAGTTTTGTTACACTTCCTATATCGCAACTGACAACAGCATTCATGAAGGACACTGTCCCACACTGCTCTTTGCAGGCAACACTAGAGTACCTTCACAGTGACTATGTTCCAGTCTTTCCTCCAAGTTTCAAAAAGAAAATTGGCTAGATACTTCTCCATTTAAGAATTCACAGTGGGTGCCTTTCAAGATGAAGTAAACAACCCTTTACAAGCACAACCAGGTGCTTATTTTCTATCTGGGTCAGTACTTTTCATCAGCCAGAATTCAAGGCCACTCCTGGCAAAGAGGCAGTCTGAGTGGAGGGCCCTCTCGAGAACACAGATTGCAATTCAGCACGCTGCCATCTCAGACCATTGGAGGGGCTTGCCATGGCTCAGTTGGTGCTCCTGATGGGATACACTGATAGCTACTCATTGACAAACACTCTTGACTCTCCACCTGCAAATAACATCACTTTGCCAGCAGATAAGACTCTGGCTGTACAGCAAAAGGATTCTATGAATTGGTCTTTTCCCATCATTCAGTCAGATCCACCCAGCCCAAACCACATCCTGTAGGCCATTTCTCTTCCAGAGCTTACAGGATCAGAACAGGTAAGCTGAACCTTGGTTTGCAGGCAGCTGCTTTGGGATTTTGTTAATGTGAAAGGATTGATCTCTTGGTAAAAACTATAACAGGGGGAATTGCACCTTAAACACATGGACCACTAGAACTCAATCTTGGGGTGTTCTATGATGACGAAAGAAAGAAACGCTTTCAATGTCTAGCACTCTACCACCTTTGTTTTACTTGTTTTGTTCCTATTAGTTCTCTGCCTCTTTGTGGGGATAGACGGGTGGTCTGTCCTTTCTGCTTGCTTAAATACTCTTCCTATAGCAAGATGCAAACTGGTAATTTCTGACTCCAAAATCATCATTTATCCTCCCCTGCACTAACTCTGTGCCATCTTAGCCAGTAAGCTTTGGAAACTAATGTATTTTTTTAAAAATTGTGCTTTCTGGCTGGCTTAGAAAAGGTACCACCAATATGCATTTTGGATTTTGTTTAATAGTCAGCACAGCTACCCTTGCATTTTTTTCCCCCATCACAGGAAGGCCCAGATATCATACCTAACTATGGCCCTTTTCGCATGGCATTTGCCATGCGAAAGGGCCTCTGGAGCATTGTGCAATTGAGAGGAGCCGTCCACACGATGTCCTCGCAATTGCGCAATGCTGCCAGGGCCGGCAGGCACCGATCATGCACTATTTCATTTTCAGCTTCTAACCAAAAATGGTGTGTGATCGCGCATTACTCCAGGGCCCCGCACGCACTTGCCATGTGTGCAGAGCCTCCAGAGCCATGGCGCTCACACTTCCTGCCCCAGGCTGCACTGCGGAAGGAAGAGGAGGAGCCCTCACGCTGCCTGCTTGCTAGCAGGCAGCAGCTGCAGAGGCAAAGCAGCGGGGACATGACAGCCTCTTGCAAGAGGCTGTTCGCGTGATCCCTGTGCCCCAGTGCCGAGAACAGGTAAGTTGCGGAAAGGGCCTATGTTTAAGAAAACTTAATAGAAGTTCAGTATTTGTTGCCCATTGTATCATTGAATCTTTAATTATTTCTGTCTCTAATTCTCTGTTTAATAATATTTTGTATAATTGAGCCACCGTATGGTCTTTTTTTTCAAGAATGACATTTTCAAATTCATTTCTTTTCCTTATACTTTCAAATCCTTCCAATTTGTTATCCATTTTAAATCTTTCTTTCAATTTATTATATAAGAACCATTCACATTTGAAACCTTCCATCTCTAGTTCCTCTCTTGTTTTTATTCTTAGACTTGTCTTTTCTTCTACTAAAATATCTTCATATCTGATCCATTTTTCTTTCTCATCTCGCCATCTTCCAAATAAGGCTTCGTGGGGAGATAGCCATAACGGGATTTTAATATATTTTATATTTTCAAAATTATATGGCAAGTCACACAAAAAGGGAAGTGATCTATCTATCTATCTATTTATGTAGAGTAAGATAGAAGATCAATAGAAGAAGAAGAAATAGAAATAGAATTAGATGTTGGATAGGTATATAAATTTATAAGTATTTAGGTATATAAATTTGATTGTATATATTTCTTTGCTTTCTGTTTCTTATATATTTATAAAAAGAAAGAATTATTATTTGTAAATATTGTTTGTTATAACTTTAATAAAAATAAAATTTAAAAAAAAAGAAGTTCAGTGTTTGATCAAAACTCAGAAATTTTACTTTTTGGAACTACATCTTCCAGAATCCCTCACCCAGCTTGGTTGGGTGGATTCTGGAAGCTGTGGTACAAATTTGACAAGTTGTTGCTATTGTTGCTAACTTTATTTATATCCCATCTTTTCCCAAAACTTAGACTCAACTTGGACTCAAGGCAGGTTCTAAATTAACCATGGTTAATATGAACATCTGAACAAGTCTTTGAGTGAACTGAGTATGTTGTGGAAATATAAAATAAGTGTTCAAATAGCTTTAAACTGTGATTTGTTTTGATGCATTTGAAAACTAAAATAATTTTGGCTTTTCAGCCATGGTCATCTCAAGCCATGGTTCAGTATAATGCTTGAATTCAGCCAGAGTGTCACACTTAGGCCATTTCTGCACTGGACTATTATCGTGTTATCACTCCACTTTCAACATCCTATTGAATCCTGGAGTTTGCAATTTAGGGAGGGGCCTCAAACTGCAAACCCCAGGATTTCATAGAATGTTGAAAGTGGAATAATAGCCCTATAGCAGCCTAGTGTGGAAATAGCCTTAGACTGGGAGGATCTAGCCTCCCTATTTGATCATAAATTTTAATGATTTGTGCGGAGGGGGTCTGTTACTGTTAACATGGAGGGAGAAGGGGAAGTACAGTGAAGGAACATTGGCAGAGAATGACATTTTGCCAACAGTGCCAATACATGTAGCCCTTAGAAGTAAAACCAACAATAAAATGAAAATGAGGTTTAAAGAAGAATCTGAAGGAGGAAGCATGCACAGGCCTGAACCCAACATCCCCTCAACATAGTGTTAATATCTGCATGCAGACCTAAGCTCTGAGGAGCCATATGCCCTTCTCTCAATTTACTGTCATGCCATTGCACTCACTCATTCCATGTTCCACAGCAAGCAGGCAGGAACAGAGAAGTGTCTCCTGTAAATAATTACAGTAGCCCTGACATCACTGCAATACCCTAGCAGACCTCATCACTGGTGTCATCATTTTGCACCCAGATGCTTCTCCAATCCTGCCTGCTCACTGCAAACCAAGGAATGGCAGTGGGAGGCGGTGCCTTCAGGGGCTTACAGTAAGTTGGAGGGGGGCTTTGGGCACTGCAGAGAGAGAAAGAAAATAGCAACCCCTGCGGTGCCCAAAAAATGGACAGCATCTTTATGCCCCTCACATAATTCCAGCCATAGGGTGTGGGGGCTGGGCAAGAAGATGATCATGGGTCCGATAACTGCCCTGTGGAAATTTTTTCCATAATAAGGTATACTGTTTAGATTAAGGTAAGAATTGTTCTTTATTTAGACACCATCACATGAAACACCAGCAATCAAATGGGATGTCAGCCAGTGTCTTAAAAATTAACGTGTCCAGAATCTAGAAAGACTAAATTAAAACAGTTTAAAACACACATTCAAACCTAGTAAAAAGAATAAATGCATAGCAGAGCCCATTAAAAAACCCTAGGGCAAAAGTTATGTTAACCTACCCTCCAGCTGTCCCATCTGGCAGGAACAGCTGGTTAATCCTCTATTGTCACACTTTTTCAGCTGCTTTTAAACTGCCCAGCTTCTCTCTTCTCCTCCTCCAACTTTCTCCCTCTGTCCTCAGCTTATTTCAGGTCATGTCCCTGTCTCAGGACCCAGACAGGATCCTTCCCAACAGCCACTAGAGGAAGACATGGGCCATTTCTGCACTAGACTTTTATAGCGCTATGATTCCACTTGAAACATCCTATGGAATCCTGGGGTTTGCAGTTTCGGGAGGGGCCAGGTGGCCCCTCCTGAAACTGCAAACCCCAGGATTCCATGGGATGTTTCAAGTGGAATCATAGCGCTATAAAAGTCTAGTGCGGAAATGGCTATGGGCAGGACAATACTTACTGCAGCCAGCATAGGCCCATGAGACTCAAGAGTGTTTATATAGTAAGGACATATTAATTAGGCAGACAGTTGGGGGGGGCTCTCAGCCTATATAAACAGAGAAAGAGATGAAAAGAAACCATGGTAGACAACTGATATTATCAGTAGAAGCAGCTCACATCACATTCAGATCCCTTGCTTTGTGTTCCTAGTAACCTTGGCCCTCGCCTTGTGTATGGACTTCGCTACTGGACTGTTGCTCTGGATTTACTACAGACTCAGACTGCAAAACAAGGACCTGTAATTTGGTAACAAATTATTACAAACTTGGCTCATGGCTCCTAATAGGAGACTAACTAGAGAGCTGTAAGCCTTGCCTGGCCACCATCTGGCACAGGACACTTCAGTTGCTTCAAACCAAGTTCAAAGTTCAGTGGTGGCTTGTACTCAGTTAACTTAGTGGAGGGAAGAGGACAAGAAGGGGCAGAAACTCCCCCTTCCCAGTAAGCTCAGGCAAAAGCAAGCGGTAGAAATCTTTCTCAGCTTATGTGTTCTTTTTCAATCATCTCTTTCACCATCTTGACCACATTCCTGATGTTCCTAGGCCAAACATGTCCTGGTTTTCATCTATGAAATGTTAGAAGTTAGTGTTAAGAGTCAAAAGCCTACCTAAATTTTTAAAAAAAGTCTTTGCATCCTAGTGAATTCCCTGTGGCAAGGAATTCCATGACCTTCCACAGCAATTTTTCTGTGGAAAACTTCCCACTCTGTGGCCACTCTGACCTGTGAAGATGAAACTGGAAATTATCTCCAAAGGTACACATCTTCTCAAAGCTCTTTTTTTCCCCTCCCTTTGTTTCTTTGGCTTACGGTTTCAGCCTCACTGACTAGAAATGAATCCTGTGTCTTTCTGACCCCTTTGTGGAGTTCATTAATTAAGAGTAACTCCCAGCCAGAATTCCTTTGCATCAGCACTATCCACCTTTCTAATTGCTGTGCTTCGGTATCTAAGCTGTAAGGAGAGTCAAAAGGGGGTTGAGTCAGGTTTAAAGATTTCTGAAGACAATTCTGGGCCAGCTGTTTAAGGGAAGCGAGATAAAGCACAGTCTAAGGACACCTTGTAGTCATGCCTGATTAAGGCTGAGAAGAATGAAGTAGTCCCAACATCCATGCCTGGAATCAGCATTAATCTTTTTAACCTCACCATACCCTATTGTTTGCCACTGTCACAGCGGGCCTCAGTCGTCTTTTCATTCTGACCTCCTCTCTTAAATGAAAATACAGTTGGCTATAAGATGCTTAATTCTGGAGAGGTTTGCGGGGAAATGACATAACAGTTATACAAAAATATCAATATGGAATGAAATAAAGAGAAGAGAGTAAAATCTATATTTTAAAAAAAATCATTTGTGGAGAATCAATGACCTTTCCCGTATTATTTCTGCTCCCATGCTGTTTCTGTCTCTAGAGGGTCCTTCTAGCTCCAGTTAAAAATTCCATTTTTTACACTTACTTGTTCTTAATTGCTGTCAGTGGGTGGTATGCTCCCATTTGTTTATGAATGCATTCTTTTTCCTGCCGTTACAATGGCAGTTTCGTATTGACTGATCTTCACTTCAATATGAGGCATATATAGTATCTTCATATACCAGCATAATCACTTAAGCCTAAACCAGAAGTCTGAATCCAAAGATCTAACTGAAATAGAACAGTCCCATTGCTGGTACTATATCAGCTCAAGCTCTGCCTGGAAAAATGTTTGTTAGATGGGGCACCCCATGTCAAAACATGGGAGTGCAGAAAGTGGAGTGACAAAAAAACATGAGGACGTGAGGAGTCTGTGTGGAGCACAAAGCACCATTTTCAAAAGAAAACCAGCTCCTTCTCCCAGACAAAAATCCAGCAAACATTGTCAGTAGCCAAGGGATTGTAAGTAATCAGTTGAGGACGAGAGACATGGAAACCAAAGAAGGAGATAGAGTGGAGGACCCTGAAGGACTGCACGGAGCTGGCAAGAATATTGAATGGGATAATTCCACGCTGCAACATTTTGCTGCAGATCTCAGTTACATATGTGTAGCGGCTTGGATTCAGGTTCTTTTCCACCCATAAAAGGAGTATCTCAGCAAAATTACAGTCAGAAGGCTTCCACTGACAAAAAGAAGGGTAGTAATTTTTGCCTGTTCCTGCCTTTCTTTGTTGCCTCCAGCCTCACCTCCCAGACTGTTCGAAAGAGGCCAGCCAAGAACTGGGGAACTGCAAGTGATGGAAAGAATCAGGTAAGGTCTCCTCCTTCCCTGTTTAATCAATAGAAACACTCAGCTGGAATTGCTCTCTTCACAGGAGGATAGTGAGGAACCAACTCATTATCCAGAGTGCTTTTTTTACCCCAAAATGGTGCCCTCTAGTCGTGCTGGATGACTGCACCATGCTATCTGGGGATAATGGAAATAGTAGTCCACCTCATTTGATGGGTGGCAAATTGGGGAAGGTTATTTAAGAAACCCCGTGATAAATTCACCTTAGGGTCTCCATAAGCTAGAAGCGACTTCAAGGCACACACAACAACAACAGCTTTAGTAAAATCTAATAATTCATTCCCAATGTAAAATAAAGAAACCACAGCATGAGAAAGTTACTTTTTAGAATACAATTCCTAGAATGCTAACTAGAAAAAGTAACTTTCCCAAGCTCTGATCAGAACATTTATGTTAAGTCCTCCTTGGTGTGTTTTTTCACACGCCCCTAATGCAGGAGTAAGGGAGGAGCAACCTAATTTCTCTTAAAGTCCTACATACAACTTCACTGCAGACTGTGAATCCAAAATATCCTGGATTCATTTGCTCTGATACCATGTGGCGCAGTTAAAAGAAATATAAATGCTATCTGGAGGTATTATTAGTAATATTAGTACTAGTATTTTGCTGCTTTGGCTCAGTGACAGAAGAGAATGGCACAGCCAGAATGTCTAACCTGCTGCAGAGATGGTTAAAGGAAGAATAAAAGACGATAAGCAGACTGAAGATTTTCTTCCTTTTTTTTCCCCCAAGTCTAGCAGAGAGTGCTCAAAATCTTTCAAAGACTGCTCCTTCTATCTCTGAAAATATTCTGTATTGCCATTTTTGCAACTAAGAAAATGTAATCCAGGAAGGCCTGGCATTTTAAAAAGTTCACTGCTTGATACTCTGGCAAGTCGGGCTATAAATACACTCACAATGAAGTTCTTAAAGGTTTATTTCAGATTTCTTATTTCACAAACTGGGGACTAGGCACATAAATATTGGCCTGTAAAGCGCTTAAAAATAGATTACTAGAAACCAATAGACTGCCTTATTGTCTGCTGAACCACTGATGGATCAAATGGTACATTTGAATCTTTTTATGGGAGAGACGAGTGTGACCTTCATGTAAACCATTTACTTCCAGCAATTTTATTTACATTTTTAAATCCACATAAAGGTGAAGGATGATACAGCTCCAGAAAGGAATACTAACAATTTCACACTCCCCACCCACCACCCATCCAAGGCACAGCTAAGCTGTTCAAGGTCGTATGTAGTACAAGACTGAAATCTACCAGCATATTTTGATTCCCCCCTTCTCCCAAAATTGTCTACAGCAGGAACAGGCAACCTGGTTCCTCCCCTCAATGTTTTTGACTACAGCTCCCATCAGCCCCAACAAATAGAGATGATAGGCACTGAACTGCCAAGTTATCTGCCCCTGATCTAAGTACTAATTTTTCTTTTCTAGTTGAAAGCATTTATGGCTGACCATCTGAAGCTGGAACCAGCCTTCCTCAACCCGGTCCCCTCTAGATCTTTGGATTACAAATTTCACTAGCCCAATCACCATGACTGTTAATCAGAGATGATGGAAGTTGTAGCCCAAAACATCCAGAGGCACACAGATTCCTGGGCGCTGTGTTAGAGCTATTTGTCATTTGATTGGGTTTCTGAATTTGTAACAGTACATGTTGTCATGGTTGAAAGTTCTGTATGATTGATCCCACTGAAAGGGAAAAGATGCAGTTCAACTGACACTTAAGATGCATGTGATGTACAAAGAGGAAGAAAGAGGATGACCTCCACAGGTTTCCTAGACTGATCATCACCTGGTTTGACCAATGCTGATCTTCTCCCCAGCCTTAAACTGATTCTTTTAGAGTGGGTGATGTGACTTCTCCCTTCGTCTTCAGAATTTAGCCTTATAGCAGCAGTGAGCACATTCCAGAGCCCAGAGGCCAATCTTCACAACCACCCAAGAGTTGCAGTGCACAGTCATAGCTGCCATCTTGGATGCCCAAAACTGATGTCACATCACTCCTAGTCAACTTCTGGGCCATCTGGAGGATTCTTTCTGTTTGAAGATGGGAATCCCCCAATTAGAATGTTTAAGTGTGCTGAAGCCCAGCACACTAAAGCACAGCATACCACTGGTGGCACAGTGGTTAAATGCCAGTACTGCAGCCACAACCTTGTTGCTGCAGTACCAGCGTTTAACCACTGCTGGGCTCCAGGTTAACTCAGCCTTCCATCCTTCTGCAGGTCAGTAAAATGAGTACCCAGCTTGTTTGCTAACAAACCACTTAGAGAGCAATTAGTTGATAAGAGGTATAGAAATATAAATGCTATTACTGTTATAAGGGTTGGGATGAAAAACAGGTTGCGCCAAAAATTATAGGTGGTTTGGGGAGCTTGAGAAGGTCACAATTCAATATTCTTGCCAGCTAGCCATGCAGTCCTTCAGGGTCCTCCATTCTATCTCCTTCTTTGGTTTTCATGTCTCTCCTCCTCAACTGATTGCTTACAATCCCTATTGTCTCAAAAGCTCATGCAGCCCATGGGTCACATGATTCCCGACCCTAAGAAAGAAGACATCTTTCCACTAAAGAGACCAGAGCCATCACGGCTCCCTGTATCTCCACCTTAACAAGACAGATCTAGGGATGGCTTACCTTACAATGAACGGTAGCTTTATTTTCTTGCTAAGAAAAGAGTCTCTGTGTGATGCACCTCTGAGTATAGTGTAAACCTCCAGATATCAAAGGACTGATTCCACTTACCACGTGATGTGCATCCACTCTGATGGCAAATTCCACCCAAATGGTTGTCTCTTTCAATGGTGATATCAGGGCAGGATGTGAGGGCAAAAGTCCAAGGTCCCACTCACCAGAATGAGAAGGAGCGTCTGCCAAAGAGTGGGTCTCACTTGCTCCATTTTGAAGAAAGTGACTTAATGCACTTGCCAAAGAGAGGGTCATAGAATCATAGAGTTGGAAAAGACCACAATGGCCATCCAGTCCAATCCCCCACCACGCAGGAACACACATTCAAAGCAACCCCAGCAAATGGCCATCCAGCCTCTGCTTCAAAACCTCCAAAGAAGGTGACTCCACCACACTCTGAAGCAGCATATTCCATTGTTGAACGGCTCTTACCATCAGGAAGTTCTTTCTGATGTTTAAGTAAAATCTCTTTTCCGGTAGTTTGAATCTACTGCTCTATGTCCTAGTCTCTGAAGCAGCAGAAAACAAGCTTGCTCCATCTTCAACATGACATCCTTTCTAATATTAAAACATGGCTATCACATCACCTCTTAACCTTCTTTTCACCAGGGTAAACATACCTAGCTCCCTAAGCCATTCTTCAGAAGGCAGACCTTTCACCATTTTGGTCACCCTTCTCGAGACACATTCCACCTTGTCAATATCTTTCTCTAATTATGGTGCCCAGAACTCAATACAATATTCCCGGCGAGGTCTAACAAAAGCAGAGTAGAGTGGTATTATTACTTCCCTTGATCTCAACACTATACTTCTATTGATGCAGCCCAGAATCGCATTGGCTTTTTTAGCTGCCAGTTCATGCTGTTGACTCATGTTCATCTTATGGTCAACTAAGACCCCTAAGTCCCTTTCAGATACGCTGATTTCAAGCCAGGTATCACCCGTCCTATATCTGTGCATTTCATTCTTTCTTCCTAAACGTAGTACATTTCTCCTTGTTAAAATTCATTTTGTTAGCTATGGCCCAGCTCTCTAATTTGTCAAGGTCATTTTGAATTCTGATCCTGTCCACTGGGATATTAGCTATCCCTCCTAATTTGGTGTCATCTGCAAATGTGATGAGCATGCCCTCTATTCCATCATCCAAATCATTGATAAAGATGTTGAATAGCACTGGGCCCAGGACAGAACCTTGTGGCACCCCACTAGTCACTTCTTTCCAGGATGAAGAGGAGCCCTTGGTGAGCACCCTTTGCGTTCAGCCGGTCAGCCAATTACAAATCCGCCTAATGGGAGCCTTGTCTAACTCACATTTTACTACCTTGTCTAAAGGGAGGCCCTCTTAAGACTATTAAATCTTAACTGCACCACTGCCTTCACATTACACTCCTCTGCACTGTGTGTACACATGAAGGGGATTGTTGTAGGTACATAAAGCTAAAATTATATTCTCTGCAGCAAGCTGATTTAGACATTACTAAAGGATCAGAAGGGGTCTAAATACCCAAAAGACATCAGATTCTGTTTGTCCTTCAAAGCTAAGCAGTCAGCCCCCGTTAGTACTTGAACAGGAGACCACCAACAAATATCAGATGCTGCAGGCTATCCTTCAGAAGAAAGAACTTGCAAAACACCTCTGAATGTTCCTTGCTATAGACAATCCCATGGAAAATTCACATGCACACATACAAAGGATCAGATGGTTTGACAACAGGAAATGGAAAGACCAGCAGGATAGGCTGGTGGCTCTGATGTCAGTGTCTTTGTAAATCTGCTTCAGGTTTAAACCTGAACTTTAAAGGAGCTATCTGGGGTGCTGAAATCTGTGCTGTAAAAATATTCCAGCACCTTGGACAGATTCTTTGAAGTCCAGATGAAAACCCAGAGGAGATTCACACATGTGTCTACAGACCTGGGAGCTAGCAACCTCCAACAGAGATGAGACATCAAAATGGAATCAAAATCAGATCTCTGAACTTTAAGCTCCAGTGTAAGCTGGTAGATTCAATGACACTGGGGAGGTGAATCACTTCTTAGGTTTAGTGTGAACTTTAAAAGAACTAGCCAAGGTGCTGACTCTAGTTGCAGCAATGGGACTCAACACCCTAGATCAGTGGTTCTCAACCTGTGGGTCCCCAGATGTTTGTGGACTTCAGCTCCCAGAAGCCCTGAGCATTGACTATAGTGGCTGGGGCCTCTGGGAGCTGAAGTCCACGAACATCTGGGGACCCACAGGTTGAGAACCACTGCCCTAGATAGTGTCTTTAAAGTTTACACTAAAACCTATAGCAGGTTCACCATCCCATTGGCATAAGACACACCAGCTTGCACTGCTAATGAAAGAAGAAGCGACTGACTTAATTTCCCACCCAGCAGGACAAGTGGCCATCTCTCTTCCAAACATGAATTCCAGGTCACACTCCCTAAGTAAGGTGGGTTGCATTTCCCCTCCCCCAAGGTATCCAGTATTTCCCAGATGCTGCCAAAGAGAAGATCACAGGCTACCCATTGCATCATTCAAATGTTCTCACATGCACAGGAGGGTAAGGAGAGTAGCACAAGGAAAGAACTAAATCAGATTATCTAACTGATTTGTCAGAAAGGTAGGGCCAAACGACAGGGCAGCCACATTGGATAGTCATACCTCTGTCCTCCTTATAAACAATATAAAGAACAATTCCACTTTTTGCCTCTCCCCAAATAAAAAATATACCTGGAGATGAACAGCTGACCCTTCAGACCTCCTTCACCTTATCTCCCCACCTTCTGTTGCTATCATTGCTTAAGGACAGAGAAAACCATTAATTTTGCATATAAAGGCAGGCATACCTCAATTCACACTTTGAAACCAATACACAAATCAAAAGGCAAGTAACTTTTGAAATTCACACATCTACTAATTTTGCAATGCAGGTCTCCAATTTTCAGACTCACTGTTCTGCTTGCTGCAGCTGTTTGGCATCAAGTGGACTTCAACTTATTGTGACCCTACAAATGAGAAATCTCCAAGAGCCCTGGTCATCCATGATGAGATCTTGCAGATTCAGTGCTGTGGCTTCTTTGGCTGAATCAATCCACCTGTAGCCCAGTCTTCCTCTTTTCCTACTGCCTTCCACTTCACCCAGCACTACCATCTTTTCCATTGAGTCATACCATCTCATGATATGTCCAAAGTATAACAGTCTCTGTTTAGTCATCTTGTCTCCCAGTGAGAGTTCAGCCTTGATCTGCTCTGAGACCCATTCGTGTGTCTTTCTGGCATTCCATTGTAGCCATAGAGTATTTCTGCAGGACGATATTTCAAAGGAGTTGATTTTCTTCCTATTGACTTTCTACATCATCCAGCTTTCACAACTATGCATAGAAATCAAAAATACTATAGCCTGGATGATTATGACCTTGGCATTTAATGAATACACTCTGGGTTTGTTTTTTTTAAAAAGTACCCAAATGTATATAATTTTTATTTTATTTTATATTCCACCTTTCTCTCAACAGTGGACTCAAGAGGACCAACAGCATTACAACAGTACAAATTAAAACATCCATGAAAGTATAAATGTAAAGTTTAAAAAACAATTAAACCATTTATAAAGTTAAAACATTACATATTAAAAATATAAAAATGGGCACAAAAATGTGCTTATTAGTTTATTTAGAGACATTTAGCATACAATATAACAGGGGGAAATTGCTCACCCAAAACAATTGTGTTAAGTAAAATGTTACAGAAGAATACATATATTATTATGACAAACATTTTAAAAAATGCATATTAATTTTTATGAAGACTTTTTAAAAAAATCCTATACAAGAAGCCCCCACCTTTTGATGCCCCATCATCTGATGACTCACTCTTTTCAAGCTTCCAAATTAAAAACAAGTTCCATTAATTCTATGGGGATTCCATTCTTTCATCATTTCTTCTTGCCTATGAAGACTCACAACCACTCGTATGCAAGTATTGCTTGAAAAGTGAGCTGAGAGGGGGAGAAAGGAACTAGGAGCTGAGAGATTATGCAAGCAAAGCGTGCATATTTGGTCCCTAGTGAGCCTCCATAAGTCCTTCATGCTCCATACAGTACAGTACATGGTTCCATTTTTCAACCAATTCCATTTTCTGACAGTGCTCTGGTCAGATAAGTGGGAGAAGCCTATACCAGTGAGGAAACCTGAGAACTTAATCTTATGACGGGAAAGAGGGAACGGCTGAAATTGTCTGAATCAACCATCCCCCTGGATATTTTTTATCCCAATCTCACCCAAATAATTAAACCAGGATATGGAGGGGGAAAAGGAAGACTCAGTTCTCTAAAGAGGCTCAGTTCTCTAACTCTGCTTGTAATGTTTGCTTTGAAGATGAGAGACCATCCCACTCCAGCATTATATAAGAATCCAGACTTCTTCACACCCATTTCAACCTGTATAAAGCTCTGGACTGCAATCCATCCATCCATTTATTTACACCTCTCTTTCTTTCCAAACTGGGACTCAAGGCTGCTTACAAAGCATTTCCCAACACACTTTCTCAATACTCTTATGGAAACCTAACCAGCCATAACAAAACTTTTTTAAAATAGTGGAAGACTAATCATAGGGCCACAGAACAATTCAAGGGCAAATTAGCCAGGCTGGAACCAACCAATGACCTAACTAGTCTAGCATCTTCCTCCTTACAGGGGCCAACCCCGCGGCTCAGCTTGGAGTGTGTGGAGGGGGAGGGGGAGGGGGCTATGGTGTGGGGCATGGCTGTGGCATGCAGAGATGTGGCCACAGCAGATGGGGGGTGGCCACAGCATGCAGGGGTGCAGCCACAGTGCATGGCAGCGTGACCACAGAGGACAGAGGCGTGGCCGCAGGGCATGGGGACATGGCTACGAGTCAGGACGCCCCAAAAACATTGCCTCCAGAGACGAACTGCCCCCATCACCCCCCTGTCCCTATGTGATTGGGCCAACTAGAAGTACCATTGGGACTATGACCCTGCTTGACAGCACTCTTAAGCTAATAGTTAACCCCACGCAGTTCTACCGTAACTGGTAGAGTAATAATTACCATCTTCTTATTTAGCAGAACATAATTATGACCAACCAACCTGCAAGCAGCCCACCTACCAAAGGACATAGGAACTTACCTTATATCGAGCCTGAGCATTAGTCCATCTAATGCAGTATCGCCTATACAGACTGGCAACAGGCCTCTGGGATTTCAGACAACAGTCTTTCCCGTCCCTATCTGAGAACACCAGGGGTGTACCCAGGGTGGTTTTTTACATGCAAAGCACATGTATCACCAGTGAGCTGCAATCCTTCCCATCAGAGGCACAATAGTTTCCTGTTTCCCTAGTTAGGAAGCATTGTCCAGCACATGGCAAGCTACAGTACACACCTAGTTGTATTTTTTTAACAGGGTGGGCAATAGGTCTTAAGAGTCAGCATGGTATAGTGGTCTGAACGATGACTAAGACTTTGGGAGACCAAGGTTCGAATCCCTACTACAACCCCATTTGTTGACCTTGGGCAAAGTCACACTCTCTCATCCTCAGAGGAAGGCAAACTCCCTCTGAACAAATCTTGCCAAGAATACCCTCTGATAGGTTTACATTAGGGTTTCCATAAAATTAGAAATGACTTGAAGGCACACAGAAGCTACTACCACTACTACTATTACTACAGGTCTAAAATGTGATGTTTGGGAAGCAGTTCGTGTGTCATCATCTTAAATAATGACATAAAATCTCAGGAGCAGGAATAAATACTAGAAAGCATGTGTAATAAATCAGCAGCAGAGGGGGGAAGGCAGAAAAAGGAGCCTAGTCTCCTCTTTTTTTCCTACATAAAATCTCACCTTTATTATGGCAGCTGCAGTTTGGATCTGTTGATTAGGATTTCACAGATCAGTTCAATATTTCTGTGTCCACAGTACATTCTGAAGTACACTTCCCTGCTTTTTTATAACCTCTTTACTATATCATGCATGTACCACCCACAGATACCAAAAGTGCACAGGGAGTTCTCCACATTAGATGCACTGCAATTATCATTCTTAAAAACACTCACTAAGACTCAGACTTGAGTATTTTCCCTCCCAGAAATGTCATAAAACCTTTCTATATCAAATACCTTTGGGAAGGTGATAAAGGGTAAGGCTTTATATTCTTATGATGAACATTATTATTTAGTTGCATTTTAATAGCACTTTAATTGCATATTTCATCTCTATATTACATAGTATAGGTTCACCTTAGAGTCACCAGAAGTCAGAAATGACTTGAAAACACACAGCAACAACAATAATTTGCTATCTCATGCCTTCATGATACAGTGGAGTATAAACTTAAATACAGATAGTAGTGTGTAAAATCCTAGACTACCTTTCCATGATGAATAAAAATTAATGGATATACATTATAGACTGTGCCATTTTCATTATTTAAAAAGCTATGTTTACAGTAGGTCATAGACGTTGTTTCACATTTTTAGATGAACTAGAATTCCAGTGCTAAGAGAAATTATTATTTCACACTGTAACACCTCTAGCCAATAGTGAGTAGACATGCTCAGAAAAGAATTCTGGGTGTTTCCATCCAAAAAAAAGTAGCTGTTTTCAATCTCTGAACAGAACCAGGGTCAGCATGAGAGGCTGGCATCCCTGGATAAGCAGAAAAACCAAGGAGTCCACTGCTGGCCACTGGAACCCTCTGTCTGTTTTGCTGCTTCTCTTCACCAACCTCTCCATTTTGTTCCCACAGAAGCCAACCATGTTTTCTATGAGAAACTCACAAACAAAATTTCAAAGAAGTAGCTGTGCTGGTCTCTTACAAAATTTTTAAAAAAAGGAAAGGAAGGGGAGAAAAAAGAATGTGAAAGAAATAGCCTTTTCCATTTCAGTTTACCAACAACCAGTATGCAGAAATATCCTGCCACTGATCCTGGAGGATGTAAAAAGAGCTGCAGAGAGACCAACAGCTACTGATTTTCCTCCAGAAATTTCTCTAATCTTTTATGAAAACTACCCAGGTTGGTGGCTATCACAACAGCAGCAAATCGTAAGCATGATCTAATGTAGTCCCTTTTTCTCTCTGTCCCGAATCCCCCATCATGCATCTTCCTCGGGTTCAGTTTCATTGATGAGGGGGGGAAAATTGCCTATCCAGTTCCTCCTCGCCATGCATAATTATTTACACTCCCTTACATGCTGTTCTTCTCAGCTAAAAAGCCCCAACCACTGAGGTCTGCCTTCATGGGGGATTTATTCCAGTCTTGTGCTAATTTTGGTTGCACACTCTTGCATTTTATCCAGCACTACAATGTCCTTTGTGCAGTGTAGTGATCAGGACTACACACAATATTTGTTATGTTTTATTTATATCCCACTTTTCTCTCAACACAGATCCCAAGGCAGCTTACAACACAGACTAAAACAAACGACAGCTAAAAACCTGATGATAAAAAGCTACAGAACAATGAAATTAGCTATCATATTGAAACACTGCCACTCAAAACAGTATAAAAGCATTTTCAAGAATAATAATAATAGCCTAAAGACACCAGATTCCATCTGATCTTGGAAACTAAGCAGGGTCAGCCTTGGTTAGTTCTTGGAGAGGAGGCTGCCAATGAATACCAAGTACTGTAGGCTGTATTTCAGAGGAAGGAACTGGCAAAATGACCTCTGAATATTCCTTGCCTGAGAAAACCCTGTGATATTCATGGGGTTGCCATAAGTCAACGGACGACTTGAAGGCACATATGCACACTACAATAATACAGCAGAATGCACCATTAAAAAAAACCTCACGCAATCAGTTAATTACCAAATACCTCTTCTAATAAAACAGTATTTCCCTGATGGTAAAAGGAAAGCAGGAAGGGGACCAACCTAGCCTCTTGTGGAAGAGATTGCTAGAGCTTTGTAGCAAACACCAAGAAGGCCTTCTCTTAGGTCCTCACCAGACAGGTCTATGACAACAGTAGGTCTGAGAGAAAGCTCTTCCCCAGGCATCTTAAGACTCAGGCCGTTTCCGCACTAGCCTGTTATATAGTGCTATATTCCACATTCAACATCCTATGGAATCCTGAGGTTTGTAGTTTAGAGAAGAGCCTTAAGGCCTCTCTCTAAACTACAAACTCCACGATTCCATCGGATGTTGAGAGTGGAATAATAGCACTATAACAGGCTAGTGCGGAAATGGCCTCAGGTGGTTTCATATAGTGAGCTATAGTGCTTCAGATGGTTTGGACCTAAAATGGATCATGCTTTACAGACCATAATCAGTGCTGGCAATTGTGCCAAGAAACAAACCGGTAGTCCATGCAGTGTATATTCCCTGTATATACAGTCACACCATATATTTGAATAAAGGCACTGTGGCACTTGCAGTTCTGTTTTCAGTTCCTCACAGAATCCTTTACGGAACATGGAATTTGGCTTTGTTTGTTTTTTTCTTTTTAACAACAACCACTTACTGATTCAAGCTACCTACCACAACCCCCAGATCCCTTTCCTAAAGTAGCCATTGTCATTCCTCATCACTGTATAAGTGAAGTTAGGATTTTTGTTTGATGTTTCTGTGGCTTGCGATGTTTGGCATTCCTGGCCACACCAGCACAAGCAGTGAGACATTTTGACATTGAAAGTTTGGAGTAATATACCTGGGGAAATCAAACAATCTCAGTGCATTACCCAGAGTAATTTTATTTGGAGAAATGGGCTGATACTTGCCTAACATTCATTATGTTTTCTCACTTTCAGAAATAAATCAGTATTTCAGAGAGGTGACTTAACAGGCCTTGAATTTCTGTCTTTCTTCGTGCTTTCTTTTTGAACTTAGAAAAGTAACTTTTTGGACAACATTCCCAGAATTCTCCCGCAATGTAGGCTGGAAAATATTTGGAGACAGAGTTCAACAAGTAGGTTTTCCAGGATCTCCATTTTTCTCCCCCCTTTAAAAATACAGACTTGCCAATTTTGCTATGTTACAAACATAGCTCCTGGATTTGATACAGTCTAATCTCATTGCTCTTCTAAGATCTGTTAAATGAACAGTTATACTCATTTTTTTAAAAAAGCAATATGTTAAAGAGAGTTATCACTGTAATATACACATTCAAATATGTACAGGATTCCCTTCCTATATATATTCTAAGAATAATTGTTGCCAAGTTCCACAGCAGCTATTAGTGACACCATGGATATGCTAAGTGATTGTGAAATTGCACCACTCTGATTTTTTTTAACACTTTATGACATTGTTTATGACTATTGATTACGTGGCAGACCTGCCTATGCACATTTTATATGGCACCTATTTTAAATACGTATATCGCTCTGAAAAAGACTTCTGGCATTCAGGATGAGATTGTAAATATATAAGGCAGACCATTAACTTTACATAAGCTCTTTTATATACCTAGAGGTCTATGACAGCATTTCTTGATAATGTAGCTTAACAGAAGAGTTGTTTCGTGAACGGTTCAATCAAGAGGAGCTTTAAAAACTGCATATGATGATAAACAGTAGCAGATGAGTTCTGAGATAATAAAAGTAGCTGAAGAGCAAAAGTAGGCCTACTTTCCATTTAAAGGGAAAGGGCAAGAGCGACGAGGTAGAAGTAGACTGTCCTGTTGTTCCAGTAAGAATCTAGAAAGAAGTGCTATGAGCTTGATTCAAATTCTAACAATCAGTTGTGTAGAGATGGTGGGGCAACGGGGACGGTTTGCTCTGGGCAGCAATGTTTTTGGGGCGTCCCAGCTTGTACCCATGCCCCCATGCACCATGACAATGCGCTGCAGCCACACCCCCGTACACCATGGCCACACCCCCTCCTGCCCCCCCCCCGGAACTCCAAGCTCCGCCACTGCTAACAATAGCTTTATTTGGGAGTTCCTCCTAACATAAAGGGTGGCAATAGTAGTAACATTAGCAGGATATAATATTACCTAACTGTAGATATGCCTCAGTTAAAGTATATATGTTCCTGGGCATTAGTTCTTTAACAGAAATGTTGGTATCAGGGGCAGAAATAACATGGAAAGAACAGGTATAGGTTCCTACATCATAGGAAAAGAAGAGCAGTTCAGCAAGTTTCAGCAAACTTTTTATCCGAAACTAATATGCACAAGTGAAATGAAACAACCAGCTCAGGTAAGCATTGCATAAGTAAACAAAAACATCTTCAACTTTCTAGAGACTACTTGGAAGCTTATTTCAAAATGCATCCAGGAACAATTCTTTTTCTTTCACCAACTTTCTTATCCTTTCCATTTTAGTGGTCAAACTTACAGATCTGTGGCCTTCTAAAAAAAATACTGAGGGCAGCCGATAATTGTGACTCTTTCTCCCTCTTCTGCATTTCATGCATGCTCATTATAGGATTCGGGAGGGAGCTGCTATTTACCTTGCCTGTTGTAGGCAGGCACACATAACTACAGTAGGACTGGCTAGAGTACAATCCCACTTTTTCCCACCTTAAGCTTCATTGCATTGTTTACTACAGACATGCTGCTGCAATCTGACACTGAAAATCTGTCTTTCTCCAGTCCTCCTTTACCAGACTCCCAATGCTGATGCTGCTTTAAAACAAAAACAGAAAACTTTCCAGTGAGGCAATGCATGAAGGGAAAAGGGAAGCTGGGCAAGCATAAAAGACCTTGTAAATAGGAGCTTCTTTGCCTGAGGCTGAGGTCTGAGGTAAGTCTGTACTACATAAGAAAGAAAGATATGTCTTTTCTTAAGTCACTCTCAAAAGAAGCTATAGAATTCCTCTATATATTTTTAGTTCTAGTAGCTGCAGTTGTAGCATAGTGGTGCAAATGGTGGCAACAACAATGCATTAAGGAAAGTGCATGAATACGGTGACGCTTAATAACTGTGTGTCGGTCAAGGGGCTATTGTTAATAACTTAGTGAAAAAAGAATGGTATTTCATTTGTTGCCTCCATCTCCAGATGTCTTGCTGCTGTGGTCAAAACCCCAATAGGAAATGGCAGGAGGGGAAAAATCTCAAACAATCAAACAAAGAAGTAGATATAATTATAAGTAATATTATGAAAAATGCACTGTAAGGCCCCGCTTTGGGGGTCCTCAATATCAGGATGGTTTGGATGGGCACCATATCTAATTGGCACCATATTGGATTGGCAACTGTATTAATTGGCTCTGATATCAAAATCAAACCTGAGAGGTGACGGAGAGGTCGAATTGACAGGGGGGGAATTCCAACTGTGAACAGTAGCACAAAACTCCCTCCAGGTAAGACTGAGTTATTTGTCAGGCAAATAGATGCTGTTCCTGTGGATAATAGGCTTAAGTAGAAGGTGGAATTTTCCAGAGAACTGCAATTGTGAGAAGCTCACCAGGACACTGATTGACAGATACTCATCCTCTGTGCACCTTGATCCTTCCTCTTGCCTCATAGCATCCACAATAGACAGCTATTACAACACACACTGGGTCTTTGTCATCCAAACACTGAGAACATTAGAGAGTTGATAGCCCATTTTCTGTGTTGCAACTCCCATTGTCCACTAGGCTAGGAAAGCAATCAACTCACACCCCTTCAGGCAGGGAAACAGAGTATATAAACCCTTGGTTTTGAGAAATCAGATGCAGTCAGATGAAATGCTGGACCCCACTATGTTGCTCTGAATCCTGATCTGGCCTGCCCTTAAACATTTCAGCTTCTTCACTGCTATTCTGGACAGGTAATTATAAACCCAAAACCCCTCAGCCTCTCTATACATATTTTTAACTCCCTTTCTCCTTCAGTTAGCTCTTGTGTGAATGTTTGACTGTTTGTATTTTGTGTGCATGCATGAGTGAATTCCCCCCAACAAAAACACATTTTTAGCTTACTTGTGAATCTGCTTGGTTCTTTTCCTGCATAGTTCCTCCTAACTATGGAGGTTCATGATGAAAAAGGAGTCACAAACACATTACAGTCCATTCCATGCTGGATCACAGAAAGGCCACCTATATGCATAAGACTACTTCTGGAAACTTGAAGCTCTTTCAATAAGTCTTCATTAGTAGTTAGCAGAAAGTAGCTGTGACGGAGCCTGGTGGAGTGGTTAGCTTGAGAAGCAGGCCGGCCTTAGCAACAGGTTGCCAAGGAACCCAAGAGGCTCTGGGTAAGAGAAGAACTCAGCCCATTGGTGCATGCGAGGGACTGAGCTTTCTGAAGAGAAGCTCTACATAAGGTAATGATTTGCATTTTTTGAGAGATTTCTTTAAGGACAGAAGGAGGGAGGGTTTTGCTGGATAAGAGGGTGGTTTTCTTAGCAGTCTAGTGAGAGGCAGAGGAGACACCAAATCACTTCTGAGTGGATCAGAAAGTGAAACCCTGACTTAGAGATTAGAACTTTGAGCAAGGGAAGCCAAAGGTCTGAGTGAGCATGAAAGCTTTGTACCTGAATACTGAATTGAGTTGAGGAATCTGGTTAGACATTTTTGAAAGTTCTATTTTGTCTGCGTATATTTATAATACCCAGTACCTTTTCCTTGTTAGTTGTTTTAATAAAGAATGCATTCTATTTTTATAATTTCTGACTCAGCAGAGTACTTTTCTTTCACCCTATTTTTGATGGAAACACGCTACCACAAATGATCAAATCCTTTTGAATAAGACCAGAGAAGCTTTACTCCTTTTCCAGTAAGGTGGTGGATTTAAAGGGGAAAGCAGGGTTGTATAAGAAGGTGGAGGGGCAGGGTGCTATAGAAAGGCTGAGAAGGCAGCTACCATCTCCAGTCTGTAAAAAGAAAATCAGGCCTGCCACCCCCCTCTACAATAGCGCTATCCATAATTATCTCAAGGTCATGGGTGCAATATTCCAGACTCCAAAGATATTGCATGCATGGAGACATGCCTCATTCTGCACACCCAGAGGAAGCTGCTCTCTCCAGATGTGCCCAGACATATACTGACAGCCAGAGGAGCGGTTGACAATGCAAGACTGGGGTGGGGCCAGTGGATGAAGTCTTGATCTGCCTTCACACAGTTGTTGTCTTGGGCGGGGGGATGCCAAATGCAGAATTTATAGATAGTTGATCCCACTGGGGCCTTCAAATGTGTTTCCAGCATATAAGTGTAAATCAGTCCATGGGTAAATGAAAGCAACATTTGCTTTAGATAAAAATGTAATCATGAAACTGCAGGTTTCAATAAGAAACTTCTCATTAAATTCCTAGCCAACCTTAGTTTGGGGTCTATTACTGAGGCTCTGGGTTGAAAAAGAAGTGTTTCTGGGTTGGAATGAGAATCACAGTGCAATCATAAAGAGGGCTTTAAGTCCCACTGAGCTCAATAAGGTGGGACTTAGAGAAAGAGCTAACCCACAGTTTACCACAAGCTTGATGGCAAATCTCCACAGGATGAATTAAGCCCACAGACAGAAATTGCCATCCCCTGCTCAGCTATGCATGCCCTAAACTGCAACTTCGTATGGATTTCCACATGGTGTTGTCCCAGCACAGAACCTTTACATCCAGAATGACATCATCAGCTGTAAGTCCTCTAGAGAAGGCCCAGCACAAGACCACACGATCGTCATGTAGTACATTTTAAATTCAGATTCAAGAATCTACTTCAGTGCTGCAACAGACTCTGACAAATTTCAGGACTACAAGGAGGGACTGAGTGGTTCCTGAGGCTTGTGATAATGTACTTCCAAAGCTATATTAAGATTGTGTTATCTTGTTAGTTACATTTATATCCTGCCTCTCCTCCAGTGAGCTCAAAGCAGCATATAAGTCTTCCCCTACTTGTTCTCATAACAAAGGACAGTCTGAGGAAGAGTTTCTCTCCCAAAGTCACCCAGTGAGTTTCATGGCTCAGGGAAAACTAAAATTTGGATCTCCCAAGCAGGCCAATGCTCTGTGTAGGGTTGGAGGTTATTGTTGGGCTGTAATGTTCAGCATTCCTCATCACTAACAATTCTGTCTAGGGCTGCTGGGACTTCGCAGTCCAGGAATAGAGGGTTGCAAGATTCCCATTTGTTCTCTAACCTCTACACCACACTGGATCTGCTACAAGAATAAATTCAACTTCAGTGAGTGCTGCACAAGGCATCAGGAAAGCATATCCAGAGACCCTATGTGATAGACAGGGTGTCACCACCAAAAAGAACTTTACTTCACTTGGCAGTAATGTATGGAGCAGAGCCTCCAAAGAGGATCGTAAGGGTTAGGTGGGTTTACCTCAAAGCCTAGGAAAGTTAATTTTTTGGACTTGCTAGCTACAGATTTCCAGCAGATGCAATCTGAAAAAGCAATGTTTCCTAGCTCTGGAACCAGTGTCTTCCAAATAAGTTGGTTTGAAATCATTTAGGGCTTTATAGCTCTTTAAGCTAGACCGTGAAACTCACCAGGAGCCAGTGTGGCTGATAAAGCACTCTTGTAGTGCTTTAAATTCTCTGTTCTACTCAACAACCTTGTAGTCCTGCTCTGAAGCAACTGCAGTTTCTGGGTTATTTTTCAAGGCAGCTCCTCATACAATGTTTTTAATAGGTTAAAAACGGTAGCCAGCTAAATGTCTACAGATGTATAAAAATGCAAGAGCTGGAAAGGACCTTGGAGGCCTTCTAGGCCAAGCCCCTGCTCGGTGCAGGCATCTTGCAGCTACAGCATCACTGACAGATGGCAGTCCACAAGCAGGTCAGGGAGCCAATTTCCCTCTCCCTTCTTGCACATCAATTTTACCAAGACCTGCATGTCTCTCTTTACACCTGCACAACTGAAAGGGCCAGTGATTTATTTTTGAAAAGCCTACTGACACCTAAAATCACTCTGAAGAGGAGCTCCCATTAAGTCATGTTTTTATGGCCCCAATGCCACTTTTTAAAACAGAGCTAGGTAACTTGTGACCCAACCAGTGTGTGAGGAGGAGGAGGAGTTCCCAGGTCAGCAGGACCTGCTCTGGGTTATAATCCAGCCTTTAAAGCAATTATCCAAGGTGCTGAACTTCTTGGGGAACAGGCTTCAATCTTTTGGGTTGCTCCTTTACAATTCAGATTACCACCAGGAATGAATTCACCGCCTCATTGACATGGGAGCGACCAGCTGCCAGAGTAAACTACTGTTCTCATCATGTCTCTCTATTAACCATGCTCTCTAGCGCTGATCAGAACGGGAGTTTGACAATACCTAGAGGGCCAAAGGTTTCCCAGGTCTATTTTTAAATAAATGTTTAAGGTGTGCTTACATAATTTTAACAAAACCAGTACACATTTAATAAAGGCATCAAAGTGGAAGAAACAAAGAGCCCAAAAGCAGCAGTCCATGTGTAAGAGAGTGATCATCTTATTAAAACTAATCCAAAATCATTATACTACACTGTTGAAAACAAGCCTGTCCACATAACACCATCATAGCAGTTTGATACTACTTTAACTCTCATGGGTCCCTTAAATGAAATCCTGCAATTTGTAGTTTAATAAAGTACTTAGGATTCTCTAGTGCATTCCTTCTGGTAGAGAATTAAAAGTATCTCTTGAGACTATATACTCCAGAAATCCAGAGGATGAGACAATGGCATTTAAACCACTACAATTGTGCAGAGGGGATACACCCAGTCAAGCATAATTTTTTTAAGCCACACAGCTGAGGAACTTCTCTCTAAAAAGCTCATACTTCATATCGGAATTGCAAGTCCTATGAACACCCCTTCTGCCAAAGAAATGTGGCGTTCGTGTCAACATGGTCACAGGATCCTCCGTTTCCACAGTGGATGTGCTGCTAAGATGAATGTACAGAGAGTTCAGGATACAATTTTCCTCCCTAGCGAGCTTTTTAGGAAACAGGCGGTCGAACGAAGGCAGAAAAATATTTGCATTAGAATGGCTTTTAAAGTTCAGCAGGAAAAAGGAAGAGGAGGCGAGTCGGTCGAGCTTTTGTTCTTCCATAATCTTCGCATTCATTCAGCTTGGAAGAAGAAAGCCAAACGAGTCTGTCATTTGATACTGAAAATTCAACACACACCAAAGAGGAAGCCTCGTTCTTTTCTTTTCTTTTTTTCCCCTTACCCTTTACACACATATGCAAACGAGGGCGGCTTTCACTGGCGCCCTCTGAGCCGACCGGATAGCGATGGGATGGGAAGCTACGAGGAATCGAAGAGGGAAAACCAGCCTGCAGTGGAGCAAAGCAGAGGCCATTTCCGCACTGGCCCGTTATAGTGCAATTATTCCACTTTCAACATCCTATGGAATCCTGGGGTTTGCAGTTTAAGGAGGGCCCCTCCCTGAACTGCAAACCCCAGGATTCCATAGGATGTTGAAAGTGGAATAATAGCACTGTAACAGTCTAGTGCGGAAACGGCCTTAAAGCCAGACCAGTGTCTCTAGGTTTCCAGCATATAAAACAGAACTAATTCGCCGTTTGCCTCATAGAAATACAGGTTTCCAAAAGGGCTTTGCATATCTGAAAGGCTGTACAGGATTTACGAGTAGGAAGGTTTGAACGCCCTGCCTACTTTAGCCTAGTGGCCAGAAGGCCGGTCAGGGCGAGGGTTAATAGGATGAACGCTCCATTAAGGCTCACTTAAGTCTGAGGCTAAAGGAACACTAAAGGTCCTCAAGATACTGTAGGTGCACAATCTCTTGTGAAATAACAATTCGAAGCCGGTTGGTAGGCCTCCCCGATTGTCTTGAACGAAGAGTGCAGTAGATTTAACAAGATTTTACTCTGCAAAGTGGACGACCAGTTTCCTTGTCTTGAGTTTCACAACCACCTCCGTCCTACAGCCTCCTGTTCTCCCCATTTCATAGAAGGCTCGCTCAGGCTGAGGCAGAGTTTTGTGCCTAGAGCCGGCGGCGTAGATAGGCCTCCAATCTGTCTTGTTCCAATACAGTGACATTGCTGAGTTCCTGAATTATAGGAAGAGCAAACCAGGGCCTGACCTGTTTGCCTTTCTTCTCCCTACCCCACTCTCCAAAAATCTTCTAGGAATTTGAATGCACCGCATTCAAAGCATTGTCCGCTCTATTCCTATCCACGCTCTCTATTAGAAGGGTCCCGATGTCTCATCCAGTCACACCTTTCTTGTCAACTTTCTTGTGTTTTATCGATAACCATTTCTCTGCCAGCAAGACCCCGGGGAACAACTCTGTCGATAGGAAGTGGGGATTTACGCCACCGAGGGGAAAAGTCAGTGATTATCTCTTACTTAACTGGAGAAGGTGGGGCACGTCGGAACGCCCACAACTATCGTTTATACTTTAGGTGAACACGACAAAAATGCGTCCCACCCCCCCACCCCCCCCACACACACACCGTTCACTATGGCTAATGGAATCGCAGCAGTTTCTTTCTTCATGGCCCCGTTCCTAGGGCTTGGCTTGGAACCAAATTAGATTTTCTGCCTCCCTTCATCATTTATATAAAGGCCTGGGTTAATTAATTCATTAATGGATCCTTGTTATTATTTGCAGGAGAAAGAAAAAGGGTTGATTTAATAAGGGATCACTCCGAAGCTCACTCATTAACTTCCTTTGGTGCAAGTCGTAAGAATAACCCTCCGTCGTTAGTCGTCTAGAGCTGTTTCATTGTCAATAACCTTCCAAGTTAATCTCTCCGATCTATTAAAGTGTGGGTTTTAGGGGAGAAAATCCGATCAGAGGATGATGCCCGAAAATCCAGGCTAACAAGAGGCTGGGGAGAGTTTGACACTGTCTTCCAGAGGGCGATATAAACATCAAGTATCAATGCAGTTCTTCCGTCCTGACCCTAGCCGGTCAATAGACACTTTGGCCACTTCCGCATTAGATTGTTATAGTGCTATTATTCCACTTTCATAATCCTACGGAATCCTGGGGTTCAAAGGCCCCTCCCTAAACTGAAAACCCCAGGATTCCAGAGGATGTTGAAAGTGGAATAATAGCGCTATAACAGTCTAGTGCGGAAATGGCCTTTGACTGTAAATAGCACTGAACTTGGTTTCCCGTTCGTCCAGGAAATGCCTAAATCTGGTTCCTCAGACGCTTTTCTCTTCCAATACGGGTGAATAACAGCTCTCCCTTTAGGTTCTGAAAAAGGAACATAAGTTAAACGGGAAAGTGTAACTACAAATAGGGAAGGCGGAAGCTGTCCTCACAAGGGCTGCGTCCTCCTTGCTAGTCTCCTTTATTTGGAGATTTCTTTTTTTAAAAAAATAAATCCTGCTCTGGTCTTTTACAAACGTTCAAAAAAAGGAAGGCGTTTCCCGTTGCTGAGGCCAAAAGAAAGCGAGAGCGCACGGGCTTCCTTAAAGAGAAATGTTTTATTCAAGCCGCTTCACATAAAATAGCATCGATCGTTAATGAGACATCAATCTCAGTTATTCGCTTTCTTTGTTTTGGAGGCGAAAGGGAGGGGGGACGGAGCGGGGCTTTGTTAACCCGCCGGAGACGCTCTGCGATGGGCTAGAAAACGTCATTAAACGCGAAAGGCTATTTAAAAGGTCGCCACCGCTGCCGGGTAGGGGCTGAACGGGTCACTCTTTTGTGGCGACTCAAGGCTGCTTGAGATGCTGTCCAAGGTCCAGACGAAAGTTTCGGAGCTTGGCTGGGCGCTGTACGGGGAAAGAAAGCGTGCGGAGCCGTCCACGGTCCCGGAAATAGCCCTTTTTCCCTGAGCTGCTGCTTCCTTTCCAAAGGAAAGTGGGAAGGAAACCGAGTATATGCCTTGGTAGAGCAAACGAACATGTTTTCTGTTCAACACCGGGAGCAAGCTGACTACTCTGGCCTAGAAGCCCTAGGCCAGTGGTTCTCAACCTGTGGGTCCCCAGATGTTCGTGGACTTCAGCTCCCAGAAGCCCCAGCCACTATGGTCAATGCTCAGGGCTTCTGGGAGCCGAAGTCCAAAAACATCTGGGGACCCACAGGTTGAGAACCACTGCCCTAGGCTGAGGTTCGACTACCACAGTTTCTGATCCTACCTTTAGAGGAGCAGAAAAGACGGGTTTACACCTTAGCGACATTAAAAATCTAGCACACATCAAATTCATCAAGCTATACTCTTTCTTTGCTCCCGGGAGCTAAGAAGAACCTCTCCTAATATTTTTTTTTTTTCATTAGGAATGAGAATTTTTTTCTCCAAATATATGTATTTCCCAAATTTGAACTTCTCCTAATCTTTATCTGAAAGCTTGTCATGCCTATAATCGACTGGAACTCAGTGGTAAGAGTGAAGCATAGGAACCAGTCGGATTGAAAGTTATAGGGTGTAAAGCTTGAAGTGAATGAAAAAAAAACCACTATGTCACTCGGCTTCCAGGTTACTCTTTAACTAGATGTTTCTAAGAGGTGGGAAAGAGTTTTGTATAACTCGAAAGTTTGCCTACACACGTGATCGATATTTTTCTGTCTTGGAAGCAGCTATGGGAAATCATTTTTCTTAGGAAATCTATCCAGCAGGGCTAGTCAAGGGTAACATTAGAAAGCGGAGGTTCTTCCATGGATGAGGTGGTCGCTCTGTAAGAGAAGTCAAAAGAAGCACACACTGATAGTCTGAGATTTCGCTCCAGTCCTTCAATAACTTCAAAAGTTTTAATGAAAAGCCGCCTCAAACCTTGAGAGACAGGCAGAATGGTCAACCTGAAGATCCTGTATTAGAATCCACTGTCTTGGCTCTTCTCTGAAAATCGGGCTGGGTTCTCAAAGTTTGCACGCTAACTATATACACAGACACACACACACACACACCTAAAGGTATGTGTGTTAAGACACACGTGCCTACACGCCTAGGAATGGAAATGTAGACGACAGACTGGAGAAGGCTATCCTTCATTCCCAGTCAAAGGTAGGAAAAATAGGAGCAGAGACAGGCTGGGGAAGGGCAGCAGGAGTTGTTTAATCATATGAGTAAAGAATGAGATTCTCTGTTTAAGCAACATTCATTGGTTCCTGGGCTTTGTCGTCAGGTGTCCCTGACAAAGAGCAGCGACTTCTAACAGCGTCCTTGGTTACCCTCGCGTTCCGCGCTCCACCATCTGGTTAAGAGGAGACTAGCTCCTTTGGATTTAGGCTTGGGAGCCTTGTAATAGCGCCGCTCCCTGGGTTGCCGGTTTGGGAAAGCGAACTGGGGGGTGAAGACAGACTTAAATAATGATAACTCTGGACAGGGGAAGTCCAGAAGTCTAAAGACTTGCGAGAACGGATGCCTTTAGCTGCCTCCCTGAAGGTTTCAGAGGCTGGAAGGCTGGTACAAAAACATGTCTCTATTTCGCTTTGCTACTGAAGAAACTGGAGAGCTTCAACGCGTTAGATTTGTGGACTGTTACCCACAGAATCTCCCAGCTACCACTGGACAAGATATATCATCATCATCATGGCAGCAACAACAACAACTTTTCCAGTCTCTGGGATATTGATGTCTTGATTCCTAACAACCAGCGATGGTGTAACACTAAAATGTATCCCTACGAGGTCCTTCCTTTCTTTTTGCTACAGGGATCCAACCCAAAAGTGGTTCGGGATGACATCCTAAGCACGCCTTTTTGCCTGAAGCTTGAATGAGTGAATCCTAGGTGGGTTTGCCTTCAAATATCTTAACATCTTAGATGCGGGTTTCCCTTGCATTATTGGCACTACCAAATAAATCGCTTTTGGACTGGGAGGCAAATGCACCGGATGTTATTCATCGAAGTTCTAAGCAAAGGCCCTGAGATTTCATCCTAAACCACGCCACTGACTGGGTAGGAAGGCATTTAACGCTTAACAAAAGGGTTTTTCGGCAGCCAGGCCTACATAAACCAGTTAAACAGGAGTGTCTAGATGTCAGCACCAGGTACTTTTAAGTAGACCAACACTTCCAAGCGTACCCACCTGAACATTTCATCCTCGCTGGATTGATTACTTGTACGTTTAGGAAAACTGCGTCCCTAAATTCCATATAGATGTGTTTTTGATCTCAAAGGTGTTGAGTCAGCGTCCCACAGTTGGAAGTACCCTTGGAGATACCCAGAGCATCCATACTACCAGCATTCTTACTAAGCGCTCTAAGAAGGGTGCTGTTGTTGTGTCCCTTTTCCGACTTTATGGCGACCCGAGGGCGAACTTGTCACGGAGTTTTCTGCGGCTGAGAGAGCCTGACGCGCCCAAGGTCACCCAGTGGGTGTCCATGGGCCAACGGGGAATCAAACCCTGGTCTCCAAGGTGGTAGTCCATCGCCCAGACCTCCAGGGTCCAAACCTGCACCACGCTGGCTCTCTAAGAAGGGTGTAGCCCGGTCTTATATATGCTTATACGGAAGCAAATTCGACTGGCTTTCATGGTACTTGGATGGGAAGCGGCCATAAAATACCAGGTGCTGTAGACTATATTTCGGAAGAAGGAACTGGCAAAACCGTATCTGAGTATTCCTTGTCTAAAAAAAAAAAAGTCCTATGAAATTCATGGGTTCGCCATAGGCACAGAGCGAGATGGGAGTAAAGTTTTAATGCCAGGTGAAAAGTGTTCTATCCGGAGGAGCACGCTAGAAGGACGACATCATAATCCCGTGAAATGGCAAAGATTGTTCCCAAAGCAAGGCACATGAGGATTGCAGTTTTACCCTTTTTAAAATCGCCGGATCGAAGATCTTATAAAATCCCGTAGAGAGGGGTAGAAGCGCTGCCAGCGCTTTCACCCACCGCTAAAACGGCCCTAAAAAATACCCTACAGTTCGCCGCCACCATGTCCGCCAAATCTTCCAGAATAAGTACTATTTAGAGCCAATGTGGTGTCGTGATTTCACCCTTGGATTACAGCTCTGGAGACTAGGGTTCGAATACCCGCTGGCCCACAGAAAGCCGCTGGCTGACCTTGGGCAAGTCACACTCTCTCCGCCTCAGGAGGCCAAAGCAAACCCCCGCTGAACAAGTCTTGCCAAGAAAACCCAGTGATAGGCTCCCTTTGGGATCGCCGTAAATCTGAAACGATTTGAAGACACGCGACGACGACGACAACGACAACGGAACATTTCCTCATATTCTCAGCTCGGTCCTGTTGAAGAATTCGGCTTTAACTCCGGTGAAGTGGAAGGCCTAGCTCTCTACCTGTATGACAATGCGAAGGAGGAAGGCTAGGACCCATGCAAAATCAATGGAGTGGTCATCTCGAATCTAAATGTATTTAGACGAGCATGTCAATATATGAGATACAATCCGGATCTACTCATGCAAACGCGGTCAGGTGTTAAACCCGTTGTAAATTTAAGATCTGCAGCCCGATATCTGTTCACGGTTTACTCGGAAGTAATTCCTGCTTTGGTCAGGACGCTCCTGCATGCATTTACTTGGAAGTCACTCCTACTGAACACAATGAGAATTACTTCTAAATAAATATTTCTAGCCAGGGCCTGACTGTACACCCTCACCATCAAATGTGTGTTGTCCCCCATCTGTTTTGGAGGCTGCCCCCTTTTCTGACCCCCAAAGTCTCCACCCTTAATTTTTAACTAGGCACATAAGCTTTCTGTGAGTTATTCAGTGGCAGGGGAGGGGAAGGAACGACGCTCCCTTCTTAGTTGAACCATGCCCTGTACTGGAGCAGAGGACAGGACATCCTGTCCGGATTAAAAATGGAGGGCTGGACCTCCTCCAAGAAATAAGGGGTGCCTATGTTCAATATTTTGGTTTGTGACTTAGGCTGGGAGGCTATTTCTGCCTACAGTGATCAGTCAGCCCCCGTCCCCTCCCCAAAGCGACACAGTCCCGCAATCCTTGCAAAAAATAAAGATCCAAGCTCGAAACGGAGCGTCCTGCACAAATCTCTCGCGCACAATCTTGCGCAAGTGAGTCCGGCCTACTGCGCAACCTGCCGGCCTTCCCCTCTGTCTCTGTCCCTTCTTAGGCGTTCTTGGAAAGCTCACGCAATCATGGAGACCGGAGATCTTTGGAGGGAGGGGAGCGACGGCCGCTGCTTGTGGCGGGGGGGGGAGAGAGAGAGACAGGCTGGCATTTCCTTCCTCCTATCAATCTGACAGAGCCAACTCTGGAAACGGCTGGTAATATTCATCGGGGGAGCACTTTCATTAAACGTAATTCATTCGACTTTCACAATAAATTGAGTGACATCCTCACGGCAGAACCTTTTTATCCTTGATGAAGTGCTTGCCAAGCTTTTGCAAAAAAAAGGGGGGGGAGGGAGAGGAGACGGAGGCAGTAGAAGCTCCCTTCCAGCAGAGTCGTCAACATGTCAATCTGCCGCATAAAAAATGGCTAAAGCCCTATTTACCAGTCACCCAAGGGGGTGCTTTAAAAGGCTGACTTACAAGAGCCGGTTGTGAGTTAAACTAGCTGGCAAATCACAAGTGAGTTGGATGAGCCCGCCCTACAGTGGCGACGAAAAGGATCGGGGCATTAGGAAGAAGCGATCCTAGGAAAAGAGGATGGAGCACGGCAAGCAAAGACCTTTTCCCCTACCAGAGGTTGGCTTACCCGCTTGGCCTCTGACTGCCGCCGCTAATAAATAAAGTGGCATTTTTTTAAAAAAATAATAATTTAAATTAAAATGATGGCCTAGAAGCAAAGCAACCTATTCAAAGGTTTAGAATGGACCTGTTATTACTCTTGGCTTGAAAGATTTGGCTCATCAGAGATGCCGGCTAGAGATGGAGGCAGGCTGGCCTTCCAAAACGTAAACCCTAAGCCGCTCAGAAGGGAGGGGAAGTTTTATAGGCTAGCCCCTCCTGGAGGGAACATCTGTCTCCTTTTCAGGTAAATACTCTCGCCCTTGTACCTGAGTTTAAGCTGATCTGGAACCGAAATAGGAGAGCCGCAGCCGAATCGCAACACTAGGTTTGGGCCTGGGTGTGGGCCACGGGGAAACAAACCTAGAAGGAAGACCCGTGGGGCACCGTGGGAGTTACTTCCGAGTAGACCTATCTAAGCCCTGGCTGGGTTCCAAAGGAGCTTTACTTTACAATGAGTGGGTTCCCCGTCAATAACGCCTATGAATGCAAGGCTAGAGGGAAAAGGGGCACAGCGGATAGAAGAGGCTCTCTCCTTATCTCAGACTTTCTTCTGAAAAAGGTTACTTAATAAAAGTAAAAAAAGAAGAAGGCTGCGATTCTATAAACAATTCCCTGGGAATCTGTCCCACTGAACTCTCCCAAAACGTGCTTAGGCTTGCGACCTCATAGGGCGAAACTGTGTGTTCCTGGATAGGTCTACTCAAAGGGAACGCTCAAATCTGAGTCTGCTCAAAAGCTCACTGGGGCTGACTCCGAGGAGACTGGATGCAGAATTGCGGTCTACATAAAAGACAAAGGAACGGGAGGATGGAGAAACAGAAGTAACGGAACGACTGCTCTATGACTCTGCATTTCCCCAATCATCATCATCATCATCTGCCCCCTTTGCTCGGTTTGAAAAAAAAATTCTATTGAGAGGACAAAGACTAGATTGCTCGGATGTCATTTCGTGCGCTACCAAGTGTGCGCTCACAATGGCGCTTAGGCATGGCACACAATCGCTCCATAATCTGCCCGTTGGCAGAGGTGCGCAGTAAAAACGGTGTATCCAGAAAACAGATCTGCGCAGATTCTTCTGGATACCTCCAGAGCCCCCCGTGGTGAAATCTTTTCCTGGACACACGAGTTCCCATGGTAGCGGGTGGTTTGTTTGTACAACAAAGAGCGAAAAATGACTACAACCGAGTTACCCCAACACCCACTCCCAGTCTCCAAAAGAGTTTCCTTCCTCTCTCCTTTTTCCCCATCTGCAACTCTCTTTAAAAGAAAAAAAAGTAATAACAGCGGCAAAAGTGCTTTCAACACCACAACCAAATATATATATATATATATCCGCGGAAGTTTAAAAAAGGAAAAAGTCAAAATGCGACTTCTGAAAAATCTTGCAAAGAATGGGTTAGAGGAGAACAATACTGCGTGACCGGCAGTTTGAGGGAAAGGCTGATCTTGGCTGGAAAGCGGGCGGATGTTCACCCCGGCCTAAGAAGAGGAGAATGACCCCAGTCGGAACAGAGCTACGCAAAGGTACCCCAGGCTAGAATCCAGTAGCCGTGGAGCGGAGATTAAGGCACCCCGAAAACGCCCAACCCTGAAATATATCACATCTTTTAGAGTAGTTCCTAACACGCGGCTTGAGCAACAAGTCTCCAAAAAGTTCAGAAATCGGGAACACCTGTATGCACTCCACACTTCACGTACCGACAACTGACAACACACCATCTCAGCCATCCTTTATGTGCTTAACGTATAGGTAGAAGAAGGCCGTGCGTTTCTTCAGACACACACACCCAGCGGTTCATACACAAACAGGGAATATGCACGCGTAATAAAGAAGAGCGTTTTGAGACATGTAAATCCATTTCCTCCTACTCTCCTCTAACTAGTTTAAGAATCTGGATCAGACTAAGCACTTTTAAGGCCGGGTGACTCCATCCGACACTCAAATAAGCTTTGATTCCAGAAACATAAAAGTCACCTGCGGTGTGGCCAAGTCTGGAGACTCATCTCCTCGGGTTAAAGGAAAATGATGGTGACCGATGATGGGGATGGTTGTGGTTCGATTCTAAGCGACCTTATACAGAAGTAAGTTCCACTAAAGCCCAGAGAAATCACTTCCAAGTCAATATTCTTCGTCCTATTGAAACTTATTACTGCTTCACAGTTACGACCGGGGTGGGAGTTCAAGGCTTACCCAGAAAACTGAAATATAAGCATGGTTTGTTTCACTGAATCCCGACGTGATTGAGACCTAGACGGTCGGTATTAGGGGCATAAAATCGTTAACCAACATACGCACGCACACTACACAGGTTAGTAAATCCTATCTACTTCTATGGATAAATAAAAGCGGAGTGGGCAGTAGATAAACAACCTAAGCCGAATCTAGAAGGAAGGGAGTAGGTATATCCAAGGCACTTTTCTGCTGGCTCCCTTTCCCTACCTGCTGAAAAATTAACTCTAGGGAAGGGGAGGACTGTCGAAACTGGGAGATGAAGCTCTAGTTAGGAAGATAGCTTGATAGTCTCGATGCGATCAGAGTAGAAAGTTCTCCGATGGGGAGGTTCACTCGACCTCCCCGTCGAACAAAACGCGGAGAGACATAAGGGGGTGTTCTGGCTTCCAAGTGCCACTTTGCAGGTCATGTGCAGTGGGACCACGCGTCTACAATAGCCTGGAGGCGTGGGGAGGGGGTTCGTAGGAAGACTCTAAATATCCTCTCTTCTCTCCCCCGGCGATTATTTCAATGTTTGCCCTGTTGTGTACTCTCTGATCTTACATGTGGCGTCGCGTGTCCCCTCCCGCCCAGGTCGACACAGAAAAGAACAAGCAGGCGTTTGTAACAGGAGTGATAGATACCTCCCGACACTGTTTGGATTCGTCCTTAGGGGAAAAATCATTTCAAGAAAAACTTAGAGCGCCAAAAGGAAAGCCGCCACCCCCGCCCCGCATCTTTTGCCCTTTTCTGGGGCCAAACGTTTCCTCTTAAAAACTCCGGACTTGCCCGTTGTCTTCTCTCCTCACGCTGGAAGAATCTGGATAGGGTCCACCCCGCCCACCGCCCCTCCGATACTTCTGAAATAGTTGCTGCCACCCAAAACTGGCAAAAGCGATCAAGGAAGCCTACACGCGCGTTTTAATCCCACGAGAGAACTGTCCTTCTGAACACAGACAAAGAGTTCAATCCATCTCCAAGGAACCGTCTGCCGCGGTTAAGGATCGCGGTATTAAAAGAGTTTAGGATCAGCTTTAAATTAACACTGAGCCTTGTCCCTCGGGTCCCCCACGAACTTCTGGGATGGTTAAGTCCACTGAATTCAACAAGACTGCTTTTCGAGTAAACGTGTATATTAGATCTAAGCTGCAGTGGGTTACTCTTTCGCTGACACGCGTTCCGATTCGTAACTTTCTTTCAGGGAGTTGGTGAAGTTAGAGAAAATAGCATCTCAGATATACCCGCATGTGTTTATTCCATAGAGAGGCACAGAGATAAATGCCAATGCATTATGTATCTATGTGTATATGTATGCACATATACACGTTGTCTCTCTCTCTCTCTCTCTCTCTCTATATATATACACACACACACATACATCATATATACACATACACAACTTGTGTTTGCATTAAAATGTGTATGCTTCTCCTTTCACACACACAGACTTAATATGTCTGCCTACTCTAAATGGAGACCTATTTTGAGTGTATATATATTCACATTCTAGTTGTGTGAATTTTAATCCTGGACATTAAACTGATATTTTGTCTGTTCCCTCATACTATACTGATTACACTATCTATACTATTTTGATTATATTATCCATACTGTGAAAATCATGGGGTCATCCTAAATCGACAGGCAACTTGAAGGTACGAGAGAGAGAAAAAATCCCACATATGGTGATGTACCAGCATGCCTGAGCACTGTTCTGTACCACAGGTTCATCCTAGTAGCCTACTGGAAAAAGTCCAGAAATGACATCAGACCCAAGTTTCCCCTCAGCATTTATTTCAAAGCTTTTAGTAATCCACATTTCGCTCCCCCTGAAGTGCACAATGTAAGACCAAGGTCTGCCTTATCCTTCCGCGTAGTTTAAATCAGGAAAAGACACACACCAAAGGGGCAGAATAAAACAGTCGAGTGAAATAAAGAAAAAAAAAGGCCCCAGATGAAACATCTGACTTAATTATATGTGTCCCCTTGCCGTTCCTCCTAGTTAATGGCCCCATTCTGTTACAGAAATCAGGATTCTTTTTAAGTCCTCGAAGATCGAAAATGTTTCCAGGCAGAGACAAAGCGATTCCTGAGCACTAGGCCAAAAGGCAGGCATCTCTCGCTGCTGGCCCAGAGCCGCTAAGAGAAATCCTTTTCCTGATCATCTCAGAGAACTGGGGGTCCAGTACTAAAGGCATCCTGCGATTTAAGGGAACGCATCGCCAGAACTGCGTCCGCCTGGACACCCCTGTCGCTGGAGGCCTGTCTGCTTTTGCGATGACCTCCAGCAGCTTCCTTAAAGAGGCGGCAAGGCGCTGCGGGCCCTTCAAGTCTAAGACAACGTGGCATCTTAAGGTTTCTCGCCCTGGAGGAAGGGCCCCGTTACCTCTTAGAATCAGAACCAGAACCGGCGCAGCCGTGGGGAACGGCATCCAGACCAACCTCTCTTCTGCTACGGAGTGTTCTTTGGAGCTGTCAGACCTCAAACCCTCGGGTCTTCCCATTGACCAAACCCTTCTCACAGTATATGCTTGGAAAGCCGACATCCGTCTCTAGGCTTTGTCTACACACGTTCCAGAGGACTCGGAATCCGTTTCTAAGGGGAAACAGATCCATTTTTCAGCCCTATTCCCTTTGTTTTCAGGTCCCGTGCGTTAAAATGGCCCTATTCTGTACCTTCGAGCAGAAGGAAGCAGACTTGAAAGCCTTCTGTCTTAGTGGTGACGGGAACACAAGGGAGTTCACTGCTAATAAAGTTATTATGGGATGGTTCACACAAGGAAATCTAGCGCATCCGCAGAGAAACTAGTCTCTTAAATAAATTACAGGTTAGCCTGGGAAAATCCTGCGCGGTTCTACACCAAGCTTTACCCTACCTGCAAGTGTCCCTAAACTGTTTGTGTTTATCTTCCACTGCATTCCCTTATATTTGGCATTTTTGTAGGAAATCTCTCTCCCCCCTTTTTTTTTTATCTTTCCCGTCTCATCTCTCTCCGCTTGCCAAATCCTTGTGGGGCGGCGGGGGGAGTGGAGAAGGGAGGGAAGGCATTCAGGTAATGAAGTCTGTAACTAAACGGTAATTGAATCGGCATAATTTGCAACACTGAATGGTTTTCAAATGCTCCCAGTTTACAGTTAAAGGAGAATTAATGCGCTTGTTTTCAGCCCGCCGCGTGGTGGAATCAATCCCGCGCGGTTGCGGGGAATGGAGGGGAAAGAGTTTTTTGAGCGGGAACAAACCCAGGGCAGGCGAGCGGGGGCACATTTGGGAGTGAGAGAGAAATGCATGCATTTCTCCCTTTATTGATCTTTGCGCCCCCAAAAGAGAGATGTGGGGGAGAGATTGCTGTTCTGGAGTTCTCTGACCACCACGTCTAACAAAAATAAGAATCAGAGATTGTACAGAGAGAGAAGAAAATGCTGAAATGCAGAGAGGGCATTGCCCTTTGTAAAGATCCGCAGTCGGCCAAGTCTTCCCGGGTCGCTGGTCTCAACAGCATCATCGGAGAGATGCTTGCCATTGCGCTGCTATTGTTAAAAGAGGCCCGGTCTATCAGGTCTCTAATAAGTACCGGTCTACTGCTAGATCCTTAGTAGGTCCCGATCTACTAGGTCCCTTTCTGTTTTAATTCCACGCCCGGTTCAGAAGGTTCCGCCTCGCAGGAACGGGAGTGATGAAAGTAACTTTCTATTTCTTCAAGACTTAAAAAGAAAAAACTTCCCACTGGTGACTCTGGTCCCTTCGTGGGTGAAGGTTGTACAAGCCATCCAACCGCGGGGGTTCCCAGCTGGAAGGGCTGCCCCTCCGTTCACCTGCCCACCCTCCTCAACGTATCCCGGGTACCGCTGAGGAATGGAGCGCAGCGCCCTCAAGCGGCCAAACCCTGCAATGGCAGGCTGGCGGCGGCGCAAAGAAAGCGCGCTTCGGTTTACATGGGGAATCGGAGCGGATGGGGGGGATAGCAGCCTGATCCCCTTGCTGTCTCTCAAGCTGTCTCGGGGGCTTTTTTCTCCCTCTACAATTCTTGCTTTCCCAGAGGGAAAGCTAATTCTCTGATTTCCCCTTGCTCAAAAAGGCGACGCTCGGCTTACTTGGGATTCTTGAGACCCGGACGGACGACGGGACGCTTCGGTTTGTGTGGACCGGCGTCCTTTCCTGTGATCTTAAAAGGGACTCTCCACGGGGGAGTTTATTCAGTGGCACTTTGTAGGAGGAGGGAGGGAAAGGGAATACTAGATGATGTTTATACCGGATTGTTGACATGAGTTTAGCTCATTCTGTTTAGCTTATTCTATTATTCTACAAAATCCCTGACCGTTCTGCCTTGGGCTCGCCAAAGGTACCTCAGGCTAGAGCAACCGATTTCAACCCCCAGGGCCAAAAGGGGGTTAGATAGGGAGCAAGCGGCAGATCCCAGAGACAGGAAATGTCCTTCTGGCCAGAGAGACGGTTTCCGGACCTGTCAAGAGGCGATCGCGACTCACTCCCTGCCCCGCCCCCCTTCGCCTTCACACCCGCTTCGCTTTGGCGACGCTCTTTAAGGTTCCTTTGTCCTGTGCGGACGACACGGAACTCCCAAGGCGCCCACCGGGACGGCGCTTCAGCCCCCTCACCCAAACGGAAGTGATCTAGAAGGTAAGAGGGGGTGGGGGGCCGGACTACAGCTCCCATCATCCCAACTCGGAGCAATGGGAGTTGTAGTCCGGCCCAGTCTGAGGATGAGGACAGTTCGGAAGAAAAGTTTGACAGAGCACGCTTTCCCAAAATCAGTCCTGCCTGTCGCCCAGGTCCGGCCACCCTTGAGCTTTTTCATCCGGACGGCCTGGAAGGTGTACCTTTTCTCCCCAAACTTTAATCTCCCTCAGACAAAGTCACTGAGGCAAGCGAGGCTAACAAAGCTTGCAGGGGCAAATGGGTGCCCAGATGGCATTCTTTACCACCCACTGCCCCCAAATACCTCCTTTAAACGGGGGAGGGAAGAGAAGAAAGCGCTGGGACGGAGGAACTCCACTCCACTTGAAGGGACTGATGCCAGGCTGCTGTTCCTCTCCCTCCCCGAGGCACTTGACTTCCAAAGAAGTAGGCACTAGGACCTCTGCAACTGCTCTGGAGTAAGCGACGCGAGGATTGAGGCCTTTGCTCCTGCCCTTCCACCCAAGCCAGAAAGTAAGGGAGGGCGGGATAGGTGTGGGTGGGGCGGGAAGGCATCTCAAACTTACCAGGTAGAGAGCAGGTTGCAGCAGGAGCACGGCGTACCAGTAGACCGTCTGCATCCTCCCAGCTCAAACTTCCGCCGCTTCGCCTCGGCTCGCTCTTTGTTCCTCCAGGAACATACAGATCCACCTGGCATCTACTTTAGAGAAGGGTCGGGAGACCTCGCGCCAGCCTAGACGGAAAGGAAACCAGAGGCTCCATGACCACAACAGGCAGGCAAGGTTAAAGAGAGAGAGAGAGAGATCTAGAGAGAGAGAGACTGGGAGGCACGGAGAGAGGAAGGGCGGGCAGCAGGACGCACGGACGCGCACAGACGGAAGGACGGGCAGGCAAAGGGCAGCTGAGGGAGGCCGGGTCGACCGCTCGGGCGGAGTTCATCCCCTCCCCAGAGGAAAGGGCGGGGAGACGGGATTCCCTTGGGCCAGGGCTGCAGAGCGACTCCGGAGCAAGGGAGGTGCTCGGATGGGGGTGGCAGAAGCACTTTCAGGAAGGCGAGAAGAGCACCTCCACCCCAGATTCTAAGAGAGAGGCACGCTCACACGAGCAAGCGCCGAAAGTGTACCCAGAGGGGGGTGGCGAAGGGGGGAGCTGCCAAAAAGAGCACCTCTGGGCCCTGGATCGAGCCCGAGCTCAAGGCTCCAAGGTTGAACGGAGCGGCCAAGGTTGCCCCTCGGAAGCGCGAAGGCGATCCCCTGATCCACACAAACACACACCACACAAAACCACGGGTCTCTCACCCAGATCCGTAGCTCTGAACTCGGACATGGCTCTGAACTCGTGCTCCAGACTCCCCCGCCTCCGTCTGTCTACACACACACACACACACACAGGCCGTTTCCACACTGGACTATTATAGCGCTATTATTCCGCTTTCAACATTCTATGGAATCCTGGGGTTTGCAGTTTAGGGAGGGGCCTCAAACCCCAGGATTCCACAGGATGTTGAAAGCGGAATAATAGCGCTATAACAGCCTAGCGCGGAAATGGCCACACACCCCCCCTTCGGCCTGTCCTTTTCTCCCCCCCCCAACTCCCCGGCTTCCGACGGGCTCGCAAGAAAGAGAACCGCCAGGGGGGTCCCGGTCTACCTACTGCCGATAGGGTCCGAAAGCAGGCGTCGTCGATCTCCGGCTATAGTCCACAGGAAACCACGCCGCCGCCGCCGCCGCCGCCGCCCCCGCCGCCACCATCCGAAAGAAAGAGGGGGCTCGAGCGGCAGCTACACGGGCTCGGCAGCTCCGAGGGCGAGGCGACGAGGGTGCCCCCGGCGCGGCTGCTCCGCCATGGTCTGGCCCGAGGGGTCCCGCGGAAACAGGTGCCGCCGCCGCCGCTGCTGCTGCTGCTGCTGCTGCCGCCGCTGCCGCCGCCTCCAAGCCAGCATGCGGAAGAAGGGAGGCGCCCGGAGGACGGTCGCGAATGGCAGGAAACTTACGACGAGGAGGGGAGAGGGAGCGGAGCCTGCCCGGACCGGCGGACGGACCGCCCGCCTGCGCGACCGCTCGGTCCCCTCTTTCTCTCTCTCTCCCTCTCCCTTCTTTGCAGCAGGAACCGCCCGGGCGTTCCGAGCGGTTTGTCTCTATTTAAAAGAAAGAAAGAAAGAAAGAAAGAAAGAAAGAAAGAAAGAAAGAAAGAAAAAAGAACGAACAAATGACTTATTGGCTCCGCCAGCGCCCCGGCGATGGCTTCTTGCTCGCTTTAACTTTCGATACAAATCTCGCGGCGAGGACCTTGGCGGAGCATCTCTTTAGGGGGAAGGGAGAGGGAAGGAAGAAGGGAAGAGAGAAAGAAAGAAGGGAGGGAGGGGGAGGAAGAGGGGGACAAGAGGAGGCGGAGGGAAAGCGGAGCGACGCCAGCGCCGGATAGAAAAAGCCTTCCAGCGCTGTCCGAGAGTCATTTCACAGCTCCGGGAAGGAGAGAAAGCCAGCGGGGCGGCGGCGGCGGCGAGAGCAGCACCAACAGCAGCAGCAGCAGCTGCCAGACTTGAAGCTGGCGCCCCAGCCTGGCTGGCCCTGACCCACCGCGGGAGGGGGGAGGAGGCGATTCAGAGCCCGCCTCGGGCGCTCTGCAGCACCCCTGCCCTGCCGCCAGGGGGCTCCCTCTTCAAGGAGGCGCTCCTTGCCCGGCACGACGGAGCTGGGCGGGGAGCCAGAACCGGGAGGGATGCCCTCGGAAGCGTTCACACGACGCTCCCTCCCTCCCCTCTTTTTGGACAAAGAGGAATGTTCAGGTTTCTTTTCCTTCTCTCGTGCACCCCACCTCCGGTTGGGTGACTTGCTTGTCCTTCCTTCCTTCCTTCCTTCCTTCCTTCCTTCCTTCCTCCTCCTCCTCCTCTTCTTCTCCTCCTTGTCCTCCTCCTCCTCTTCCTCTCCTCCTCCTCCTCTTCTTCTTCTTCTTCTTCACTAGCAATTAATATCCCATGAATGTGAATAATGATGTCGCCCTTGGCTCCCGCACAAATAATAAAGCACTTGAAAGGGAAGCTTGATGCCTTCCGATGGTTTCTCCCGGAGATGACTGGAGGGGCTCGGTGCGAGATGGCTCGAGAAATGGGGCGTGAAGTCTGGCACCCGAGATAAGAGAAGTTGGGTTATAGGGCTTAGTGCGAGCGAGCGAGCGAAAGAAGGCGACGGCTGGCTGGCTGGCTGGCTGGCTGGCAGGCACGCTCGCTCTTCCCTTCTCACCGCCGGGCGGGGCGGGGAAGCGGGGAGAGAGGACGTGGGACAGGAACCTGGAGTCCTGAAATCAACCTTGTTGCAGTCCCTTTTCTTCCTCTTCCATCGCCAGGCATACAGTTTTTAAAAACACACACGCGCGCACAAAATTCTGGATTGGTTAATTCAGAATCGTGACCCCCTGGAATGCCAACGCTCCTGATTCTGCACTAGACTGTTATAGTGCTATTATTGCGCTTTCAACATCCTGTGGAATCCTGGGGTTTGCAGTTTGAGGCCCCTCCCTAAACTGCAAACTCCAGGATTCCATAGGATGTTGAAAGTGGAATAATAGCACTATAACAGCCTATTGCGGAAATGTCTCAGTCTCGAACTTTCCCTTTAGACCTCAACTTCATGCGGGAAGAAGGCGAGAAGTATTTATTTAAAAAAAAAACAACCACCAAGCTTTTCCCACTCCTTGAGTATCTCACGCCTCTCAAGGGGTCGCTTTTCGCCCTTCGCCAGCCCCGCGTTCAGTGAATTGGACGACAACTTCCATCATCCAAGGACGGTAGGGTGCTGGGGGTTCGAGCGAGCTTGCCTCGCATATGCATTCGGAGGTAATTTCGATCGTTGCTAACCTCCGCGCGTCTCTTCGTGGTCGTTTTGCTCATGAGACCGGTGGAAAAGCGAGGAGTTAGAAACATGGCCAAAGATCATGAATTGGGAAGTCCCAGGGCGAGATTAATCCAGATTAAAAAGATATGAAAGAATTCGTATGAAACCTTATCTACCGTAAGTGAGGCCATTTCCACACTAGACCGTTATAGCGCTATTATTCCACTTGCAACATGCTATGGAATCCTGGGGTTTGCAGTTTCAGGAAGGGCCAGCACTGCAAACCCCAGGATTCCATAGGATGTTACAAGTGGAATAATAGTGCTATAACAGTCTGGTACGGAAATGGCCTAACTTTGACTAGGAATCCCTCAGATCTGTTCTAAGGGGGTCATTTCTTTTTGTGCTCTCTGGGCTAGTCCTAGGAGAAACAGGATTTAGACTGAAATCCTGTATGCAGTGACCCATAAAGAAGGACCCCAGCTAGATGTTCAAGGTCATCTTAGTGACTGGTGACACCTTACTGTTAATCAAAAACTATTAATACACCTTACTGTTAATCAAAAAACCCCTACTCTTAAAAAAAAATTAAAGCGATCTAGAGTTCCAATTTTTGGTCTACAGAATGTACCCTCCCAGCACTTTTTATTTTTTCTAAACTACCATTTCAAGAAAGGTGGGCAACTTCAGTGGGTCCAAGGCCAGTTTGTGGCCTCCAGGACCTTCTGGGTGCTATATCGACTGTCCAAAATGCCCCACAAAGCAAAAAAAGGGGAAAAAAGGGGGAGGGGGAAGAAAAAAAATCAGGAATGGCCTGTCTTTTCTCCTTTTGAAAACTAATGGTAAGGGACGGCATGTTAAACAGTGCTGGTGGGATCTGTAACCTATTGAAAAGATGAACTGTTGGTTTGGGAATGTTACAGGATAAACTATCTGCTCTTGTTTTCCCCAGGAGAAAATGTGTTCTAGTGGAGTCTTATGGGACCCAGAGGAGCACACATCCGTTTGTCCATCTACAGCAGTCCAAGTGCTCATGGGGCCAGTATGGCATGTGCCATCTGAGCAACCAGCTTCTCACGCTCACCATGGGAGTCTCATTGAAGATCAAAAGTGATTCAGCCTATTGAGGGTGTATCCTAGCTTCAGATTCTAGTTAGAACTGAACTAGAAATAATCTGCAGATGGTCAGTAACTGGGACTGTCCCTGTCTTGAGGAAGAGGGAGGCAGTTGTCTCAAGCAGCTGAAACTAGAAGCTGGAAGTTTCCCAGTCTATTCCTCCCAGATCCACTGAGTACTTAATTCCTTTGCTGGAGGAACAAGCGGTGTGTTTCACAGTCATCCTGATCACTTAAATGAACCTATGCTCTCAGGTTGGTGGAAGAAGCTGCCCTACCACCATTATTCAAGTCAGATTCCACTACTAGTTCAGCTGGATACTGTTGATGAAATGGGAACTCCATCTAGATCTTTCACCTCAGGGTCAACTAGATGTTAAACTAGATGCATATTCTTTATGATTCATCATAGTTCCCTGCCATAATTGGGCTTCCTCAAAAATACATACTTCAGCAATCAAACCTGCAAATGAGGCCCATGCTCACCTTCCAATGACAAATCACAAAACAAAGCACATCAAGTGCAAGATAATAGAGGGAAAGAAAGTCATGTGCTACAAAAGACATCTTCCACAACATAAGGAAGATTTTCTTATTTTAAAAATGCTAAATTTGTAATTTTACTGGTCTATTTTTAGTATTTTTTTAAATAACTTCATACCCTGGCGTTGCTCCTAAGATGTTAGGGCAGCAGTACTATTACGCATGTCTTTCTACTGGCAGCTAATAGTCTTAGATGGGGACTAACATCTTACCATCAGGTTGCAAAATGTCTTTGGCTATCCCATCAGTATCCAAGGCACTGCAAAGCTGTTTTCCTTTCAGGGCAGGTAGTACTGGGCTAGTATTAATCTGTCTTTGCCTGAAATACTTCTTGTGCTTTTGGTTGCATTCAGTATGATAGGCAGCACCCAAAGAGATTTTTCCTATGTGATCCTTAGCATCTATCTACAATGTCCGTGTTGGTAGGCATCTATTTATTTTTCTTCTCATAACTTTTGATACCATGTGCTATGTGACTTTACAGCAAAACTACAGAAGAGTAACAAGGAATAGGGCAAGAGAAAAGAAAAGAAATCCTTTGCCTTTATGAGGAGAAAGCAAAGCTTACACATGAGCAGAGTTGGGAAAGTTGTGGGTTTTTAACAACATCCCAAATCCCCCAGCTAGGGCTCATTTACAAGAGCTTGGGAAATTTGAATTTTGGATGACGATTCCAAGAATGCTCAAGATGGGGGATTCTGGGAGTTGTACTCCCTGACAAAAATCAAATTTTCCCAAGTTCTGGAAATGAGCCCCACCTTTTGAAGCCATGGGGAAGTCTGGCATTTGCCTGGGCAGAGATTTTAATGACTGGAGCTCAACCACAGCACCTCTCATTACTTGTTGAGGAAGGCTGTGATTTATCATCTTCCAAAGGAGGAAACCGAGAGAGACAGTCATCCCATGAATGCTCTAGTCTAGCGGAAAAAAGAAAAGGACTTCATTTGTCCTGCCAAGTATCTGCTCCCTAGGAACACGTCAGGGTGATTAATATCGCCCCCTGACATTTTGATACTAATCTCTAAAATATTGTTTCAAACTCAGAGGCCTTGCTTTAGAACATTGTAATAAAAAAGGCTGATTGGTGATTAAGTGCCTTTAGATAAACTGCACTGGAGTCTGGATGTGACCAGGAGGGAGGCTGCAATGGACGCTCCTGTGGGCCTTGACTGAAAACACTGCAGCCTCTGTTTGGTGCCATAAGCTTACCATAGAATTGCTTTAAAGACAGGCAGGTGGCAGCACCCAGTGGTTTCCATGTCAGTGGGGTGCTGAATCCACTCTGTTTTTAGTCCAAATTTTGAAGGAAACACCCAAGCTGACGAGCCAATCCCCAAAATGGGATCAGCACCTTTGATAGTGCACTTACTTGCCACAGCTCCTTTCTACATTATCCTGGAATGTATAGTTTGGTAAGGAATTTAGAACTATTTAAAGCTGTGGTTCAAGAGGGAGCACAATGAGTCTACAGCAGACAATTCTGAGTACATCGCCAAACTATAAATCCCAGGATTCCATAGGATGGAAGCATGACCATCATGCGTCACACTGCGTGTGTGGTACAGATATATTCATTGGCTAACATCCTAAAAGTGGCAGTGCAGATACATACATAGGCCGAGATCCTGCATCTGTGCGTAGCTCTGTATATGCAATTGCACATCCCTCCACTGGCTGGCAGCTGGCAGGCCTCAATAGCGGCCCCTATTGCTATCACTTACCTATGGGGATGGAAGGGAGTGTGGAGGTGATTAAAACCATGGAGAAGCAGCTTGTTTCAGCTTGGTCAGGCTGGGGAAAAATGAGGGTGCACTTTGAAATGGAGCACACTGGCCTTTCTTTCCCCTAGGCAGATTTTCATGATCTGAACCACCTCACCTCCCCACCAGTAAGAGACAACAGCAGGGTCCCTTCCTAGTGCTTGACAGCTGCTGGGTGGTGGAAGGTTCTTGGATGGGCTACAAGGGCAAGAGAAGAGCCCTCTGTGCTATGTCCAAAAAGGGACATCGTCGCATATAAGTCATTAACACAGTGCCAGTCTCTGTCACCTACAGTTACCAGACAAAATCACAGAAGCTTGTCACCTGTGATCTAAAGCCACGGTTCTCAACCTTTGGGCCTCTTGATGTTTTGGACTTCAGTTCCCAGGAGATCCAATCAGTATGGCCAATGCTCAGGAATTCTGGGAACTGAAGTCCAAAATATCTGGAAGGCCAAAGGTTGAGAACCAAGTCCACCTTGAACCATGGCACTTTCTTCTCATGGTCCTTGTGTGGTAGGCCTATACTTCCTTCCCTACAGCTACCCAATTTAAATATGTAAAAATGTGACTCATCACCAATAACAGACCTCACAACAAAGATGTAAAAACAGGAACTAGGTAGCAGCAAGTTATCAGAGGAGATAGCAGTTTGCCATGCTGTAAGCTTCATACCACAATTAAGTCAGCCTGCTGCTTTCAAGCAGAGTGAAGCACACAGTCAAATCACTTGGGATAAAGAAAGATTAATCAGCCTATCCAGTTGGTTTTTGCCCTTAGAACTGGAGGGAGAGCAGCATCTCTTTTGTTGGCTCAGGCAACATAATGCCATGGGTAGCAAAATAAATTTGACTGGCCCTTTTTCCGTTCTCTATTTCTCCTTCTTCCACTCCACCCAGTGGGGCAGTGAAGGAGTTCTCAACTAATCCTTTGCAAAGGGCTTTGAAACCAGACCTGGGACTGGAGGTTGCCCACTCCTGTTCAGCCTGAGGACCAAATTCAGCTTCAGAAAAGTTCTCCAATGCACTGAGCCTATTTTGAACACAAGTTCAGGACCCTGGAGAGTACCTTTAAAATCTAGACTATGTTTGTTGTGTGCCCTCAAGTTGTTTCCAACTTATGGTGACCCTAAGGTGAATGTATCATGGGGTTTTCTGGAGCTGAGAATGTGCAACACACCCAAGGTCAGCCAGTGGGTTTCCATGGCTGAGCAGGGAACAAAATTCTGGTCTCCAGTGTGTTAGTCCAAAGCTCAACTAAGACCTGGCTCAAATCTGCAGTCTTACTAAGAAGGAAGCCATCAGCCACCACTGGCTCCTGACCATGAGGAAAAGCACTTCAACATTTTAGAATGGGGGCGTGGACCATACAAAATCTGGAAAAGCACCAAATGATGGTATCATGGGAAGAGATCCAAAGTGCTTCCTCAATCTGGGAAACCTGAGAGAGCAGACTGAGATCCAAGGAAGGGCAGCTTTCGCCCCTGGGCCCAAGGTGCCCCATCCCTGACCCCAAGCATGCACACATTTTTCAGATGCCCCATAGCAATCCTAGACATCTATATGGAGGGGAAAATGTCATTTGTGTTCCCTCCCTGTTTGAGGGATGCCCCCATGTACTTCACTTTCAGTAGAGTCAAAGTTGGTGCCCTTTTTTTCACCATCATGTTTGCCTTAGAATGCTTTTTGGAACTGGAAAGCAGGGGTGTTTACTTAGGAGTAAGCTCCACTGGTTTCAACGGAACATATTGCTGAAGGGAGTCCTTATCATTCCAGGCACTCTGACTTAAATTGGTCTCTGAAGTGAGCTCAGAAAGAGGGAAAGATGAGATAAGCTATATAATTCAGAACTACAGACTGGATTTAAATCAGTTTAGCGCCATTGACTTCAAGGAGAAACAGCAACAGTGAAGCAGCTGGGAAGTTAAGTTGTGTGAAAATCTAGAGCAACTCTTCATTCCTGTCTTTTCTTTTTCTTTTTAAAAGAAAACTATGTGGGGAAGTGAACAAAACATTCTGCAGTCTGTGTTAACTCAAGAAGCACTGGGCTTGATAGGTCCAGCTTTAGCTAAACTCCTTGAAATCAATAGTTCACAAACAGCGCAGATCAGAAAAGGTGGCACTAAGGCTGCAGTTGGCCCCCTAGTCTGGGGTTGTTGTTGTTTGGAGAGGGGACCCTGACACCAACAATAAAGGGGAGGGAACCCTGACACTCTGCAATAAAGAAATTTACAGGACTTAGCAGTTGTTCCTTTAAGCAGGCTACAGTCACTTCCACCCACAAGTTAATATTTTTTTAAAAAAAATCCCCAAAACCCAGACTTGGACATCTGGCCATAACATTTCCATTTTTCTTTTTCCCCACTCATTTGGGGAGGGGGCATTTTGGAAATCCATGTGGCCCCTGGAGGGTCCTAGGGGCAGAAATGTCCAAATCTTGGTATAAATAAACAATAAATAAATTGCCATGCAACGCAAATGAACCCAAATACACCACTGTAATCCAGTTGACACTGGTGGAGCTCTTTAGGTACAATTCTCAAACCATTTGCTGTTGAACATATCAACAAAAACAGTTTCACTCCAGCTCTATCATTAGTTAGAGATGTAAGGTATCACAAAAGGACAGCAGAATGCATTACCACCATTATCATCAGTCATCATTATCACTATGATTATGATTGGGATTTACTAAAAAAAGAATGCTTGAAGAAAGCCCAGAAATGTGTTGAACAGGGGTTTCATGTGCAAGAATTGTGATTTCAGTTGTGGTACTGATCACAAAGAGAGCCAGAATGGTATAGTGGTTTGAGCATTAGACTACAACCCTGGAGACCAGCATGTGATTCCCCACTAGGCCATGGAAATCCACTGAGTGACCTTGAGTGCATCATATACTCTCATATACAGAAAACCTCATGATAGGGTTGCCTTAGGGTTGCCATAAAATGATAACAACCTGAAGGCACACAATAACTGGTCACAAATTCCTAGGCTTAGCATGTGTTCATGAGGCATGTTGTTTCTTAATTCTTAATGGCAGAGCTTGCAAAAGTTACTTCTTGCACTATAGCTCCCCAAATCCCTCAGTCAGTGGACATACTGGCAAAGAACTCCTACAAATTCTAGCCTTCCAAAGTAACTTTTCCAAGCTGTGGTCCAGTCAAGAACAAACTCTGAGTTCTGTGTCACCTTTTACCTGGAGATGCCAAGGATTGAACTTGGACCTTCTGCATGCAAAGCATGCACTCTTGTCACTGAGTCTTGGCCCTTTCCCATCATCAAAGATGATTTCCAGGTTATGCCTGCTGAACAAGGCACTTTTAACTAGAGCATATGAATATTTATTGAGTGAGAAAATCTGCATACCTTAAAATAAGAGTATTTAGAGTTGTTACTGAGTGTGAGATTGTTATGCAAACTGTGCCCTCTTGCCTTTTCTTTAATCCATGCAATCTCCATTTACCACCCAAGAAGCCCAAGAATATATTATTTGATTTTGTTAACAGGCAGACTCATCCGCAACCCAATTAAGTGAAGTGGTGTGGCTGGCAGCTCCATCTCCCCATGTTTATTGAGAAGTTAAACCCAACTGAGTTCAATGGGGCTTACTTCCTACTGTGTATGTTTGGAATTGTAACTTTATGTTGATTTCGCTTCAGTGAGTTAAACGACAATGGCAGCAACAATGGTCCAATGTATCACCATAAGCTGCTATAGGCACTCACTCATCTGCAACCAGAGCATGGTCCCAAACTAAGGAAGCTTCTACCTTGCTCTCTGTTGTAGATAGTACAACTTCCTCTGTCTCTGTGCAGAGATGAGATGGGTTCAAAAGGCCCATAAAATCCTTTCAAAACAGGAACATTGGGCAATTTCTCCCTTCCTGTCACTTTGGTACACTGCTTTTTACATGGTAAAAGGATGAGAGGAGCACTGAGGGAGATGAACCAAAGGCAGCTGTTGTAACAAGTCGAGGATGGGTGCCCACCACAAGCATGAGAAGACAAATTGTCTTTGCCAGTGGCATAGCAGTACATCAAAGCGAAGGTGATTATGGTAGTTCCCCATAGCTATGTAGGTAGACAAATGCTGACAGGTGTATCGATCCATGCCACCAAACCTAACAGTTCTTGTCTCCACCAAGAGCAGGACTTCTGTAAAATTAATGAATTGTTATCAGAGCTTGGGAGGTTACTCCTCAAAAGTAATTATTCATGGTTATAGTCTCAAGGCCAGAAGTAGTTAGTTGCTTTTGTAGTTATAACTGTAAAGTAACTATTTGTTTTTCCTGGTTCTCAAAAGTAATCAAGATAGTTACTTTTTAAAAACTGAATGCTATAAACTGCTGGCCTATAATTAAAAAAACCTGTTTGCCTCCTTTGCACCTTGCCTTCAGCTTAAGAGTGATAGTGGCAGTGACAGTAAATGCCTTCTGAATTTTAGTGCAGATTCTGAACAAGCTGTCCAAGGTGCTAAACCTTATCCATAAGAAAGGTCTACCACCTTGGAAAATTCCTTTAAATTCTGGACTAAAACCCAGAATGGATTCACAGCTCCCTTAATATGGGAGCCACCTGCTGCCACTGCATCTCCAACACAAGGCAACACTGCATCATGCAATATTCCTCCTCCACTATTTAGTAAGGTGAAGCCCATGTAACTATAAAAATAACTCTAAATACTACACTTGCAACACAAAAGGAGTAATGTTATGCCTTGTTATAGTTGTTATGTAATATAGTTACACTTTGCTAGAGAAATTAAATAATTACATGTAGCTAATAATTCAGGATGATTCTTAAGATCAGACTGCCCTAAAGCACTTTGCATCAGAAAAGAGGTAGTTCACAACACTATAATATTGCTCAGAAAGTCCATTCCTCCTGCTACTCTGATCAGCTCTTGATTGAGCTGCACAATTTAAAGTGCCATCCTTGAAGCCATGAAGCTCAGCTGGGACTCTGCCATGTCCTCCCTTCCACAACTGATACATGTGCATGTGTGTGAACAGTGACACAGATCAGGAGGGAGGAATCCAGGTCCTGCTTATTACTGTTGGGTATCTTCAAGTCATTGCCAACTTATGACATCCCTAAGGTGGACCTAGGGTTTTCCTGGCAAGATTTGTTCATAAGGGCTGTGCCGTTGCCTTTCCCTGACCTCAGAGTGTATAACTTGTCCAACGTTACCTAATGGGTTTTCAGAGTTGAAAGGGGATTTGAACCCCGGTCTCCTGAACTCCTAGTCCAACCCTCAAACTGCTCCTCCACAGTTGCTTTTCCAAGGCCTGTGTCCAATATTAATTCCCCATAATTGAATTAGAGGTACACACTGTGCAACAGCAAAATCTGCATTCTGAACAACAGACAAACAAACCAAAAGAAACAGAGTAGCAAATTCTAGCCCTGTGGCCTCTCTTCTCTGAAAGAGAAGAATCTTCTCTGGAAGATTTGTACAAGATCACAGCAGCATCAAATATACAGCAGATCTTTGTTTCTGCATCTCACGTGTTTAATTTACCAGATGCTAAAGGTCTTCTCCAGCAATACACTGGGGAATGTCATCATTTTAATTACTCATATGCACTTGTACATGAAAATACCTTCCAGCAAAGTTACAAGAGGAGGCCTGTGGTGAGCAAGCACATAATACTGTGCAGAAAAGCAATGACTTGGGTGGTCTTCCAAAAGAGATAATTAGATTACAAAAATTGCTGCATGACTAAAGTGAAGTTTGTCATTAAAATCCAATTAGTGGGATTCTTTATGTTGGTCACCCTAGGGATTGTTAATTGACAGGTTCCCAAAAGGCAATAGAGTTGAAGACAGAATAGTTGATAACAAAAGTTATAGTTGCTATTCTTTCAGCTTGATTCATAGCTTGGTAAAGCCACAGTATTGGTATGAAAGCTAACCTAAATGTTAACGTATCAGTAAGATACCAACTGTATTTTCTGGGAGGACTTCCAGGCCTTTTCTAGCTGTGCTGTGTAAGTGGAAGGAATCAACCAGGAAAGCTTTTCTCACTTCAGTACTGAACAGCATTCTAGAATAAGTCGAGAAGGAGGGAGCTGGTCTGACAGAACAATCAGGTTGTTGTTGTTGTTGTTGTTGTTGTTGTTGTTGTGTGCCTTCAAGTCATTTCCAGCTTATGGCAACCCTAAGGCAAACCTATCACAGGGTTTTCTGGGGCTAAGACTGTATGAAGTGCCCAAGATCAGCCAATGAGTTTCCATGTCAGAGCAGATCAGACAACAAATCAGCCATAGTACTATTTATGCAACACAACAGGATGGCACAAGGATCAGTTCCTCAAAGGTAGCCTCAACTTCATTTAAAAAATCCCAGCAAAGAAAGAATTTTAATTTGTCATGCACATTTTGTATAAAGGAATGTTGTAAAAGATAAAAAATTTAAAAGTATAATTTCAAAGTCTGAGTTGAAGTGCATGATGCGTTAAAACCTAATATATAAAAGTCAAAGTTTGTTTATCTGTGTCAGGTAGACTTCATATGATTGGCTGTGTGAGGCGAGTGATATGATTGGCTGTGTCAGGCATAGACCTCATATGATTGGCTGCCTGAGAAGATTCTATGGAATCCTGGGGTTTGCAGTTAGGGAAGAGGCCTTTAGAATTCTCAGCCAGAGAGCTCTGACTAGGCTGGTTGCTATGGAGATGAGTCCTAACAGCAAGGAGGAGGGCAGTGTGTTCCCTCAGGAAACCAACCTTTGTATGGCAATACCTCTGAATACAGATTGGATTGGGGAATATGGGGAAAAGTTACAGGTACTGGACAAGACAGTTTGAGAAATTAGAGACACAGGATCTCAAATCTGTGTATTTCAACCGCATTTAATTCCTAAGGTATTTCTAACAAGTATTACCTATGAGAAAAATAACATCCTGGGCAACGGCGGGTATATACACTAGCTGTTTTCATAAATTAGATTAAAAACTATATGCAAGAAAATATGTTGATATCTATATATCTAGACATACTTACATGCCTGAATATGATCACTGACATCATGATCCTTCCTTGTCCACCGGACAGGATGGGAGGCCCTTTCACACTGCATAATTGTAGCTCTATGATTCCACTTTTATTGCCGTGGTTTCATCTTATAGAATCTTGAGATATATAGTTTGGTAAGACACTAGAGCTCCCTAACTGATCATTTTTAAATGCTCCTTCCTAAGCTACATATTCCAAGATTCCATAATATGGAACCATGGCAGTAAAAGCGGAATCATAGTGCTACAATAGCAAAGTGAAGATGCCCCATGTTACACCTAAATTTTTCCATGAGGATGTATATACGAATGTGTGTGTGTGTGCGCGCGCACACACACAAGTGTGTTATGTATATAGACATGTTTGTATAATATCTTATATTTAAAATATAAAATTTAAAATATTCTTTACTAAAATTATTTTCAAATTACCCTCTCCTCTCCCTTCTGCTGAGTTAATTGAGTGCAAAAATTTTTTGCATTCTGAATTCAGTTTCTAGCAATTGAAATAAGCTGAGGTCAAAGGGAGAAAGTGGGAGAAGTTGAAACATTTTAAAAGCAGCTGAGAAACTGGGAGAGCAGAGGATTAACCAAACCAGGACAGACCGTGGGTATCCTGTCAGTATGTTTGTACATGGGGCTGTTCTTACCCCTTCAATAAAACTTCATGTTAAGAGCCTATATAACTAACAGGAGTCCAACATATGTGACTTCATCTGTCTCTTCGGAGTGGTATAATAGTGTTCTGGGAACCAGGCCAACACCCCAAAATCATCTCTTTTGGTGGCAAGTGTCATGGCCACCACATTTTGGAATGGCTATCACAAACTTCTGAATCATTTTCTTGCGACTATAGGAAATCACAAAATAACTCTTGGTGAAACCAAAGCTACTGAACTATGGGGGCCAGGTTTCTCTCTATCTCTTTCTCTCTCATTCCAAAGTTTCTGCTTGCTGGCTGAGCACAGAATTATGCTGGGAGGGGAAAATTTATAACAGTGTACTGGCAAGACATTCTCTATAGCAAATCACTGCCAGTGGAAGCAGCAAAAAGTGATAGAGGTGTGTTAAGGAGAAAGTAGACATTAAGAAAAATCCGCTACTGCTCACTTATTGCTCATTACTTCTCATAGTATTGTTACCATACTCTACCACCCCTTCTAGAAAATATGCAATTTTCATAAATTGGACTTAATAATGATCAGAGAACATGATTGGCAACATGCTGGCCAGAGAATATGTTCAGGGTTATGCTGAGCAGAGACATGTTCATGGTCATGAAAATTCAGATAGGATTATGCAGAAAACCCCAGTGCTGATGAGTTTCAGACTCTTAGCATTTTTTAATACAATGAAAGATGAACTACCCAGATCAGTGAGCAGTCAGAGACCATCCCACAATCTTACCCAATTGAGATATTTGCTATACACCCTACCTGACCAAACATTAAGAGATTGTCATGAGTCCCATCAATGTTTTGTCACTTGGGAGTTAAGCAATCAGCCCATTCCAGGCCCCTTTGTCAGTCCCATGGGAAAGCCATAATGGTTTCGCCAACATACTTCTTCAGGGTGTGAAATAGGGTATAAAAATCTTAGCTTCAACCCCAGCCAGTTGTAGTTTGTAGTGCTCCAGACTGCCATTCCTCTGTGCTACCCTCAGATGCTGAGTGCCTCCACTGTGACCTCCTTATTTAAGACTAGTAACTATCACCCTTTCCACCCAATATCTCTTTCTCCAACCTTTCTTGCCTCACTTTCTGATAACCTTGTATAGTTCTTAAGAGTGTCTGATTTCTCATATGTCTGTCAATTCAAATAAAATACTTTAACTGGAGTCCTCTCTACAGTTAGTACGGCTTTACATAAAAAAAGACCCTGCCATTACCCTCCTCTCACATGCCCAGGATTCCATAGGAGGCATCCATGATAGTTGAAGTGGCATGATACCATACCCTTCAACTGTCTTGATCTGGCAGAAGCAGTTCTGATTAATCCTCTGCCGCCCCACTTTTTTCAGCTGCTTTTTAAATGTCCCAATTTTTCTCTCATATTCTCTCACTTTCCTCCTTTGCTCTCAGCTTGCTTCAAGTGCTGCAAACTGAGGCCCTTTTTGCACCTTACCTCATTCCGGTGTCATCATGAGGGGATCACACAAGAAGCCCCTTGTGAGAGGCACTCACATCCCCTCCGCTTCCTCTCTGTGCCAGCTCTGTGCCAGGCAGAAGGAAGTGTGAGGGCTCTGCCCCTTCTTTCCGCAGTGCAGCTGGGTATTTTCCCAGCTGTGCTGGGGGAGGAAGCGCAATGGCCGTGTGTCCAGAGGCTCCACACACAAGGTAAGTGCGGGTGGGGTGCAGGAGGGACGTGTGATCACCACCAAATGGCCTCAGGAGCATCACGCGATTGCGAGGACGTTATGTGGAATGGTCCTCGCAGTCCTGCAGCACTCCCGAGGTCATTTCACAACAGGTCTGGCGTGCGAAAAGGGTCTGAGTTCAGTGCAAAAGTAGTTTGGCTTCAATTAGCAGAGGGAAATGGAGAAGAGGGGCAGAATCTTGCCCTTTCCACTAGGCCCAGGCAAAAGCAAATTGCTGAAGCTTCTCCTAGTATGTGTTTTCTTCCTCATTAACAACTTTTACCACCTTGACCACACAGTGATGTTGCTTGGCCCCACATCTTCCGGTGTTCATCTGTGAAATGTTGGAGTATGTATGATAGTGCTAAAATTGTACAGTGTGAAAGGGCCCCAGAAGTAGCCATCTAGGCACTTCTAGCAACTAAATTGAATCCAAATTGCTCAAAATTAGCAGCAGCAAATGACTCACGTTCCCATACTTTTGGCCTAAATTATACTTCTGACATAAAGACAGACTAGGATAACTATCTAGACCAGGGGTGTCAAACTCAATTTCATCTTGGCCCACATGAGCATTATGGTTGCCTTCAAAGGGCTGGATGTATCTGTAAGACTATGTAAATGTATCTCCTCTTTTATCATATTAAATAATTGTCTCTGCATTCAATTATTGCTAGTTTTAGTAATAATCTGTGCCTCTTTCAGCCCCCCAGCCCCTCTCTGTGCCTTCTTCTGCCCCAGACCCTTTCTATGCCTCTTTCTGCTCCCCCATCCCCTGTGGCTTTTTCTGACCCTCTGCCCTTCTCTGTATGTGGTGAGCCCAATCCTCATACTGTGGGCCACCCAGCTGCTGGTATTCTGAAGTGGGCCTCAGCAGCCAATACTCGCAATCTACTTCTACTTCTGACTGCTTCTTTGTCCTACTCTAGCAGCTCATGCAGAGCATTGCCATGGTAACTCGTGGCAACACTCTGACAATGAGACTTGGACAGAGGGGTAGTCAGAAGTAGAAGTACATGCAGTGTGAGGATTGGGCTCACCAGATGGGGGAAAGCTGCAGGAGAGGTACGAGGGCCACATGAAATGGCCTGGTGGGCCAGATTTGGCCTGCATGCCTTGTGTTTGACACATGTGCTCTAGACATTTTTGTGTGGGAGAACTGTGAGCTCTGTTCAATTCTGTTATTCGAAACAAATTCCTGGAATTAGAATTCTTTTATTCCAAGTGTATATCTTTTGCACCTGATGCTATTTGGAGAATCTTGCCATTTTAGCAGCTAAGTAACAAAACTTCGAACAGTTACTTTTGACAATGGCTCCCCAAATGCCCCAGAGCGATTTGAAAGGTGTAACCCAACTTCTGGAATCAAAAGCATTTCTTATCTGCTATTACATGTTCAAAGATCTCCATACCTGTCAGTACAGTGACTTCATAAGAGACCCATTGTATTCTGTGTACAAAGGGACCTAGGATTCACACAGATTCAAGACAGATCTAGATCTTACAGGGACATACATTGTGGCTACAAATAAGATGTGAAACTTGATTGTTTTCCTCTTACTGCTTTTGTTTCCAGTCCCTTTATGTATATAAGGGATGTGGCCTATTCTTTATGTCTGCATAGACCCTCCTCGTACATCACCTCAAACAAGATGTCGACCTGTGGCTCACAGACTGTCACTTTTTTTCCCTTGCATGATTTTTACCATCTTTCTTGGAGAAGAAGCCACTGTGCTAGCTTCAAAGCTAGCATGATGTACTTTGTGTCTTATTGTTATTAATAAAGATATCACTGCAACGTGTACTCTGGATTTTGTTTTATGGTTCAATATGGCTAGCAAATCAAGCCTGACCTCTCCCTAGAACTAACTGAGACTCTCATGCTTTGGACATATCGTGAGAATATGCAACACATTAGAAAATACAATAATGTTTGATAAGGTAGACCTCAGTAGGATAAAAGATGAATGTATTAGAGGTAGATAACTTTAATCAAGGATGCCACAGCCCAGAGTTTTCAGGATCTGAGCAAGTCTGTTGATGACAGGGTCTTTCATTTGTAGGACTGCCATAAGTTGAATCTGATCTGATGGCAATTAACAATAAATGGCTACACTTTCTTTTTTTCTTCATTTAAAATAACAAAATGCGTGTTTGCATTAGTGTATGAACATTCAAACATGCAATCGTCCATCTGACAACCTAGACAAGTGACATTTGTCATGGATACTAAGAAAGAATAAGAGTGGAAGTTGTGGGAGAGAAGAGAAACTGCAAAAAGAAAGAGAAGGAGTGCTAAACCACTCTCACGATGGAGTTTCAGAGAAGCTTGAGTTGTTGTTTTTTTATTGTTTGTTTATTTGTCTGTTTTGCAGAGCTTATAGAAATCTCCATGTTTTCCTTCCTTCTCTAGGTCTCCCAAGCTGTTCAGACTGTTGAGAAAGAGAAAGAGTAGCCAGAATGATGCTTCTGATGCCTAGTAAATTGTCATGGTTCCATGGGAAAGATCCTCTTTCTGGGATGATGCTAAGTCTTTTAGGCCAAATGACACCAAGGAACAGATCATCCTTGAAAATCCTGAGAGCCTCAGGGAATAAGATGATGAGTGTTGCTGTTGTGTTCCTTCAAGTTACTTTCAATTTATGGTGACCCTAAGGCAAACGTTTCACAGAGCTGAGAGTGTATGACACCCCCAAGTGGGTTTCTATGAGAGAGCATGGAACCAACTCCTGATCTCCAAGGTCACAGCCCAATGGTCAACCCACTAAAAGAGAGACAGAAAAACTTCTGTCTCCCAGCTGCTTTTCATATAAACATGCCCCTTCTTTTACATTCATGGATTAAAAAGAGGCAGAAAAACCTGAGCTGGAGCTAATGCAAGATTTCCAGACCTTGTATAAGGGATGGGGTTAATTTTTAAAGGGAGGGAGGAATGGCTTCAGGGCACCATTTAAACCTTCCTATGCTCATCTGCTGGAGTCTGTCTTGATTGGAGCTCTGTACATTTACTTGTGAGTAAATAAATGCAAGAAAAGAAAGTCACATTCAGCCTTACACTAGGTTTTTAATGTAGCGTATCAAGAAAAGTTCAAGACTTTGAAACCCCAGGGCCTTGTTTGGCAAGCATGGCAGTCACTTTTGTGTACTTTGCTGCTTAAAAACCAACCAACAAACAAGGAGAAGGAGCCAAAATCTCTCAATGGTGTAAATAAAAACAAGAAAGAAAAACAGTCAAAGAGGAAGAAAGAGCAGACGCCTCTAAGGAATGCCACTACAACACACTTTCTTCAGCATTTTTCCAAACTGCCACTCTCTCCACATGCAGAACCTTGAGAATGAGGCTGAAAAGAGGGACAGAGGAGGTGATCTCCAGCCAGCCCTAGAGAAAAAGGTATAGCACACAGCACTTGCTCCAGCCACTCCCTTCCCCTTTGCCTGCCATATCCCACCTCCTCTCTGAGATTGCTCTTTTAATCATTTCAGATCTCTGTTTATTGGTTTCTCAAGACTGTGGATCAGGAGGAATGTCAGACATCCATTCACCAGCCCTGTTCCCCTTGATGTAATTGATGGAGCCAATTCCAAGGCGTGCTATAAACTCTGCGCACAATGTAAAATATGCTTCGCAACAATATGCATTCTTACTCATTTGCTGTAATTCAGGAAGTGACCGATTGCCAGCTTGCCCCATTTCAGTTCCCTATTTGGGTCAATGGATTCAAGGCGCATCAGTCTATTGAGATGCTGACAGCATCTTTCTGAATTCTAGCACATCTTTAAGTAGAACAATGAAGGTAAACATGCTGTTGCTCCCTGCTTGTTTGTAATTTAATTTATAAAAACTATTTTAACAATAGGGGGTAGTATTCTCACAGTTAGCATCTTGGTCTTTTAATTCAATTCTGAAATTATATTTTTTTTTACGAAAAAAATTTATATATATTGTGTTGTGTCCTGTAGGGCCAGCCCTAACGTTAGGCAGAGTGAGCCAGCTACCTTAGGTGGCAGATTTTGGATATCAGGGAAGGACAGCAAATTATTTGCTATATAATTTATGGTAATTGTATTTTTACTTCCAGGAAAAAGGGAGAGGTACTTTGAGTTTGCTGCCTTAGGTGACAAAATAACCTAACAAGCTGACACTACTATGTATTTCAATTTTGGCAGCGAGTTGCAATTTTCTTCTCTCTCAGATGGCAAAGGCTGAGTTCCTACACTGGTGTTACACAGCATAAATCTCAGTTGTTAGACTGGAGGCTGCAGTCAAGAAATCAGAAGAAGACAAGGACTTGAAAAGGCAGCCCTGGGACTAGATAAGATCCTGAACTATCAAGATCATTGAATACCAAAGTCAGGATTGTCCATGCCATTGTATTTCCAATTTCTATGTATAACTGCAAAAGCGAGACAGTGAAGAAAGCTGATAGGAAGAGAAGCAATGTGGTGCTGCAAGAGAGTTCTGCAGAGACTGCCAAAAAGACAAATAAATGGGTCCAAGAGCAAATCAATCCTGAATTCTCCCTAAATGACTAAGCTGATACTGTCATACTCTGGACATATCATGAGAAGACATAACTAAAGAGAAAAGACAATGATGTTTGGCAAGGCAGAAGTCAGTAGGAAAAGAGGACGACTGCATTACAGGTGGACAGACTCAATCACAGAAGCCACAGCCCTGAAGTCTGCAAGATCTGAGCAGGACTGCTGGCGACAGGGTGACTTGGAAGGTTCTCATGCACAGAGTTGTCGTAAGTCAAAGTCAACTTGATGGCAGTTAACAGTAAAACGTAAATCCCTGCATGTGGAGTTACACAGTGAGGCTTGCATTCTGTGAATGACACAAGCAGACATAAGTTGTGCTACTCATGCGGGGTGATCTTTTTTGATAATGCATAATGGTAATATCAAGCTGATGGTGGCATAAGCAGAAATGTGGATCTAGACCACTGTGCATGGGGTAATGCATAAAAGGACACAGAGTAATGTGTGAATGCATATCACCTCTATTCATTACCTTTGAGCACTGCAATTGCACAATGAACTGTCAACCATGTGCAGTGACCATTGAACCACATTGCACTACATTGGTGTTCAGTGTAGAGGTTATGTAACTCTGCCAGTGGATATTTGTGCTACTTTGAAGCAATGTAGAATCTCAGCCAGATTGTGCAATATTGAATGGCAGTGTAGCACACTTAAATATGCAACCTGACACACAACCAAGCAGGCATCTCGTGTGCGTGCATATCTCCATGCACACTGGCATCAAATTGGCAGTTCCACTTCTGCAGTCTTTAACTGAATGCAGGCACTCCACAACAGACTAAAATGTCCTACTGTCTCCATATGGTAACTTTGTTGTTGCTGTTGTGTGCCTTCAAGTCATTTCTGACTTATGGCAACCCTGAGGTAGACCTTTCATAGGGTTTTCTAGCGGCTGAGAGGGTGTAATGTGCCCAAGATCACCCAGTGGAGTTCACAGCTGGATGGGGAATTGAGCTGTAGACCAACGCTCAAATCTCTACAACATGCTGGCTCTCAAAATATTTTATAACTTGTTGTTTGTGCCTTCAAGTCATTTCCAGTTTAAAGCAACCTTAATGTGAACCTTTCATGGGATTTGCTGGAGCTGAGAGTATGTGATGTACCCAAGGTCATCCAGTGGGTTTCCAAGACTGAGCAGCAAATCAAATCCTGGCCTCCAGGGTCTGTAGTTCAATGCTCAAACCACTACACCATGCTGGCTCTCATATTTAAAACATCAACAGGATTCCAGTGGAAGTGTCTTAGGGTGCTATAACTTTCGAAAACATCATTCTGCCATATTTTTTTCATAGAAATGCTATAAAAAACATTTAGAGAGGCAACAAATCAAAGTATTTGCCAATCATCAGCTTGTTTAAATCACCCAAGCAGTGCTCAATAAACCTTCTACACTGGGAGCAAGGGCAAGACACTTTCCCTACAGAACTATAAGTTACAGCAATAGATTGGGGATGTCAAAGAAACTCACTGCTCCCAATATCTGCTTTGAATCTGACCATCTCAGCATGACAAGACAACACAGACCATATTTATCCACCTCTTCCAGAAGTCTTGGCTCCCATCCTGGCAAGACTGAGGTGCAAAAGGTTTTTTTTTCCTTTGAGTATACTATCATTTATGCAAATCATATGCATAATGTATGAGTACCCCTAAATACTGGGAGTAAAAATAGATTGCTTTCTTAGAAGTTAGTGCTGAATTTTTTTTTTTTTGGGAAGCTTCCAAACTCAGTGCACACAAAACATATCAATGTGATCCAGACCACACAGTTAAAAGGCAATAGTTGTGCATTTTCCAGTACTCTGCATGCTACTTAAGGTGTAAAAAGCAAATTTTACATTTAAAAAGCCCCACAAATATGCAAATTTTCTCTGAGAAAACCAAACAGCAAATCAGAAAGTGTTCTATAGCTATATCTATAGATTTTCTATAGATATCTATAGATATCTATATATTTTCTACGGATATCTATAGATATCTATAGATTTTTCTCACCTAATAATGAATGCCATCAGAGATCATACTGCATACAAACAGCTTGTGCCAACTGCCCTACGCAAACCCCTTTGGTATGAGCACAAGCTATACAGCTGGGTTGGACAACTGCAGAGGGCATGAGCATCAGTTTTTGAACCTGATCCCCCATCCTGGTGGGCCACACAGGCCCCAAATCAGTCACCGTATACCAAAAAAATGAGACCAGATTTGATTTCTGGTTTCTGTTTTTTTCCCATTTGCAGCTCATATTCACAGTTTTAAGGATATGGGGTTTGAGTAGTTCCTTGTTTGTAGTTCCAAGTGGCTTTTTGCCATTTGTTGGACAACATTTTTGGTAGGATGCAGGGCAGTCCTGTGGAGGTCAGGGTCTTCTGGGTGTCCAATGTGGTTGTAAAAGAGTTTACATGTGGCCCACAGCCAGCAACTTCCCTCACCCTGGTGTACAGTATGGCAGGACTGGCTTTTTCCTGCTTGTGTAAGAAGTGCTTCTAAGGTACATAAGCTGACTATCTGAATCAACACTAAACTCCAGTGTTTGACATTCAGATACCATAAATTGAAATAGCTGCTCCAAAATAGTGCAGCATATCCTCCTTACCTCTAGGCAGGAATACTTCTTCCTGAAGTTCTTGCCACACAGCCATGCCCACTTTTTGTTGATGTTATTTGCCATCAAATTGCCTTCCGCTCATGACAACTGCATAAACGAGAGACTTCCAAGAGCCCCGATTATCAAAAGCCTTGTTTGTGCCTTTCAAACTCAGGGCTATGGCTTCTTTGATTGAATCAATCCATCTGTCAGACCACATTACAGATGGATTGATTCAGTGAAAGAAGCCACAGCCCTGAGTTTGAAAGACATGAGCAATGTGGTCTTCACAGGTAGCATGGTATAGTGGTTTGAATGTTGGACTATGACCCTGGAGACCAGGGTGTGATTCCCCACTTGTCTATGGAAACATACTGGGCGACCTTGGGCGCATTACACACTCTCATCTCTAGAAAACCCCATAATAGTTTTGCCTTAGGATCACCATAAGTTGGAAATGACTTGAAGGCAAACAACAACATGATCTTCCTCTTCTCCTACAACTGCCTTTGACTTTTTTAAAAAAAATATTTTTATTGAAGTTTATAATTGAGAACAAAAAAAAATCCTCCCCACTTCCAGGCTTATTTTCTAGTTGAATCTGCTTGTTTTCATTCCATTCATACGTAATTACTGCTTACTCAACAGAGAAGATGATCTTACATTGTTACATCTTACATTGTTACATTATTGCTTTGTTACATTACCTTATTACATTGTTGCATTACATTACTTACAATCTTACTTTGTTCCTTTTCCTTTCTTATTCTATATCTTTAACCAATTCAATACTTTTCTCCATTCCCTTTCAAAGTTCTGGACAGGTTTGTTCTTCAAAGAAAATGTTAACTTTTCTGTCTCTACCATATCCAGGACTTTTAATTTCCATTTTTCTATATCAACATACTTCCTTTTCCAATATTGAGCATACATCAGTCTTGCAGTAGTTATCAAATATAGCAATATCTTCTGATGACATCTTATTTCTCTTTGTCACCCTAGCATATGTAACAGATAAAACTCTGGCTTCATTTCAAAATTTAGATTATAAATTCTTCGAATTTCATCATGTGTTTCCTTCCAGAATTTTCTTGCTATCTTACAGGTCTACCACGTATGAAAAAAAGAGCCCATCTTTTCATCACATTTCCAACATCTTGCATTTCCATTTTTAGTTTTTTGTTTTGTTTAGTTTTTTGCAATCTTTCTGGTGTCATATACCATCTATGTAGCATTTTATAAAAATTTTCTCTTAAATTTAAACTTGGTGTAAATTTTATATCTGTTTTCCATGCCCTCACCCATGTGTCCAGTTCAATTGGATGTCCGATATTTTGTACCCACATAACCATAGTATCTTTAACAACCTCTGATTCCATTTCTCTTGGCAACAATAATTTATAAAATTTGGAAATTCTCTTCTTCTGGTCCCACCTCATCAATAAATCTAGTTCATTTTCTTTTCTTTCAAATCCATATAATTTTTGGTCCATTTTAAATCTCTCTTTAAGTTGTTTCCATGGGAACCAATTAAATTAATGTCCTGCAGCTTTTAATTCTTCTTCTGTACACATTCTTGGCTTGTCCACATCCCATTTCAGCAACTCTTGATAAGTTAATAGGTTTCCTTGTTTCGTTAGGGCAATTTTATATGCTTCTTGGGGTGAAATCCACATTGGAAGTCTTCTATAAAATTTATGCTTTATTTGTGACCAAACTTTCAATACTGTCTTCCAAATACAATGATTGTTGAACTCTTTATTCACTGTTATTTTATCATAGCATAAATATCTGCGCCATCCATACCTATTATTTATTCCTTCCAATTCTTTAATTGTTGTATTTTCTACTTGTATCCAGTCTTTAATCAAGTCTAAGCAACATGCCTGATAATAGGTTTTTAATGATGGCACAGACTGCCTTTGACTTTTACCAGCATTATCATCATTTCCAATGAGTCACATCAATTTAAGATATGTCCAAAGCATTATAGCTTCAATTTAGTCATTTTGGCTTCAAGAGAGAGGTTAAGTTTGATTTGCTCTCAGACCCATTTATTTTTCTTTTTGGCAGTCCATGGTATCTGCGGAACTCTTCTCTAGCACATTTCAAATGAGTTGATCTTTGTTCTGTCAGCTTTCTTCACTGTCCAGCTTTCACAATCATATACAGATGTCATAAATTCTATCACATGGATGATTCTCATTTTAGTATTTAATAATATACCTTTTACATTTGAGGATCTTACCTAGTTCCTTCACAGCTGGCTTTGCAAGTGCTAGCCTTCTTCTGATCTCCTGGCTACAGTTTTCATTTTGATTAATGACTGAGCCAAGATATACAAAAGCTTTACGTATTTTGATGTCTTCATCACCTATTTTAATGTTATATAAATCATCTATGGTAATTATTTTTGCTTTCTTTATATTCATGTGTAATGTGCCTCTAGGATACTATAAACCATGAACAAAATCCAGATGTTTTGAACTTCGCAGAAGCTTCAACCAATATGGCTAGTGGTAAGGGAGCATGGGAGTTGTAGTCCAAAACATCAGGAAGGTCAAAAGCTGTCCCAGCCTTGCTATAAATTAACTCAGGAACTCAAACATTGCATTCTACTCCTCACTCCCTCAGATTTCTATCCCCACTCCCATGGTGGCTGGTCACTTTCATGTCAATGAGGACTTCACCGTGATTTTAGTCTTCATTTTCAGAGGTACTATCCAAAATGTTGGTCCTATCCTATAGGTTGGATAGTTCACCCCATAGGCTGGATAACTTATTTAAAGTTCAGAGTAGAATTGATAATGGATTTGTCCCCTTCCCTGACTGGCACTCAATAGGCCATGACAACTGAGCATGCTCAGTCCTCACTGGGTGTTTTTCAGGAGAAGCTGCCCTTAGAAGCATTTTTTGTGTGTGTATGAGGATAGAATTTATTTCATTTCTGCAAAGATTGAGGTTTTCCTGAGCATCCTCTGTTTCTGTCAACTGTCACTGCTTGAATTCACTTTTAGAGGAAGATACTTCCATTTCATTCCTTTCCCACCCTTCTTCAAAACAAAGCCCACTTCAGCTTCATAACAACCTTGCAAAGTAGATCATTCTGTGGGAGAATGACTTGCTCCAAACTATCTATGACCCTCCTAGCCAAGCCAAAAGATATAGTTCCCAAACCTACAGCCTAACCTCCAGGCCACTGCACTGCTCCTCAGTACTAAGCTGATGCCATACTAGATTGCAGAGTCAGCTGCCAGTTTAGTACTGTGTTGCTTATATAGAAATAAAAAAATTGCATTTCCCAGGATCAAGAAGAACAGAAAAAAGTGTTCTCCATTCCACATTGGTTCATCTCTGCCTCACTCTTGAAAGTACATTTAAAAAAAAATCTGAGGTAGTGAAGTCACATCTGAAAGAAGAGAAATGACCAATTTTCCTGATTTGCATCATTTAGCATAAAAGCCCCCTTGTATTTTCCCTTTGACAACAATGTGATTTATAAAGTTGGTCTTAATCGAGAGACACTATTGTAAGTCCTCTACTTCCATCTTGTGCTCGTATGTAAAACTGCAACACAGGTCACCTGGCATAATCTCCCTCTACAAGGCGGTGGGAGGATGCCCATTGCATGAAGCAGTACACTATTGAAAATAACAAAAGTGAGATGGAATTAATTGTTCAAATATTTTTTTATTCTGTTTTAACTGTCTGATTTTCTATTTTAAACTGCTGTAACTTAGGACCTAAAGAAAAACCAATCATTCCATTCCCACTGTCTAGATTTAAGTGTTGATCCTTCTATAGTCCAAACAGCACTACCCATCACCCACAAGAGAGTGTTTCAGCTTTCCTGGAGAAGCCTCAAGATCTGAAGTATAGATGAATCGTTTCAAAATATCCATAAGGATGAGTGAGAGGAGACCACAACACCCCATCCTCTCCCCCAGAGTGATCGGCCACAAAAAGCTAACTGGTCATTGGCATTTAAGGCGGGGAGGAATGGAAATGAAACTGAGACATGTAGAGCAGCATGCAATCTGTGGACCCATGTGGGAGATCCAGTGCAGTCCTTGGAGCCAAAAGAAGGAGAAACTGGAAAGCATCCAGTGGAATCCACAGAAGAAACAGGAGACATGTCTCAGAATACTCAAAAGATGGCTATTTTATTCTTAAAACAAGCTTTACTAAGGGGCTTTTAAAATATACCAATAACCATCTTTTGAGCTTCTTGAGACATGCCTCCAGTTTCTTCTGGAGGAAGACTTTACAACTCGCCCTGATAGGCCCTCACTGGAACCATCAGCTCTCCCCTCCCTAATGGACCCGCATCTATTTCTTTTGCTGAAAAAAAAAACTACATTAGTCTGGAAGCTGTTTTAGGGGGTACTCTTCCCACATTCCCCACACAGAACCAAACCGGGCAGACAGTGGTACTGGAGGTGGCAATGTTGGTAGCTGTCATTGGTATTGTTACTGTTATCATCAGTCATTATCTCCTCCTGCTCTTCTGGTTTCACATTCTACCAGGTATTGCTGGTTAGTTTTGGACCATCTATGATCCAGATTGCACCCAAGAATCTAGGAAGCAGTGAGGTATCCTTGGATGATGTAGTGTATTCCACTTTGCATCACTTTTTTGTAACTGTCTGATTGGGATCCTATTCATGGTGCTTTCATTCACTCCATTTGCAATTGCTCCCAGAGCATATTTATTTATTTATTTAATTTATATCCTGCCAGCACAGGACACTTCTATCACCACTGGAACCATTATTACTATTACTGCTGTCATTATCACTACCATCATTTTTATCTACATCTTGCCTCCCCTCCCCGCCACAAACTGAGACTCAAAAATTAAAACAGATACCAAATTACTAAAACATGCAGAAGATTAACATTAAGATGTACTTAAACTAACAATAACATTAAAACAGTTTAAAACATAGTTAAAAATAATTTTAGAAGCTGGTTCAAAACAGTAGAGTTACAGTATTGCCCCTTATTAACATTGTTTTTGAAAGCCTGTTGGAATAAAGTCTTTGCCTGCCAAGAAAAGGACAATAAGAAGGGATCCATTCTAGCCTTCTTTGTAAAGGAGTTCCAGAGCCTAAGAGCAGCCACTGAAAAGGCCCTGTCTGGCATTCCCGCCAGACATGTCTACAACATATTCTCTAATATTTCATAGATGAAAACTGTGACACATGTGGCCAAGCAACATCAGCATGTGATCAAGACGGGGAAAGGTATCAGTGAAGAAGAACACACAGGCTATGAGAGGCTGTAGCAGTTTGCTTTTGCCTGAGCCCACTGGAAAGGGCAAGCCTCTGCCCCCTTCTCCCCATTGCTGAGTTAATCAAATAGAAGCTACTTCTGCACTTTGAAATCAGTTTATAATAACTGAAGTAAGCAAAAGACAAAGCTGCAGGGGTATGGGAAGATGACAGAGAAACTGGGACATTTTAAAAGGAGCTGAAAATGTGGGACAACAGACTCTTAATCAAGATTGTCCCTGCCAAACTGGGACAATTGTTGAGTATGCAATGAATAAACAAAGAGCACTTCTAGGTGCACATTATGCTTGTAAGAATCTTCATAAAGATGTTTCACTGATAACAGATAGGAAAAGTAATTTGTCCTCCTCCTGCAAATAGCTGCAAATTGGCAAAATTAATAACAAGCTGCCTGCCAATGCTGACCTCTCCCACTTTAAAAACAGTTCCCAGGGCCCTGCTAAAGAGTATGTTTTCAATAAGCGTGCATCCAAATATACACAAGTTTCTTTGAGCCGTGGGAGAAGTCTTGCAACCCAGTACATAAATAGGAAGGAGCAATAATGTGGATCAGAAATTGAGGATCTCAAGGATGAGGCTGACAGATATACATACTCCTAGTCCAAGCCAGCATGGCCAATAGTCAAGAGACAGGTTGGGGGGAATGATTACAACTCCCAGAATCCACACACCCCCAGCAAGCAAGCTTACTATACTTCAAAAAGTTACATTTCTAAGCTATCACCAAGATAGATGGAAGTGTGATCTAACAAGATCTGATAGTCCACAAATCTTCACTTCTCTAGAGCCTAGCCAGTTTTCTAGAATTCTCTGGAGCCTTCCGACTTTCTGCACTACACTATTATAGTGCTATTATTCCACTTTAAACATCTTGTGGAATTCTGGGGTTTGGTAGTTCACTGAGGCCAAGAAGCTCTTGGGCTGAGAATTCTAAAGGCCCTTCCCTAAACTTCAAACCCCAGGATTCCATAGGATGTGGAAAGTGGAATAATAGCACTATAGCACTGTAGTGCAGAAATGGCCTCTGAGCTTTGAAGGAGCTATTCAAGGCGCTGAAGCTATTTGGGAGGGGCTAGAGTTTTGCACCTTGGATAGTTCTTTTTTTAAAGTGTCTTTAAAGTCAGAGCTTTCCAAACTTTTCATGTTGGTGACACACTTTTTAGACATGCATCATTTCGCGACACAGTAATTCAGTTTTACCAGTTTTACTAGCAAACCGGAGGTTAAACCTCATAAAAGATACAGACCCACACATATATTTATTAGGGTTACGGGCCCAGAACAGAAGTCCTTTGTTTGATGACCACATGGCACCCAGCTGGCAGAGACTAACCCTTGAACAATGGCTTCTAATCCATTGCTTACTATTGAAAAGTTAACTGGTAGCAATTACCGAAATTGGTCTTGGAATATGCAAATGCAATTAACTACAATGGGACTATTTAAGGTTGTGAAAGGACAGCGGCCCACAGAAGACAGGGCAAAGCAGAAATTTGATGAAGATGATGAGAAAGCAAAGACCTGAAAAGTGCTAAAGAAATATGGGAAAAACTGAAGAGATTATTTGACTCTCCCAGTATTGCAAAGCAAAGTGGTATTATAATCAGACTTACAAGAATGAAATTGTTAAATCCTAGATTTTTGAATGAACATATTAACACTTTCATGACTATGCTATCTGAATTGCAAAGTTCTGGAGAAAATCTTTCAGAATCTGTGAGACTGGGAATGTTTCTAGGAAGCTTGCCTGAATTTTTTGAGCCCATAATTGATGCTCTACAAATTAAGGGAGATGTAAATTTGGAAACCGCTGTTGCTGAAGTTATAGAATATCAAAATAGGAAAAATTTAACGAATTGTAAATTTGAAGCAAAATCATCTACTGGTACAGCATTAGCTCACCTCGCTGAGCAGAATTTGCACATCAAAGAGTCTTCTTCATGAAAAACAAATGGCCACCAAATTAACAAATCAAAGCCTAAAGGCCAGCCTCAGCAAAACAAACCGAATAATAAAAGTGTTTTTAACTCTAAGAAGAAATCTTCTACAAATTTTAATGTTGGTCTAATTAATGAACAATTGCTCAAGCCTATGCAAAATCAAAAAGAAAATATAATTGTAATTGACAGCGGAGCTACTAGTCATTACTTTAATCGGAGAGAAATGTTTGTGGAATTTGATGCAAGCATAAATTTTCCTGTTTATTTAGCAAATGGCCAATCAGTGGTTGCAAAAGGCAAAGGCACAGTTCTTTTGCAAGCAAAACTTGGCGCCAACAGGATAGAGACTTTAAGAATTCATGATGCTTATTTTGTCCCAGATTTAAAAGTGTCTCTTTATAGTGTCAGAACAACTACAGCAAGAGGAAACAGAGTTATTTTCAAAAAGGAAACTTGTTTTGGTCTTCATGGCAAAAATTTAATTTTTCGAGGAATCCTAAATGGTGACTGTTACCAAATGCAAATTTTGGATTCATATGCAAATAGTGTGATCCAGTGTAATCACAAAGACTGTTTAAGTTTATGGCATCGCCAATTTGGGCGCAGAAATTTAGAATGCATTAAGAGACTGGCTAATCAAGAACTTGCTATAGACTTTAATTTTAAAATATGCTCTAACAATGAGAGATGTGAAAAATGCCTAAGGGCAAAAGCTGTCAGAGCATCACATTCGTCAATTGCAGAGAGGCAATCCACCAAACCACTGGACCTTTTATATACTGATCTTTGTGGTCCATTCAGCCAAAAGTCTGCAGGTGGAAATTCTTACTTTATGACTATTATTGATGATTTCAGCAGATATACATACACTTACCTTCTCAAAGAGAAAAGTCAAGCTTTTGAGAAATTCAAGGAATACTTTAATCTTGTCTCTAATAGATTTGGCTACAAACCTAAAAGCCTACGCTCTGACAATGGAAGTGAATTTGTTAATGCAGAGTTTGATGAGTTTTTTAAGGAACATGGAATTGAACATCAAACTACACAAGTTTACACTCCAGAACAGAATGGGCTGGCAGAACGAATGAACAGAACTCTCAAAGAGATGGCAGTCATAATGCTTTTAGAGGCTAACATGCCTAAACGCTATTGGTCTGAAGCAATTATGACTGCCACATATTTGTGCAACCGTCTGCCAACCAAATCCAGAGATGCAACTCCATTTCAGTTATGGAATGGAACTAAGCCCAAGTTGAATCATCTCAAAGTTTTTGGAAGTAAGGCATATACCTACATTCCCAAACAGAAAAGAGACAAACTTGACTGTAGAAGTGAAGAGGGAATTTTGTTGGTTATGCTAGAAATGGTTACAGAATTCTGAATCCAGATGGGCGTACAATAAAAGTAACAATTGCTGTTTATGATGATGAAAGATCACAGCCCAAATCTAATCCAAACCAAGATGTCTATCCAGATTTGTTTGCAGTGGAAGGAGACTCCCACCAGCAACCAGAGTATGTAACACTGTACAATCCTCCAGATGTCTTGCATCCAGAAGGGGCTACAGATGTGGTGACCCGGCCAGAGGACGCGGAACCGGACGGCGCTCAAGGAGCAGACCCAGGTGTCCAAGTCCAGGTAAGAAGATCTGAACCAGCAACAGAGGCGTACCACCTGATAGATTGTCTTATCTAGCCACAGAGGAGAAGATTCCACAACCCTCTGACTGGCAAAAGATCAAGGGACTACCAAAGTCAGATTCTCAAAAGTGGGTGGAAGCTGCTGTTGAAGAGATGCAGTCTTTATATAAAAATAAAACATGGACTTTGTCAGAATTGCCACAAGGAAAAAGGGCAATTGGCTGTAAATGGGTCTTTACCACAAAGCAAGATGCAGAAGGGGACATTCAGAGATATAAAGCCAGGTTCGTGGCAAAGGGATTTACACAACAATTTGGTGAAGATTACAATGAAATTTTTGCCCCTGTTGCCACACACACAACTGTGAGAACTCTCCTAGCTGTTGCAGCATCTAAGAAAATGCATGTCCAACATCTTGATGTTAAAACAGTTTTTCTTTATGGACAACTGGATGAGGGACTGTACATGGAACAGCCTCCAGGATTTCAAGTTCCTGGGAAAGAGCATCTTGTATGCAAATTGAACAAGAGCATTTATGGCTTAAAACAGGCTGCCAGAGCATGGAGTGAGAAGCTAAGCCAACTTCTTATCAAACAAGGCTTCACTCCAGGCACTGTTGACAAGTGTGTTTACAAAAGATTCAGAAACAGTAAATGGACTTATATTGCATGTTATGTTGATGATTTGATCCTGTGCAGTCAAAATAAAGCAGATAGTGAGGAGATAGTCAACAATCTCAAGAAAGAGATAGACATCAAGAATTTGGGAGACATCTCACACTATCTTGGAGTACAAATAGAAAGAAGCAGTGATGGAAGCTTCTATCTTAACCAGAAACAGAAGATAATAGATCTTCTGGACTGCCTTGGACTAAAGGATGCCAATATTGTGGCAACCCCAATGGAAGTGGCTTTCTTAAAGGACACTAAGAAATGTGAACCCTTGAAAAATGGAGACAAGTATAGGACTGCAGTTGGAAAGCTACTGTACATAGCTAATTTCACCAGACCTGATATTGCAAATGCTGTTGGTATCTTATGCAGAATGGTTAACTCTCCTACTGAAAAGGATCTCATTGCAGTGAAAAGAGTTGCCAGATATTTGAAAGGAACTGCAGATTACAAGCTGATGTTACCAGCCTGTGATCAACCACGACTGGTTGCCTATGCGGATGCTGACTGGGCTGCAGACCTAGCAGAGAGAAAATCAACCAGCTGAAACCTGATCTTCTATGGTGGAGGAGCTATAAGTTGGTCAAGTAAGAAACAATCTACAATTGCAGATTCTTCCACAGGTGCTGAGTGTGTTTCTGCAAAAGCAGCATGTGATGAAATAAAGTGGCCGCATAACTTACTTCTGGACTTAGGGATAACAGAGCCCAAGCCAACCATTTTGATGCAAGATAACCAAAGCTGCATCAAACTTTCTGAAAGTGAGAAGCCACTCAAGAAGAACATTGACATTGCTTTCCATAAGGTGCAAGAGATGTGTCGCAATGGAATTGTTCAGCTAGAATACTGCAATACAGAAATGATGCTTGCTGATATTCTTACCAAGCCTCTACCAAGAGACCAGTTCCAGAGACTACGAGAAGGCATGAAGATCTTCGATGTTGGTCCAAGAGAATGAGAAGGGGACTGTTGGAAATCTCAACATTCTCTCCCCCCCCCCCAATCTTGTTGTTAGAACAGGTGGGCAATAGCCAGATAGGGCCTCCCTTTCTGTTGCATGCCAGATCTTCTCCATTTGCCTTTCTCTGTCTTTTATTGCATGATCATAAATACCTTTGGTGCTCAGATCATGTGACCCAGGACAGTTGCTTGGGTCATCGGTCTTTCAAAAGTTAAGGCCCCTATCTCTCTCTCTCTCTTTGTTCTCAATGGCTGCTTTCCCTGAACTCTTCGCATGCTCCCAGTTTGAGTCCCATCAAGGAGGATGGTGAGTTAAACTGAAGAATCTCCTATTCACTAGATTAGACAGGTAGCAGGCTCTCTCAATACAGATGTAAATGAAGAGTCATTAGTAAAGTATTGTCTTTTATTCAAAGCTACCTGCATCTGTGTTTATTCCAAGTACCAGTTTGAAGCCACAAGTCATTAGATAAAACTTCTACCGCTTCTCTGTGTGACTTTGCTAAATGAAGATTGGATCCTGACAGTTTCAGTCTCATTTTTCCCACAATACTGTAATAACAAAATGTATGGGGACACAACATATCTCATGAAAATCTTTCATATTTTTTTTAAATATATGATTTATAAATAATAACATACATTTCCAAGATCATAAGTGACACATCTACACACTTCAGGTGACTCAGTAATGTGTTGCGGCACATTGTTTGGAAACCCCTACTTTAAGTGAAAGTGGAATAATAGCACTACAACAGTGTAGTGTGGAAAGACTCCTTGAGACTTTGGCCACAGCTGGTGCTATCCAGAATCCTCAACAGATTCTGGAGTTAGTTAATAACCGTTTGATCTAGCAATAAAGAAATAAATGAGGATAAAAATCCAAGTTTATGAGATCCTTCCCTGTGAGTTATATCTCTCTCTGGGCCTAGTTTGCTTCACAAAAATACAAGCTGCGACTTCAGTTACAGAAGGCCAGCCTTCGTGTGAGCAAAATTGCATTTCCTAAACAACTGCACCAGCTTGATAATCGGGGTGTTCACTATATATAGACGACTGGGACTGAAAATATATCGCTTTTCACAGCGCAGGTGCCTAGGCAATTAGAGCGAGGCTGTAGAAGCAGTCCGGGGTGTGCAGGAGAGATAGGGAAGGGAGGGGAGAAAAGGCGCGAAGAAAAGGCGCGAAGCCGCTCTCGCTAAAATGGCTGCTGCGGCTCTTCCCCCCTCAGCCTTTTTCGCCGGCCGCTCTGCTCTCCGCGCCCCTGAAGGCAGGCTGGCTGACAGACTGACTGACTGACAGGGGCAAAGCTTGGCTTTTTTCTCTCTTTTTCCTCTTCCCCCCTCCGCTCGGCAAGAGCGAGGTGCCAATTTTTGTCAAAGGGAAAATGGAAGTGCTGTTACTCAAGTGTGCTGCTCCAGATCGCTAAATCTTCAAGCTTGTTTTATAGCGGAGGAGCAGTCAAGCAGGAAATTACTAACGCAGAGGACGAAGGAGAAGCTCGGCGAAGGCGGGAAAGGGGGGTGGGAGGGGAGGGGGGCACGCTGGAGACGTTAGGAAGCCACAGAGCTTTTAGCCAGAGACTGCCCTCGCTCAAGCCACTTTTCATGCACGTTAGCCAGGAAGAAAAGCCATTTGCACTACACTCTTATAGTGCTATTATTCCACTTTCAACATCCTATGGAGTCCTGGGGTTTGCAAAGTAAACTGCAAACCCCAGGACTCCATAGGATGTTGAAAGTGGAATAATAGCACTATAAGAGTGTAGTGCAGAAATGGCTAAAGACAAGCAGTCATTGCGTGCAAAGGACAGGCGGAATAGTGTGGAAAAGTAGCATCCTTTTGCTAGAGGTTGGAAATGTTACTACCTTGAACTGCAGTTCCCAGAATCCCTCAACCATCATGGACATGCTGGTAGGGGTTCTGGGAGTTATAGTCCCCCCCCCCAAATAACTTCCCCAAGCCTTGTTGTTTCCTGAGTATAGTTAAAGTTATTTTAAAGCCAATTGTAAATTATTAATAATCTGACAGGAATTACAGGGAGATTCTACCACTACTACTGCAAAATAACCCCCACAATTTTGAATTTTGATTAAAAAAAAGATTATATTTCATTGATATATGACAACACAAAATACATTCCTACAAAACATTCAGTCTAAAAAAAAATACAAAAAATAATTTTAATAGGCTTAGTCCATGGCAAAGTGGTATAGGATTACAACCTGAATGATTTTGTACCTGGATAACTATTTGGCATTTTCTGCACTACACTGTTATAGTGCTATTGTTCCACTTTCAATATCTTATGGAGTCCAGGTGTTTGCAGTTTAGAGAGGGGCATTTAGAATTCTCAGCCAGAGAGCTCTTTGGCCTCAGTAAACTACAAATCCCAGAATTCCACAAAACATTGAAAGTGGAATACTGGCACTATAGCAGTGTAGGTTGGAAATGGCCTTATAAGGTGGCCAATTGTATATCACACAGAAAAGCATCACAAGAATAACATTTTCACATGCTAATTTCTGTGGACAGGTGCATAGGTTGGGGAAAAAATGCCTTTCCTTTAAATAGAAATGCACTGTTGTGGGCAAAACTATGACCAGGTGATTTATCCACCTGTTAAGAATGGTAGGCAACTTCAAGGCCCCGGTCTCCTTTCTTGCCTTTCTTTACTTGTAGACTAAATTTGGACTTGCCAGCCTCTCAAACTGAGGACACATGGAAAGAGACTACTATGCTTCGATGCTCTTCAGACTAAGGACTGCCCTCTCTAAAATAGGACATGTTCACTTTATGGCTACCCTGGTCAGCTTATGTACTCTGGACGAGGAAGGGGCACAGTCTTATCCTTCACCTCAGGCAACCAAATGTTCTGGGCCAGTGCTGTTCAGTCCTGATTTTCAGAGAATGAGAGAAATGTATATAGCCAAGAAATTAGAGCAGAGGTAGGGAAACTCCAGGCTATGGGCTTAATTTCCAGTGACGTAGACTCAAGTCAGTAGACTCAGACTCAAGTCGGACTTAAGTCACTTCAGTGACTCAGACTCAATTTGGCAATAAATGATGCACTGACTCGACTTGACTTGAGACTTGTATTTTTTTAATGACTGACTTGCTGCCCTTGGTTCAGTAACATAACACATTCATGCAGAAACCTTATGACTTTGAACAACGCCTCCATCTCTTTTTGCCTACTGGTCGCATGGTAATCTGTCTCAGGCCCAAAGTGTGGGCTCATTTCTTAGAGGAGAACAGCAAATGGACTAGGCAATGGGCTTGAGGCAGGATTAGAGGTCTGCTCAGCAGTCTGTCCTTGTTGCATATTTGAGGAGCCTTCTAAAACTTTTCGTAAAAGCAGAAGACAAGACTCACCCCCAGAGTGAAGGGTGCATTTCTCAGAAGGGAACAGCAAAAGTGTTAGACAACAGGCTTGAGGAGGAAGGATCCTTCCTTCTAAAGCTTTAGTAATGGGTAGTAAGAAGGATCCTATTCCCCACTTCCAAAGCTGCAGATGGCAACATCGCAAATATGGAGGCCTGACTCTGCTTAAATTCTTAAAACTGACTTTATTTAGCTCTGCCCAGTAATTCTGGAATTTTGGTTGGGGTATAAAATTGACTTCCAGACTTGAGACTTGAAGACAGAGACTTGCGACATGACTTGAGACTTGGAGTAAAAGACTTACCAATACGTCACTGTTAATCTCCCTGTTGAGGTTCAGCATCTGGCCCACACAGTTTATCTTTATTTCTGATCAGTGATTTGAGATCAGAAATGAGAGTCTGTTTAAAACTTGGGAAGGTTTTGTGTGGAAGATAGCTTTACTTTGCACCTTTGGAAGTTTTCCGTGCATGAATGTTGTCGCAATGGAACAATCTGGTAAGATTTTGATGTGCCTCCAAATGTCCTTGTGTGTTTGCCCTACCCACTTCAAAATGTGGTCTCCTACTGGTCCAAATTGGAATTCAGCCTCTGGACTGAAAAGATTTCCCTACCACTGAAATATGGCATCTCTTCCAACTGTTTTATTTTGCTTCTAGTATGCTTGTAGCGTGCTAATGTTGGTCAAGGACTCTGCATTCAGCCATGGAAACCCACTGGGTGACTTTGGACAAATCACCTTTTCTCATCCTAAGAGGATGGCAATGGCAAATCTTTGAATAAATCTTGCCAAGAAAGCCTTAGAACAGGATCACTATTAAATCAGACTCAAAGGCACATAACAACAATATCAACATGCTGTGCTCAGAGGCCAGGCGTATAGTTTGAACAGTAGACATGAACAGTTTAAAAATAAAAAATAAGATCCTGTGTTGTTGCAGACAACTCAACATGTTAAGCTAGCATGCAGAGGCTGTGGCACAGATAAAATCCGTATTGGAGAGCCAACTTATAATGCCTTTATTTTTTTAAAAAAAAATCAACTATGTAACCAGAGCTGGAGAATTTGGCTTTTTGGATATCAAACTCTAGGTGCAGTTATATTCAGAATTCTTTGTATAGCTCTGGTCACTGCACACCAACATGGATATTGTGAAGCTGGAAATGGTAGGGGAAAGGATGTGGAAAGTTTTCAATGGTTGGTGCTTAGCAAAGAGGTGAGTACAAGGGTCATGAGAGAGATGTACAGAATTATGCAGATAGGAGCAAACGAGACAAAGAAAAGTGTTCTTCTGCCAGAAGCTGAACTCATTCAATAATGCTAAACAATGGGAGAGTCAGCCCATAAAAGGAAAATATTTTTGTATACAGGATCCAGTGAAATTAGAATATTTGCTCTTGATACCTGAAGAGGTTGACTGGGGTCTGCTGGAGGAGTCTTCTAGGAAAAGAGCATTCCAGAATCAGGGAGCCAAAGCTAAGAAGACCCTCTTCCACATCTTATATCGTGTGTTAGCCTCACTGATGAAACACAAGCAGAGGCCCATTTTGTACTGGGTTTCTTTAGGTGCCAAATAAAAGCATGACTATTCATTAAAACCTTCAGGATCTAATTGATTTACTCCAAAATGTTTATGCACATGGTTTTGAATTGTTCTAACCTTCTCAATCTGTTTTAACTTATCAACTTGTTTAAAATGTTTTTAGTCCATTTAATATATTTTTGTTGTTTTAAATGGTTTTAATCTGATTATATTTATCTCATGACATATACCAGGATAAAAATATTTGAATAATAATAATAAAAAACAAATAAGTTGTGATGATGGCCTCAAACTCTGGAACATATTCAGGAGTAGCTGTGTTGGCTGTACAGCAAAATCCAACAAAATCCAAAATCTGCAAAGCACTGATACCTTTATTCAGCTAACTCCAAAGCATATGAAAGCTGTTGAAGCTTCACTGGCTTCTTCATTAGGCAAATATGTTAAAAATCATACAGGAAGAAAAGAGGTGATGAAGTTACAGTCACACACCCGCGTTCTGTCTCAGATATTACTCTATTGTCAGTTAAGATGGTATTGAGCAATTTCAATTCACGCTCCCCTTCTTGGCCATGTGAGGACTGGAGCAAAAGGTAATAAAAGACAGGTAATAACATTTCAACTCCACTAGCAACAGAAAAGTAACTTTGCTTAGGATCCAACTGCCAACTGCTCCCTTCTTACACAGAGAACACTGGATTTCTCAAAGAGTCTCTCCACTGTTAAATCTAAGTGCTGTGTAAATAAAACTTGCCAACTGTAGTCCAGTAAAAAAGTTTTACCTTTGTTGGAGGTAGAAAATCTTGAAGAGTCCAATTTGGACAGGCTTCGAAAGCAATTAGACAAAACTGGACCAAAAGGCAACTGATGAATTTATAAATTAAATTAAAATGCATGGAGGATAACCCTTCAAATGGCTACTACTTATAACGGCTGTATATTACATCCAGTATTGGAGACAGTATGTCTCTATATATCACTTGCTGGAAAACATAAGAGGAATGATGCTATTGCAATCATATCTTACTAGTGGGATTTCTTGAGAGATATCATTGGTCATTCTCTGGACAGAATGCATTACACAGGTCAAGCAAGGCCCGTATATTCTTATTTGCCTTTAGTAGTTGTGGCTACAATGCTCATAGAAAACAATTGACCAGGTAAGGGAGAATGGACAACATAATGTTAATGGACTTATCCTATAGATGTGTAGCCAGATGTAATCTGCATTTACTTCAGTGGGTCTTACTTCCCCATAAATGTGCTTAGGATTGCAACTTAGGTTTCCAGTCTGCCTCCGGTTTTATGGCACTGTTGGCAAAATACACCCTTTTGTAAACTGCATTGAGTACTTTGCCCTAGCTAATATGTGCTGGGGCAACCTTGGGCTCCCGACAGGCTTACACAGTATTGTATGTGTGCAGGTAGTGTTTCCTATGCAGAGCCTGGAAACATTTATTTGGTTATCTTTTTTGGACTATAACTCCCAGATTGTTGGGAATTTGGACCACAGTGCCCTGGTGGATTCTGGAAGTTGTAGTCCAAAAAAAGTAAATTTCCCAAGCTCTGATAAAGAAAGGATTTTACATATCCTCCAACTGTACCAGTATGGCAGGGACACTCCCAATCAATCTTCTGTTGTCCTACATTTTCGGCTATATGCATTTTTTATACATTTTCCCTAGGGATTACTCTTTTTTAAAAAAAGAATTATGCATTTTAATCCATGGGCATTTTGTCAGTCATACACATAGTTTAATATTCATTTTTTGATGCTGAAACATGTTGCAAGATAGGAATATATACAGCTTTCTAAGACAAGGACCTGAATCCTATTGTTGATACCAGCTAGAAGAGACCCATGGAATTGAAAGGATTTACATATGTGTTGACTCACCATTCCACAATTGATTTGGAAGGTCTGTTGACAATGAGACTAAGCAATAAGATTCAGCCAAGCTGTATTCCATCCCATTGTCCGTCAAGAGATCTTGTAGCACCTTTGAGACTCTCTGAGAAGGAAGTTGGTAGTTGAAGCTTTCATAGCCTTAAATCTACAGCAGATGTATGAAAAATTTGTGTATTCCCATTCCTAATGTCTGGTTTATGCCCATTTATCCTCTGGCATGGAGATTGGCCTTATGCCCAATGTAGAGTGCTGAAGTGCATTGTTGAGAAAGGATGATATACATCACATTAGGGGATGAGTAAGTCAAGTACCTCTAATTTTGTGGGTGATGTAATTAGGTCCTGTGGTGACATTTCTTGAGTAGATGTGTGGGCAGAACTGGCATCTGGGTTTGTGGCAAGGTCATTCATTTGATGAAGTAGGCTTAATTCTACAAAAGCTTATGCTACTAACTTCTTTCTCTCAGTCTCAAACATGCTACAAGACCCCTTTACATACTGATCCCCACCAGTATGCCTATGTCATTGTCTGCTGTAGGAAGTGTGTAAAATAGATATATCTCTAGGGAAACGTCACCATAGCACATTTCTTTTCCATCCCTATCTGAGTCTATCTAGATCTTGTAGGATTGGACAAGAGAATATCTGGCATTCTTTTTTGCACCATCTTGTTTTCCATCAGGGAAGAAAGACATGAAAGCAGTAAATGAAAACTAAGAATATGGCTAGAAAACACTCAGCCTTTAAGAGTTACAGCACTATTAGCTTCTAAAGAAAATTTATTATAACAACACAACTTAAAACATGTATTGGGCATTTAAGACGAGGAGAAAAGACTCATGTTTGAAAATTGCTATTCCACTGAAATTTACCAGCTCACAGTATTGAAAGAGAGCTCATCCAGCCTGGCCAAAGATGGCATGATATGGCAATATCCATTCCCACACTGACTGCTTTATTTCCAAGACTGACATTATCTTTCAGTGATATTTCCCATTACCTAACCAATGCAGCACCCAAAGAAGAAAGGCTACCTACCTTTGGACTAAATCCTGGTATGCTAGGTTTTGACAGACAGATAATTGTTAAGACTAGACACTGTTAAAATATCCAAACCCCTCCTTCATTCTCTGGTAGTACATTCCCAAGAACACAGTCCCATATGCTTCTCCTAAATGTCAGCTCTTTCTTGTTTTCCACAATGTATTTCTTCAGCAAATTCCATATAACTTCATACTTACTGGTACTTATACTCAGATGTACGTATTTCATCCTATGGCTCATGAGGTCAAGATTGGTACCTACACTCTCTGTCCCATTCCTTTCTGTAATGTACAGGAGAGCTGAGCCACTTAGGTCCTGACCAAACCAGGTTCAAGGGTACACTGAAGTAAAATGAGTAACTGGTGATACAAACTATAACTTTATCAGTTACAAGCAGACGGGAAAAGGATGCAGTAAGAGAAATAAAAGCAAAGAAAGTATTCTCATGTCCCATCAGTTGAATGCAAACACAGCTTCATGTATATGTGGCATTTAGACTCAAATAAGATACCCTCAGTTCCTGGGGCCATTAGATCTCCCAGACAAGTCACCAGCAATCCTCTTTCTAGAACCAAGTGAAAGAGATGCCCCAAATAGGTGCAAGTTATAAACCATAACAAGACTGGCTTTCCAGAAAAAAAACAGTGATGCTTACAAGTTGGCATTCCTGGTTTTTCACTGGCGCTGAGAAAAGAAAGACATTCTTATTCTCAAGGGAAAGTATCACCAGTAAAAAGGCTGGCATGGCCTAACACCAGCTGTCCAGATATTTGAGTTATGCTCTCTTGTCTTTACCTTGCAAAGCTTTTCTCTGGGGACACTTTAAGGATTATAAGAAATCCAAGCAGAGGAAGATAAGCCTGTTACATTTGGCTTTATAGGCTTCTAAGTAACTGTAAGTATCCATGTGTCTACTGCATTGTGATAATGGTATATGATTGATTAGTAACCCAATAGTTACACTCCTTGCCAACATTCTGAAAATAGAACCCACTCTACCATCTCCGCAAGCCATGATTAAAGACATCTGGGTTATTAATCATAATTTCACACCAAACTGTGCAATAATGGTTGGCTGTATCAGACCAGTATCTGACACAGTATCATGGTTGAAAGTTGTTTGAAAGACCCTTGCTTTAAATTCCCTGCAGCTTATTTTTACTTTTACTTATATATCTATATATATCTATATAGAGAGAGATATGCGGACATATACAACTTGGTCTCTTAGGAAAAGATATACACCAAGCGTGGGCTATAGCACTCTACTTTACCTCATTCCTTTCCCTCCTCCATCCTTTGTGTGCCATCATTAAAAATATCTTGGGTTGTTTAATGATAGTTTGTCACTTGTATCAGTGCAAACAAGGTTCTGAAATCATGATCTGCAGTTGGTTTGAGATTCTGCCTTGTTCTGTTTCTGCAAACCAGATCTTCTCCTGTTAGTTGGAATAGGAAAAGTATGGTTAATACAGGAAGCCTTCAGCTGCAGTACTGAGGAGGAAAGAGACAGAAGAGAGAGAAGCATATAAGCACAAGGTTCATGCATACCTTAATTTAATATGCAAAGATATGTATGTCTGATTTAAGTCAAAATGTGATACATTGGCTTGAGAAGAATCGCTACAGAGAGTAATAGCAATATTAGCCATCTAAAAAGAAGTTTACTTCTCTGACTGCTTAAGGATGTTAAGACTCTTTCTTGCTCTCTCTCCATCTTAGGCACAACCTCTACTGCTGAAGTCAGACATAAACTGACACCTTCTGTAAATAACAACCTAGCTGGTATCCACTTACAGGAAAGGTCACAATCAAGTGCGTAATTTAAAGAAAAGGTTAGATAAAGGAGTCAATGAAAGTCCTGAAAATAGTTATTGTGAGCACTGACTAATCATCAACAGGGTAGATTTGCTCTTTCAGCTTATTTTTCCTGGTATGGAAAGAGCCAAACTGAGTTTTTCATAACTTCTGCTTCATATCTTTTATACGTTAAAAGCCCTTCCCTAAATGCATATTAAAGGATTAAGTGAGTCAATGGTAAATTTACTGCAACCCCAGCATGAACCTCAGCATAAGAAAATTATATGCTGCACCAAAATGTTGAACTTCAGTGTCCTAAGATGAGACACCCTGCTTGCTGTCTCCCACATCCCACAGGATAATGTATACCTTGACAAATACAGTTCGTTCTGTGATTGTAATTTGTTTCTCTCTCCAACAGCATTGAGTAATTGCTTTACTGCACCTCACCTTCACACTGCATAGACATTCTCCCTGACTCAGGTAAAAGTAGGGGAGGGAAGAGAAAAAGAACAAGACCAATTTTTTTTTTTAAAGGAAGGCTCAAATTCAAACTGTTATATGAATCTTGTTTAGAAACAAAGAGATGGAGGGATGAAAGAGCATTTCGCTTGGCAGCCATTCAGGCCTTCTTTCAGAGAGAAAGACAAACACAACTAGAAAGCAGCAAGTATTTACTCTTTGCCCCCATCACCCTTTCAGAGCCCTGGTTTCTTCAGTCAGACATGACCCAGCCATATTTCTTAGTTTTGTTACCATATCTCTTTAGTGCAGTGGTTCTCAACCTGTGGGTCCCCAGATGTTTTTGGACTTCAGTTCCCAGAAGCCCTGAGCATTGACCATAGTGGCTGGGGCTTCGGGAGCTGAAGTCCACAAACATCTGGGGACCCACAGGTTGAGAACCACTGCTTTAGTGCTTCTTGAGTGTTTCTACTGGCCTTTATTCAAGATTGATCTTTATGGCCCACTTCTCATTTGCAGACCTGCGGACAGTATAATGGTCACTTGTAATGGTGACACAGGAATAAAACTCTACATGCTTTCCAAAATGTGAGATCAGTAGGTTATTTGTAATGGGTACAACTGCTTCTGAAGGAAGAACTGCATCTACTTCATTAACTGAGGTATACTTGTATACTACCAGGTGAAATTTAAGTATCTGTGGATGTGCAGCACTGACTGTAAGTAACACCTCTAAGCTTGTGGGGATTTTGACTCTTTATACCTCTCAAGGAAAGAAGGCACTTTTGGTGGTGCCCCTTGGAAGTTCATATCATGGTGGCCAAGAAAAAACCTTCAGCACTACCACTCCAGCTTTGTAGAATTGCCTACTCATTAATATAGAAGTGGGCAAAGTGTAGCCTTCCAGATGTTGCTGGACTGCAGCAGCTCAAGCCAGTATAGCCAGTGGAAAGGAATGCTAAGAGCTGCAATCATATGAAATATCTGGAAGGTGACATTTTCATACCCTGCAATTGTCCTGATTTGACAGGGACAGTCCCCTTTAGCCCTCTGCTGTCATACTTTTTCAGCTGCGTTTAAAATGACTCAGTTTCTCTCTCCTTCTCCCACTTTCCCTCTTGTCCTCAATTGGCTTCAGTTGCTGCTGCAGACTGAGTTCAAAATGCAGAAGCATTTGCATTCTGTTACCTCAGCAGGGCAGAGAGGACAAGAGGGGACAGAATCTGTTCCATCCCTGTAGGCACAGGCAAAATTAAACTGCTATATCCTCTCCCAGTTTGTGTGTTCTTCCTCATTAATAGCTTTTGCCCTCTTGACCACATTCTAATGTTGCTTGACCATATACATGATTGGTTTTTACCTGTAAAATACTGGAGGGTAGGCACTTTGCCCACCTCTGTAATAATATTATGCAGAACTAATATTAGGTGCCTCCTCAGGTCATGATTTCTGACCAAGGGCGCTCATGAGAAACTGATCTTATGGAATATGTGGCAGGTTTTTACCTTACTTTGTGTGTGTGTGTGTGTGTGTGTGTGTTATTTTGGGGGGGTTTAGGTTATACTTCACTGTGATATTTTATGTTCAGCAGTTATACAAATTAGTAAATGAATAAAAATAAAACAATCAGTTACAGGCAGTCTAGTTCTTGGGCTCTGTGCCATACCAACAGACCTCAGCAAGCTATCCTCATTTCTTCTAATGACAAACACGGATAGACAAATTCCTGTCATTTGGAAGCAAAACAGAGCAGTACAAGAATGTTAATGCAAACATATATTTGTTCTTGTTATTTCAACAGGATTTCAAGTCAACTCCACTTATACTGATCCTATTGTAGGGTTTTATTGTCAAGATTTATTCAGAGGAGATTCCCCATTGACCTCCCTCTTAGGCTGAGAGAGTATGACTTGCCCAAGGTCACGCAGTGGCTTTCCATGGGTGAGCAGGAATTTGAACGCTGTTCACCCAGATTCCTAGTCCAAAACTCAAATCACTTCACCATGCTGGCTCTGAAAAAAGATATATATACCTTTATATTTTGAAGGGGAAATGGTCAAACAATCTCACAGGGACCTGTGATCCTCTAGAACAAGGGTGATAACCATGCAGTACTGCAGATATTGTTGAACTGTAACTCCCAGCATTCCTCACAAATGGCTATGCTCACTAGGACTTCTGTGACTCCTGTGTCCAACAACATCTGGAGGGTTGTATGATCTGCCCTTGCTGTAATATGTGCAAAATAATGAATTGCCAATGTGGGACTTCAGCAAGAATGGTGGACAAGAGAATTCACCCAGTCAAGTCCTCATGACAATTTATAACAAGTGTTCTGGAGGAAAAGATTAGGGTGAGGGGAGTACTTGCTATCAGAGGCCCTTTCACAATTATATCACTATGGCCCTTTCCGCACGAGGCGAGGGAATCGCTCCATGCCGTTTCCTACTGCTTCTTCTGGGGTCCAAAACAATGCAGACTGTCCCTGAAGCCCTTCCACAGGGCTCCGCCTTGGTCCAGGGTGAATCGGGGCAGTGCGAGGCCTGTAGATCTGCACTGCTCCAACTTCCGAAATGGCAGCTTCCAGCTTCCAAAATGGTGGCTTCTGGCTTCCAAAATGGCGGCTTCTGGTTGGTCGTAGGTCCCGACCAACCACTGAAGCTAGCCAAGCCTAAAGCCCACCCTCCACAGATCGCGAGCCTGCGAATCTGCACAAGGGAGCAGGAACGCAATGGCATGTTCCAGGAAAATAAAGACTTGTTTTTTGTGGTCTTTAGAAAACACACTGGAGGACCACTTGGGGTCGTTTTGGAGTGGACTGAGGTGCGGATCTCCGGTGAGTAGTCCGCTCCTAGTCCGCTCCAAGGTGCAGATGACCTCAGTGAGAGGACGCACTGCCCCGTTCTGATTGCCTGGTGCGGAAAGGGTCTATGATTCTGCTTTAAATGCCAGTCTTCCTAAAATATTAAATAGAGTTGATTTTAACATGTAATATGGGATTTTGGCTGCCGTCTCTTTATATAAACTGAGAGCAAAAAAAAAAAAAGGAAATTAGGGATGGGCCAACCAAATCCTAGAATCCCAGGCAAGGATTCAAGATTCGCAAATCTGAACACCTGTGCCAAAATAGGCAAACTGAATCTTTCAAATCCGCTACCCAAATAGTTTGTTGGAGACCGGGATGCCTGAAAAGCTGGGAGACCAGGATGCCTGAGGACTTGGGAGACCAGACGCACAAGGGGAGATGGCAAGTAGGTGAATTTTTCCCTTGCAGTAATAATGGCCTTTGCTAACAATTTCAGAAATTACATCCGGGTTGTATTCTAAGATATTTAAATTGAACATTTAATATTTAAGTTCAGCACTTGACTAGAAGGTACAGTCTTCTTGAGATTTCAAGGACAGCTGAAAAATTCCTTTGCATAGCTCCCTTGTAAAGCTCTTCAGACACAATTCTGGGGTTTATAGTTTTACAAGGTGTCACAGCCTTCCCTGCCAAAGTGTGCTGGGATGCCATAGTGAGGCATGCAAAGAAAATACAGTTTTGACCTGGATTATTTCTGTACTGTAGTATGTGGCCCTATTTACACAGGCAGGAAAATGTGGCATTAATCCACATTTTCCTGCCTGTGTACAGAGGGCCTTCATCTCATTTTCAATCTGGGGAGATCCTGAGGCAAAACTCTGGTCCCTTCCGCAATTCACCTTTTTGCAGAGCTGGGGTGCGGGGATTGCGCGAGCAGCCTCTTGTAAGAGGCTTTTGCGTCCCTGTTGCTTCAGCAATGCAGCTGCTGCCTGCTCGCAAGCAGATAGCACGAGAGCCCCTCTTCTTCTTTCCACAGTGCAGGCTGGGATTTTCCCAGGCTGCGCTGGGGTAGGAAGTGTGAGTACCACCACTCCAGAGCTCCGCACACACAACAAGTGCGTGCGAGGCCTCAGAGCGATGCGCAATCGTGCACCATTTTTGGCTCAAAGCCAAAAATGAAGTAGTGTGCGACTGGCACCTGCCAGCCCCTGGAGCGTCGCACGATTGCGAGTGCATCATGTGAACCGCTCTTCGCAGTTGCGCAACACTCCAGGGGCCCCTTCACATGGCAAATGCCGTGCGAAAAGGGCCTCTGACAATTGTCCTGACCACATTTCTTCTGAGGGAGGTTTGCCTTTGCCTAGGCTTTTGCTAAGGCTGAGAGTGTGTGTCTTGCCAAGATTATCCTTCTTTCCCTTGCTTTTCAAACCCTTTTAAAAAAAAGATTCGGAAGATTCGAGATTCGTGGATTCCCAGGACCTTCCAGGGATTCGGATTCAGAAAATTCTGGATTCGTCCCATCCCTAAAAAAAAATCAAGATCATGTCTACCTATATTTTTTATTGTTTCTTCATGATTTTACTAGATTTCCACATCATACAGCTAAATCCAATATTTTTCAAAACAACCAAGAGTAGCGTCCCAGGTTTGTTTGTTTGCTACAGTAGACTAATACAATTACATTCTGAAAACTTGTCATTATGGAAGGTGATGGATTTAAGTATAAGTAGCATAAATCCATTGACAGTGCAAAGAAACACACATGGATACAGGAGGACATTACTTTATGTGTATCAGTATTACCTACTAAGCAGAACACTTCAGTGGCCATTTTCACTTCAGTGAGGCCATAAATATGCTCTCAACCTGTTTCAGGGCTAGGATTCAGCACCCCGAATCATTCTTTTAAAATTCAGATGAAAATCCAGAGTGGATTCACCACTCCACTGCCAACAGCCGCCACTGAAACACTTCACACATCAGCCAGAATAAATTAAATAGCCTTTAAGGAACTACACACCTCTTTGCTATGTTGTAGCAGGAGATTAACATGGAAACATCAATGTAATTCAGAAAGCAAAAGATGCACATTCCTACAAACTTCTTAAATCTGTCATTTTTAAGATACATAATCTCCAGTGGGCCAATTTTGTTCAGTGAACAATTTGAGAGCGCAGTTAATAAAATGCTACTGTTGAGATCACGCATGCTTGTGGATATATATGTAGGACAATCCTGGTATGGAATGTTTTATTTGTTAGGATTCTCAGCTCCAACTCACGCAGAAATCAATTACGGAGAAAATGCTTCTGGACTGCCTATGTATTTTTGTAATCAATAGAGCACCATGTCTCCAGCTTCTATTGAATTGGGTTTACAAAACTCTTTTGTTCTCACCTGCCTCAAAGAGAAATCACTCATGGCATCCTGGATCTCAGCTAGCACAGACTGCATGAATCAAAAAGGTAAATGCATTCAGTCTCTGGGGAGGGTGCCAGCTGTCTCATTGATTCAGCACAGCGCTCAGCCAATTCTGAAGGAGCATTGGCATAATTTCCAGTGAGAGACAGATAATAAGGGTCCATTAGGCTAGCTGTTACCAAGGAGAAATGGAGTGTCTGGTCTGGAACAAAGAAGCCGTCCATAGTAGGTGCTTGGTTGTCAGCATCCATGTAGAAAAAGTGCTGGACACAGGGACCATCCTGTGCCAGCATCTTTTGCTCCAAGAATAAGAAAGAAAGGAAGTATTTTTTTTTCTTGTTTAAACTTAAGAATACATTTTAAGAAATAACCATTTCTCCACCAGTGGTCAAGCGGTCTGGAAGATTCCAAAGGATGTCTTCCAAAACCTAACTTTTCCAAGATACACCATTTTCCTATCTTGATTCATTGTTCACTTTATAGAGTTTGCAATTTCTTTTTTTTCCCCATTGAGTTGGAAGAGACCACAAGGGCCATAAAGTCCAATCCCCTGCCATGTGGAACACACCATCAAAGCATTCCTGGAATGACAAAGCATTCTGCCTCTGTTTAAAAACCTCCAAAGAAGGAGACTCCACCATGCTCCAAGTCAACGTATTCCACTGTCAAACTACTCTTACCATCAAGAAGTTCTTTCTAATGTTTAGATGGAATTTCTTGTCCTAAAGTTTGAAGCCATTGCTCTGTGTCTTAGGCCCTTTCCGTATCCTACCTTTGCTCGGCGCTGGGGTGCGGTGATCGCACAAGCAGCCTCTTGTGAGAAGCTCTCGCTTCCCTGCTTCTTCAGCTCCACACGAGCTTCCTGCTTGTGCGAGAACCCCGCCTCTTCCTTTTGCAGTGCAGCCTGGGACCTTCCCAGGCTGCACTGAGACAGGAAGTGCAACCGGCCCAGCTCCCGAGGCTCCACATGCCAGGGAAGTGTGCACGAGGCCCGGGAGCAATGAGCAATCGTGCAGTATTTTCGACTGAAAGCCAAAAATGCAAAGGTGCGCGATCGTTGTCTGCCAGCCCCTGAAGCCTTGTGCAATTGCGAGAGCATCATGCAGATAGCTCCTCGCAATTGCGCAAGGCTCCAGGCCCTCTTTCGCATGGCAGATGCCATGAAAAAAGAGCCTTAGTCTCTGAAGCAGCAAAAAACAGGCTTGCTCATCCTCCATATGATATCTTTTTAAATATTTAAATATAGCTATCATGTCCCCTCTTAACCTTATTTTCTCCAGGCTAAATGTATTGTTACCTCAAATGTATTGGTGGACCTTGAGGTCCACCAGCAGTGTCAATGTCTCCTTTGAAATTGAGGGAAATACAGCTCAAAGGAGGCCTTCAAGAGTGGGTAACGACAGGATCTTTTCACCTGTGCATATCGGTACTAACTGTAGAACTCCAGTTAAAGGTTTAAATAGAGTGTTTTTATTGGAAATTAGCAGATACACACACAGAAACTCAAGCAGTGACAAGAACCATACAAGACTAGCAGAGGAAGAAGTGAGAAAGGTTGGACAGAGAGTGATTTCAGGTGTAGAGGGTGAAATTTATCAGTCCAGAAGAGGTCAAAATGGAGTGGCTCAGGCTGCAGTCCAAGGGTAGCACAGAGCATAGGAATCTGGAAAACAACATGCGGAGTGGCAACCAATGTACTACGTAATGCTGGGATTGGAGTGAGGGTTTAAATACTGTTTTTTCTACCCTGAAGGGGTGAATGTTAATAGCATTCTGGCAGAGTAAACAAAGGGGGATCTGGAATGGGCTAACTGTCTTATTTTAGGTGGCAAGACATTGATGGGAGTCCTGACAGCTTCTTAACATCTTGGTTGGATAAGGCAAATGGGGAAGGTCTCTATAGGAAATACATACAGCTGTGCAGGTTCAGCAGATATAACTGTAGCTCCTCCTTGTCTCCTGTTATTGGATACATTTCAATTTGTGCAACTTGAGGATGTGGACAGGATCCTTGGAAAGATGAAAGCCACCATGTGCATACTTGACCAGTACCCCTCCTGGCTCTTAAAAGCAGCTGTGACTGGCTGAGTGGGAGAGGGAATGCCTCACTGTGGCAAAGGAAGGTTTCCATGTTGCCAAAAGAAACACTTCCTTTGTCTCCAGATCTTTCTCTTCTTGGACCAAAAGATGCTGGCACAGGATGGTCCTTGTGTTGTAGTGAGGCCATTACTGGGAGGAAAAATCTTCGAATCCCATTATAGTGGAGAATTACCAGCCAATCACCAATACCCCTTTCATGAGCAGTTTCAGAGAGTGTTGTGTCCCCCCAGCTTCCATTGTGTTGATGAATGACAGGGGGAATGCATCCCTGTTAGTGTTGCTGGACCTTTCAGTATCTTTCAATACCACTTATTATGGTATTTCTCTGGGATGGGACTTGGATCACTACTTTACAGTGCTTCTGGTCCTTCTTGGAAAGATGCCTGTTTCATTCCTGTTCTTGGGTACTTTCAAAGCCATTGACACGTATAGTGGTATACCTACCCAAAGTGCTAAAAAAAATGGAATATAGGCACAAATGTGCTTCACTAATAACCAGACAATATGAAGGGGCTCTGGCCCTTGTCTGTGTGGAAATCTCCACACTTGTCACACTACAAATCAAAGCTACATTCTTTCTGCTTGCCACCAGTACCAGCACCAACGCCAGTTATTTGCCACTAGAAACGCTGGCAAACTTAATGGAACCCAAATGTAAAAGATAACCTATCATGCCTCAGTCCCAGAACCCAGACAGGATTCTTTCCAACAGCCACAGCACAGAGATCTGAAAGGGACAATACTTATGGCAGCCAGTGTAGGTGAAAAAGGGAGAGCCCAGGAGACTCAAGAGCATTTATATAGTAAGGACGCATCAATTAGGCAAACAGGCAAATAGCTGGGGAGTCTGTTAGCCTATATAAACAGGGAAAAGGGTGGAAAGAAGCCATTACAGACAACTAATCTTATCAATGGAAGCAGTACACCTCATGTTCAGATCCCTTGCTTGTGTTCCTGGAAACCTTGATCCTTGCCTTGTGTACAGACTTGGCTGCTGGACTATTGCTCAGAATGTACTATGGACTCAGACCTCCCCCCCCCCCAAAAAAAGACTGGTTACTGACTAACAAACTGCTGTAAACTTTGCTTGTGCCTGCTGACAAAAGACTCTAATTTTAGAGAACTGTAAATCTTGGCTGGCTGCCAGCACAAGATATAACCAAATTAATGGGAAGGTACATGTAAAATGAACCTGTATGCAGATGACAAATTCTTTTTCTTCACCAACTCCCGTGTGTCAAGCCCAATGCTACAGCAAAAATGGATATCTTCTGGACTTGTACAGAACTAAAAATTAATAACACCAAATCTAAGCTTCTATATTTAAACATTGAAGTCAAAGGAGCTAGCATCTGACACTATTTAAGTATTTAGATATGTATTTAGATATGTTGTTATTATGTGCCTTCCAGTCACTTCCAATTTATGGCAATCCTAAGGCAAACCAATCACTGGGTTTTCTGGGGCTGAGACTATGTGATGTGCCCAAGGTCACCGACTGGGTTTCCAGGGCCAAGCAGGAAATTGAACTCTGGTCTCAAGAGTCATAGTCCAATGCTCAAACCACTTCACACTCTTATTTAAACATAGTAATTCCACTTAGTCCCCAGACATTACAATCCAGTACTCCTGTGAGTCAAGAAAAATTCAAAATTTGATCCGCACTCAGATTGTTGATAGTAGGCAAAATAAGATTAGTGAGAAATATTTGTTATGCCCAAGGATTTCTTTCTTTTCTAATTTATCCCAGCCAATCAGGGGCACAGCTTGGAGTGTGTGGAGGGGGGGCAGGAGGGGCAGGGATATGATGTGTGGGGGCATGGCCACGGTGTGTGTTGATGTGGCCAGAGCATGTGGGGGCATGGCTACGAGCTGGGATGCCCCGAAAACATTGCTACCCACAGCAAAGCGCTTCCCCCCGTTCTTACACGACTGCAACCAATACAACAGCAACTAAATTCAATAGCCCAGGATCTGGTCTTCTTTTCTCTCCAAATCCATCTCAAACATCAACAATGCACCTAAAGTACTTCACAGTTGACACCTTTTCCTGAATAAATTGACTGAGAACACTTGCACACTGCTTCCCTTGAGTTGGAAAGAACATGAGACAGATGTTCCATGATAGCTAGAGTGCTCAATGGCACCAGGTTATGGGATGGAAGTGCTGGTAACAAATTAAGAGCAGTGCTGTTAGTTTTTGTTTTCACTGAGGGCTAGGAGTAATTGCTACAAAAGAAATCAATCTCCATCCTCTTATCAGCAGTGTGAAGGGAAATAGCCCCCCAAAATTGAAAACTTTGAGGGGGCTCCTTACTAACTTATAGTTGAACAGAGACTAGCAGATTGTCCTGATGAAGACACTGAAGCATTGGAGCCAGTATTTTAAAGGTCTGGCAGGAGAAAGGAGAGATGTTTTCACAAGGGTTTTATTTTACTCATGACATCTGCTTCCAACAAATCTTCTGTGCTGCATACAGTTTTTAAAAGATGTATCATTTGAAGTAGAGAATTAACCAAGACATGTTTGGTTAAATCTTTGTTTCGTACATGTTTGTTCCCTGTTCAATATACTGATTTTCTAATTTTCTTGTAACTTATTGTTAAAATGAATTAAAAATTATTTTAAAAAAACATAGAAGAGGATTTAATATCTATTACTAGAGAAAAATGTTGGGGATGATAGGAGTTTCAGCCCCACAGAAACGCAGCGAAAACCAGAGCACAGCTAGCCAACAGCAACAACCTTGTTCCCCAATAAGAATACTCACACACGGAGGAGTTTTCTTCCAAAACAGGAGGCACTTTATCTTGCAGCAAAGTTCCGGTATATACAAAACATAGGACGGACAAGAGCTTGCACCAGGCACCGGGTTTGGTCAACAGATAATACAGACAGGGGCTTGCTTTCTTATATACATATTTACCTCCCTCTACCATCTGCACATGACCCCAGTCTCTTATGCAACCTTGCAATTACCCACAGCTGGGGCATGATGCAACATCTTTGCAGTGGGCTGATCATTTTCCCAGGGTTCCCTGCCTGGAATCCCTGACAAAAAATACTTACTTGTTACTTACGTAGTTAAAAGAATAAATAAGATACTTGGCTATCCATCTGAAGGAGAACTAGAGATATATTCAAGAGAGAGGGAGAGAGAATTTTCATATTATAAAAAGCCTAAAATGAAAATGAAGATCAAATAACTATATATGTCACTAACTATTCCAAATCAAGAATAAGCCCACTGGATACCTTTCCTCTTGTTCCTCTCTCCTTTTCCTCTGAAATGGAGGAGGGATAATGCCAATGAACGTGTGAACAGTGCAAGTCCTACAGTCACGTTCTAAGCTTTTCCATATCATCCGAACCAGACCTGTTGAAAAGGTCAGTGTGAGTAATGTCCGGCCATAGATCCATTATATAGGGTGCATACATATATGCCATATTAATTCACACAAAACTGAGCAGACTAAAATGTAAATCAGTAAAATGAAGTTGCTGACCTGTATTTCAGCTTAGTCATACTTAGATGAAAATATGACAGTGGGCCCAGTATCTGCTGGGATGTGGTTCCAGGACTCCTCATGGATACCAAAATTTGTGGATGTTCAAGTCCCGTTATGTACAGTGGTATAGTAAAATGGCATTCCTTTTATAAAATGGCAAAATCAAAGTTTGCACTTCAGATTTTTAAATTTTTTTTTAATATTTTCAAGCCATGGACATGAAAGGCTGACAGTAATAAGTTCTGTTGTTGTTGTTTTTCAATGCATTTGCTTTACGGAATACCAGGTCTGGATTTAACTCATTATTCTCCAGTACTGGCAATTGGAAAACCATCTCACACACATTCGGTGGCTTTTGTGTAAGAAATGGGGATGGGCTGCCATCTTGTCATTCAATGGTGGGTTACACGCTTGCTTAGTATGCTGTCCAGGTTCTCAGTGCTGATAGGCAACTTTAACAGCTCCGCTCTCCTTTCCTACGGTTCTTGATCTCTAAACTGTGCTTGGACCAAACAACTCTTCAAATGAAACATCTGCAAAGAGAGGACAGCCCCACGACCAGAGGATTTTCTTCTGCAAAAATGGACACCTGGCCTAGAACAAACTCATGTGAGGACTTCTGTCAACCTAATAGCTGCTCTCTACTATGCTTTTCCTTTCCTTTCCTTTCCTTTCCTTTCCTTTCCTTTCCTTTCCTTTCCTTTCCTTTCCTTTCCTTTCCTTTCCTTTCCTTTCCTTTTTTGGTTACATAGCCAATCACTTTGCCAACACTTTAACTGCAGTAAGCTCTTCTGACTCTGAAATATCTCTACAAATTGACTATGTTCTCCATGCTGTTTACCAGCAATCCCAAGAAGAATTTTACTTCCTCTATCTCCCAAAAAAATCCCAGCCCCAAAATGCCCGTTTCAAAGCAGATGATACAGTCACAAACTGGGTTCTGTCAATTCAATACAGCGCTTGATAGATTTTTGCTTTTCTGCTCATCCATTTCTGAATGCTGCTAACCCAAAATGTTCACTGCAATGCTCAGTGCTAAATATGGATCCCTGGGCTCTTCTGGCATCTTCAGAATCAATATATGTCCTGACTTTTTGCCTCTCCCATCTGGCTGCATGTCACAAGAGCTTGATGTGGTATGTTTGAACTGCAACATCAAAGACAATGTTAGAGTTAGGAATAATAGAGGAAATAAGACAGCCATGACCCTTCTCAACCTAATGCAGATTTTCCCATAATCCTCTTCAGCCTATTTTTTTAAGGAATCAATTTGATGCCACTGGGGCTTTTTTAAAACATAGTATCTCCAATTCTCTGTGTTTTAATCATGTCCTACTCAGTCCCCACACCCATTCTGGTTTTCATGCTGTTACTCAAGTGGCTCAAAATCCAACAAAGTCACCAGGAACAGATTAGCACAGAAATACAACAAAAATCTTTTCGAAGTTCTCAGCAAAATGTAACTGTATTCATCATGGAACTCAGAGTGCAACCAAAATATGGTCTGGCATTCTACCCACTTTCATCATAGGCTCAAGATGACCATAGGTATTTATGGGATTAGGTGATGATAGTGGCACAGAAACTGTTGGCAGGAATAAGCTAAGCTAAGAGCCCTGGTGGCGCAGTGGTTAAATGCCGGTACTGTAGCCACAAGGTTGTGAGTTCGATCAAGCCGGGCTCCAGGTTGACTCAGCTTTCCATCTTTCCACAGGTCAGTAAAATGAGTACTCAGTTTGTTGGGGGCAATTAGCTAACAGATTGTAAACCACTTAGAGAACACTTAGCTGATAAGCAGTACAGAAATACACATGCTATTGCTATTGCTATCCATGACGTCACAGACGGACAGAGAAGGCAGAAACTGGCTATGCTGCTCAAGCCTTAGAGAAGGTTAGTGTGTATAGAAAAACCTAGAAAACAACAAGATCAAGCACCCACGGGAAAGTATAGTCAGGGGAACTAAGAAAACAGCAGGACAGTCTCTCCCAGCTTGGTGTCCTCCAAGTGCTGGTTATCACTTGCAAAGCGAGTTATCTGGAGGAGCATGCAATCTTGCCTATTATGTTCTGAGATCTATTGGGAAGGCCCTTCTTTTTTGTTTCACCACCCTCACAGATATGGCTTGTGGAAACACAGCCCAGCACCTTCTCAGTGGCTGCTCCCAGGCTCTGGAACTTCTTTTCTAGAATGATTAGACTGATGTCTTCTTTTCTATCCTTTCATAAGCAGGCAAAGACCATTTGTTTGTTTAGGTTGTTGTGGGTCTTCTGGGCTTTGAGGCCGTGTTCTATTAGTATTTTCTCCCGACATTTCACCTGCATCTGTGGCTGGCATCTTCAGAGGATCCAGAGGAACATTTGTTTGTTTGTCTGTTCATTTCAGCAGGTCTTTGAGGGCAGATTGCTGAGGTGGAAAAGATATTTCATGTTTTGTGCTGTTTATAATTGTTGGTCTCTATCATGCTTTGCTTTATACTTTTAATTTTATTGATAGGGTTTTTTAAACTTTTGTACAATGAAAATCTTTTAGCTGCATCTTTTTTAATAAGATATAAATAAACACAACAATAACGATGCTGATGATGGTGGTGGTGACAATGATGGTGATTGCTTTGGACTATAACTTCTACCAGCTCCAGCCAGCATTATCGTGAGAGATGCAGTGCAACCAGACTGAGAAAGCTGCTCCTGAACCTGAGATACCATCAGCTTCTGGGGTTTGGGAGCATTGGATCCTCCAGTCCCCATAACAGCTCAACTTCTGCTGCCATTGCAGAAATTCATACCAGAGTATCTTCAGGCAGCATTTGGCACTGCAGGATCATAGCACAAAGCTTACTGCAAGGTTTCTAAAATACCTATCCCTCCCTTCCCTAACATCTGTAAAGCATGCCTGCATTTATTTACAGTTCTAATACTTCCCTTGCTCTCCAGAATTCAGTAAAGGGACATTAAGGGATATAGACAGACATTCTTTGGGCCAGATCCAGATTGTACAGGTTCGGCAGGAGCCGGCAATTGTCATGTGTTAGAGGGCTACTTCGGGCCCCCTAGTAAACTTGGACAGCCACACTCCCTCAAAACAAAATCTTTTTGTGTCCAAATTCCCCTGTAAACTCCTTAGAGGACACAGGGGACCTGGGAGAGGCCTTTTCTCCAGCAGGAAGTGATCTAGAATTTGACATTTAGGTCATTTCCTGTTGAAAAAGACCTCTAACGAGCATATTGGAGGTAAAAAAAAATTTCTGGGTTCCAGGGGCCACAAAAACAGCCCTGCAACCACACATAGTGCATGGGACACACTTTTCCCATCCCTAGTCTAGGAGTTGGGTTTGGTTTGGTTTGGTTTGGTTTGGTTTGGTTTGGTTTGGTTTGGTTTGGTTTGGTTTGGTTTGGTTCATACTCTTCCCACCCAGGAAGTCAAAGACTCCAGTCTGAGTATCTGAGTAGCAATGGTATTTATTCAAGTTTGCAATTAAGAAAAAATACTGCAAGAGTTATTTTATCAGTTCAGTGTTTCCACTTTATCCCCTACTCAACAGGTGCAGAGAGAAGACTGTTCTTTGTCCTTAGAGTCAAACCCTTTCCACACGGGGGGGCGTGAAATGCGGGGAAACGGGGCGGCGCACGCGAGGACAGAGCTTACCTTAATCCGGGTGGCTCCGTCCCCGCGGGAGCAGCGCATGTTTGCCACTCTACACGCTGCCAGCGTCTGGCGGTGTCCGGCGGCGCCCAAAATAGTGGCCGGCGGCTTCCGGTGGCGCTCCGCCAATCGGGGCAGCGCGCCAGCCGGAAGCCCGCCCCCGGGCAACTTTGCAGGGACACGCTTGTGCACCCCTGCAGTTCTTCACGGGGCACTGCAACAGGCTAGCACGATCTTGTTTTAAAAAGACCATTTGAAAGGTGGTCTTTATAAAACACGCGGCGCCACCCCCGTGGCCGCACGAGGGCACTTTGAGGTGTAGAACCTCACCTTTTCAAGCTGCCCTAGCACACCCCGCGGTGTAGATGACCTCCTGGTGAGGTCATCCCAGCGCAGGCTATATCCCCATGTGGAAATTTAGTGAAGGATTCATTCAACAGATACAATGGTTCGTGGAGCCTTTCTGTACTACATTGTTATAGCGCTATAAGAAGGTCAACAAGATCTGACAATGGCCATTTCCACTCTACACTGTTATAGTACTATTATTCCACTTTCAGCATCCTATGGAATCCTGGGATTTGCAATTTGAGAAGGGGCATTTAGAATTTTCAGCCAGATAGATCTTTGGTCTCAGTAAACTACAAACCCCAGAATTCCACAGGATGTTGAAAGTGGAATAATAGCACTATAATAGCGTAGTGCCGAAATGGCCAACAGGTCCAAGCAGCTGCAAATGGGGAGAACTGCTTTAAAGAATCCAACCAGCAGATGGTAGCAGGAGGTCTAGGTCAAGTAATTCAGAGCATTGCAATAGTTCACTCTAACAGGTAGCTCCAGATGCCTTTACGCACCAGATTCTGTCTGATCTTGGAAGCTAAGCAGGATTAGTTCTGGTTAATACTTGGATGGGAGACCACCAGTGAATAACAAGTGCTGTCGGCTATATTTCAGAGGATGGAACTAGCAAAACAACCTTTGAGTGTTCCTAGCTTGAAATCATAGGGTCACCATAAGTCAACAGGCAACTTAAAGGCACACACACACACACAAGGAGGTAGAGCTCCAGGACTCTTTTGGGTCTCTAGTTTGCTGGTCAGTAGATATAGATCTTCATATTATTTCACGAAAGATACAGATTCTGTTATTAGTGATTTCCACCACGGGTGGGGCAGGAAGCGTAAGCACCACAGCTCTGGAGGCTCCATACACACAGTAAGTGCGCATGGGGCCCTGGAGCGATGCGCGATCATGCACCATTTTTGGCTACAAGCCGAAAATGAAATAGTGCGCTATCAGCGCCTGCCGGCCTCAGCAGCATCGCACAATTGCAAGGACATCATGTGGACCGCTCCTCGCAATTGCGTGACTCTCCAGAGGCCCTTTCGCATGGCCTAGCTGTCAATCTATGGCCCTTTCTGCAGGAGGTCTTGAGATGCCCTTTTTAACCACTGATAAAACATTTTGGGCTAGCCTGTCTCCTAGCTGGCCCTGAGTCCCTGATGATGACTGCTGGGCAGGGTGAGACTGTGACGTCAGGGTGGGGCTGTTCAGCTTCTGCCATGGGCATCGAGGATATCTTTGCATGGAAAGTTAACCTCCTGTTTGTCTTTATGGGAATTTGCAATGCTGGCACAATGCTTCTGCAAGATGTCATCACAATCCCATACTTCTCACATCTCCAGCTAGCATGATAGCAGAGTAAATCATTGACGTGTTTTCCCTGTCAATGACTCCTGATCACACCACCATCCCCTTACCTGTGTGTGTGCAGTTCCTTGATTGCGCCAGCTCCTGTGGTCAATCCAAGAACCTAATGCATGGATGCACACACACACCCGATGCTGGCCAATCAGAAAAAAGGCCCCAGAAAAAGGTGACCAATCAAGCACTATGGGGAGGAGAAAGGGTGGGGAGAAAGCATCCCTATTAATGCCTTAATGTGGAAGGAGCAGCGGTGTTAACACTGCTACTCCTCTGCCACCGAGGGATGTGCGTGGAAGTGGTGAAAAACCACTCCCGTCCCACAACTAGCAATGCCGGGATCCAAATGGAGCATTGTGCCATCAGGATAAGGGCCTATTTCTGACTGGCCCTAACTAATTCTTTTACAGACAAGTCTCTGGGTTGTATCCCTTCCCTCATAGCTCCCCGCTCTCACTTCACAGCATTCTATGAGCTGTAATTGGCGAACTGCACCCAGGATTGCCCTTCCTCTCATTTCACAACAAGGCCCTTTTCACCTCTGAAAATGCCGCTCGCTAAAAGTAGTATAGCAAGCATGCTCTTGACCATCCCAGTGTATCTATTTGTTAATTGTGAACTGCTTTAGAACTCTTAAAAATGAAAAACAGAATCTAAATACAAAATGGATGGAAATAAAATGCCTTGAGAATGGAACAGGCCACAAAAAATGTTTTCATAAAAAAAAAAGGCAAAAACCCATTTGGAACTGCTGACCTGTGTGGGTCAGGTGGAGTCTTGTGGAAATAAATTAAAGCATTCCACGTACCCCCAAAAAACTGATTTCTTCCAAAAGAACTCCCTGCCAAGTGGATGTAATAATAAAGAGACAGATGATCTTAAAATAGAAAGTGTTTGAGGGATTTTTTTTTCCAGACCCAGCTGTGTGAGTCTAACTCATTAATAATCTCATCACTCTTCCTATATTGTTCCTGAAATCATTTCTTGAGCATTTCCATGAAAACAAGCTCTTCAGTCTATTTTGGCATATGGGGCACTTGATTAAAGGAGGCACTTATTTAAACATAGTCCCTCTGGTTCTATTTTTAATCCACTGAAAATGGGTCAGATTGAACACATATGTTTCTTGGTTCACAATCCACAGTAAGACCTTGAGGAGGAAGAGCAGTAACAGTATAGAAAGATACAGGTTTAACTGCCAAGAGCTTCTGGTATGGAACACCCTATGGATGTATGTTCGTTACATAGTTGTAACTGATAACCACTTTAACCAACATGGCTCCATCTTACAGACTTCTGGGATTTATAGTTTGGGCAAAAAGAAAAAAAAAGCTGGCATTTAAAACCATAAAGTACTTGGTATATTGGAAATAACCTCAGCAGATCACAACTAAGGCCCTTTCCGCGCGGCATTTTCCATGCAAAAGGGCGCCTGGAGCGTCGTGCAATTGTGAGGAGCGATCTGCACAATGCACTCACAATCACTCAATGTTCCAGTGGCCGGCAGGCACTGATCGCACACCTTTTCATTTTTGGCTAGAAGCCGAAAATGGTGCACAATTGTGCATTGCTCCCAGGCCCCGCACATACTTACCTGGCATGCAGAGCCTCCAGAGCCATGGCAATTATGCTTCCTGGCCCAGCGCAGCCTGAGAAACTCCCGGGCTGCACTGCAGAAGGAAGAGGCGGGGCTCTCACGCGAGCAGGCAGCTCATGCGGAGCTGAAGCAGCAGGAGCACGAGAGCCTCTCGCCAGAGGCTGCTCGCGCGATCCCCACACCCCAGTGCCGGAAGAAGGTAAGGTGCGGACAGGGCCTAAGATCTGGATGTCCACCAGTCTCCTTCAGCTTCAGATCCATGTAAAAAAATGCACTGTTGGAATAGCAAATGCCCCCACAATATGTGGAACCTTTTCTCTTGAATTAGAATGCCATGTGTCTTTCTAATTATGCATGATCATTAGAGCTAAATGGTTAGATAGCTTGTCTGAGATGTTACACTTGACACAGATGTGAGCATAATAAAAACCTACCACGTTCATTAGCTCTTGGAGGAAATGGAGATTGGTGTGTTGATATAGGCCATTTCTGCACTAAACTGTTATAGTGCTCTTATTCCACTTTCAACATTCAACAACCACCACAGCTCCAGAGGCTCCGCACGCATGGCAAGTGTGCGCAGGGCCCTGGAGCAATGTGCAATCACCCACCATTTTTGGCTGAAAGCCAAAAATGAAAAAGTGCACAAGCAGCGCCTGCCAGGCCCTGGAGCGTCGTGCGATTGTGAGTTCATTGTACAGATCATTCCTTACAATTGCGCGACGCTTCAGGCGCCCTTTTGCATGGCAAATGCTGTGCAAAAAGGGCCTAAGTCCAGACTTTAAGGAGCTATCTGAGGTGTTGAACCCCAGCCCAACCTGAAGCAGTTTCCTTATGCTACTGACATGAAAGCCACCAACCACTACTGCAGATCACATGGAAACCTTCAGAGACATGCTGAGGTTTTACATCAGGCAAGTGGACCATAATGTTCTATCTGAGCAGTTCCATGTCCTTTCTGTTTTCTTAGAAGCTGGCATTCCCTGAGGACCCATGGCTGCAGCCATTCATTGGGCTGGCCAAGGATGAAGAGGAGTTGGGAAAAAAGCAGCAGCTGGTTTGGGCTGCCAGGCAAAGGAAGAGTGTGAGCAAGTCGGAATCTCGCATCCACTGTATCTGAACAGGTTGGACACTGAGCTGGGATGAGCCCTGAAACTGGGTAGGCAGTGAGGCAGCAACACAGAATGCAAAGTATGCAATACAAGAAAACACATAAAAGATTTTCTTTGGCCAAAGGATCCTGCTGATAATCAGAATTGCATTCAGTCCAGCCTACTAGCAGTAGTGATCCAAAAGGATAACTTTATTCTTCAAGCTTCATGTTTTTATACTATTTTCTTGATTAGGAAAGCAGAATAAAACATACATCAGCAAGAATAGTATTTCCCATAAAACTGACTACTTGTTATTTCTTATCTAACTCTTCTGTCAGCTGTCTAGATGACCGGGCAGTGTGTAGCTACCAAAATGTACACAAACAAGGCTATTACTGATGTAACAAATCATGTTACTGATGTAACATGTGTACTCCTGATTTCAGCCATAATAATTTAATACAGTACAGAACAAAGTTTAGTTAAACAGAATGTCAAGAACAACGGATAATCATTCTTTTGTTAATCATACTAATAAGAGGACAATTGGGAATCTTCTAACATCCCTCATGTGTGTGTGTGTGTGATATATTTTAAGCCAACAAGAGGAGGGTGTTTTCCCAGATAAAGTTCACCCTCATTTCCCTTCTTCAAGGCCTAGACCAGCCTAGACCCTAGATTTGTTTCTTCTCTGAATCCTCAACTCCCTTTCTTCCCAACACCCTAGCAGTAAGCAGCAGCACCCCCCTAGAGACTGACAGCTGCCTGGGGAGGTTATAGAATGTCCCCCTGAACCTCATCCAAAGATTAGAGAATATCCCCCTAAAGCTCCTCCAAAAAGTGGGATACACATGCACGACTCAGAATTGTGTGAGTGTGTTATGTGTGTACCTGTGCCTTGAAGTCACTTGTCGACTTATGGTGACTCCATGAATTTCATATAGGCCCTTTCCACACCCTAACTTTTTGCAAAGTTGTCCAGTGGGGATCCCAGCAGCGGCTCTGCCAGGAGGGGAGTGCGATGGGAGCGCTCCCCTCTGCATGGACTGGCTCCCTGTGGAAGGGAGCATGATG